>JAUTXW010000243.1:480000-1030000 GCA_030620095.1 Kuschelorhynchus macadamiae | reverse complement strand
AAGATTAATTTCGGCGTTTCCTCAATTAAGATATATGTTTTAGTCATTTTCATATAAAAATGTGTGTTCCCCTTCAAACTATTTAATACAGTTTTTCCATAACGCCAAAATCACCCGGTTTTAAATTAAATATTTGTACTTCTCCTTATAACAACCTATATAGCCTATTATTATATACTCTATGATCTATTGTTATAGGGTAAAAAACTTTCGAAAAATTTTTTCGCCGTTTTAAAGTCTCATGAAAAACCTGTTTTTAGAGAAAAAAATATGATATTAGCATAGATGTGTGTATATATAAAATTTACACGCACGAAAACTTGGGAACGGTCTTGCCGATTCATTTTAAATTGTAACCAAAAATGTCTAGAGGGTATTTGATTTTGCGTGTCATGGGTGTAGATCTCCGATATTTTAAAGGAACATAAAAATTTAAAAATCTCATATTTTGAAAACGTGCAAACCGATTTCAGTCAAATAGAAAACAAAAATGTTTACTTGGAATAAATATTTTGACATAAATAATGTATGGAATTCATTGGCGTAGATACTGTATTTTTTAACAAACCTTTAGCTTTAAAAAAAACGGTGAAACACGTCACATTTCTTTTTTATTTTAGTGCAAAGAAGTTTTTTCCCACTATACAGTGGTGCAGGGGAGAAAAATCCTGAAATCGACAAATATTTTTATTTCAAAAGCGCTTGTTTAAAAAGTGTGGCATATGTGAAATTAATTTTTTCAATAGTTATTTATACTATAAGGGATGTAAGTAACATTTACCAGTCGAGACTGGCTAATGTACTTACGTCCCATATAGTATATAACATTTTTCCCTCTCCTTGTATGTTTACAAGAAAATGCTGGACATATTTTTGAATTTCCATTATCATTACATTCGATAGCATTCTCATTAAATTATGAAGGCAGCAGTGATCCGTTGCCAGAGCAACATAAGGAGTTTTTATTTTATCAACAACGTCAAGTAGACAATTCATAGCGAAAAGTTTGAAGAAGTCGAATTGTTTGATTCTGTGTGGACAAAATGGATGTTTCAGACATAGAAGAATCAGCGAATATTGCTTGTTTATCTCTACTACCGGAAAAGTCGAAAAAAAGGTATGAAGCAGCATATAAATCCTTTAAGAATTGGTGCCAAAGCAAGACGGCTACTGCTGTCTCAGAAACCTTGTATTTGGCATATTTCCACGAAAAAAGTGCTATATTGAAGTCCCCATCAAGCTTATGGTGTGAGTATTCGATGTTGAAGTCCACTCTTTTTATAGAGGAAAATATTATAATTTTTATAGAGGAAAATAAAAAAAAAGATATTTCTAAGTATCCAAGATTTCGAGCATTTTTGAAAAGAAAAAATGATGGTTATAGACCCGAAAAATCGAATGTGTTTAACAGGGAAGATGTGAATATGTTCATGCTTGAAGCCCTTGATGATATATACCTATTGATAAAGGACGTAAAGGCAATGTGAGTTGCTGGAGCGTGCCGTTCTAATAAACTCTGTGAAATGAAAATGGACAATATTAAAATAAGTCAAGAAGTCATAATTGTGACCATTCCTGACTCCAAAACTGGAATGTCACATATATTTACAGTAACAAAAAGTGACGACACTCAGGTTTGTCATTTCAAAATAATTCAAAAGTACCTTGATACAAGATCCCACATGACGACTATTAATCCGCGCTTCTTTATGCGATATCAAAATGGAAAATGCTTCAACCAACCTGTCGGGAAAAATACGTTTTCGTCAATTCCAAGTAAAATTGCGAAATTTGAAGTTTGAGACCTTCAAAATGTATACTGGACACTCTTTTAGAAGAACGTCGGCAACTTACTGGAGTTGATGTATTAGCTATCAAGCGACATGGTGGATGGAAATCCGCTGCTAATGCGGAAAGTTACGTAGCTGAGTCTCAATAATAAAAAGGAAGTAGCGAATAAAATTTTATACAATAAGACCAGCCAGAAATCTCTTGCAGAAACATTGGTTCGAAATGAAGGATCTGTGAAGTCAGAAAATGTAATAGACATCGAGAAGAAACGAGAAAACGTGTTTCCAAATTTTATTGATAATGTGAATAATTGTAATAATTATACCATTTATATTAATTTCAATTAAGATCACCGGATTTTTGTAATATGTTGATGAAATCAAAAATTAAAGCTACTTATAATAATTTTAGATTATTATTTCCCTAGGGATGTAAGTTGGCTTACATCCTGTCGTTAAGGGCAACCAATACCTTGTTGAGTAACTTTCAGTTACGTCTGTCAAAGTAGGTTGCTTACAATATAAGGAGAGGGAAAAAACATTTCTTCTTCACTCAAGACTTAACTCTAGCCATCTAAAAAGAAAACAAACACAAAACGCAAATTAAATTGTACGTTTTTTTATTATTTTATTTTTTATATATACGGTAAACTTTTTTTATATCAAAAAATAAATTATACTTTGGAGTCATTTTTAAATCTAATTCAAAAATCAAGTGTCTAACTTGAATTAAAAATGACAAAACGCTTCAAATTTATTTTATTTTCTTACATAAAAATCTCAAGTTCAGTGTTTATTGACCTACATATACGAGGAAGTACAATGTTTGCATAATTGAAAGATAGAATAGGCCACACAATTTAAATTTTCCACAGATTTTGAAGGATAGAAGAATATTTTTGTCTTCGGGTTTAAATTGTTACCTATTTACATATTTCCCACAAAATGTAAATTTAGCGTATATTAACAGTATTAAAATTTAGTTGTTCTATTTAGAAAACATGTAAATCAAGAAACAAAATACTCACAGTATTATAGGAGTTCGTTTATTTGTCAACAGAGGCAGTTATTCAATCATCTAAATTACCCACATCCCTTTAAAGTATATGAAATGTAAAGGGGAAAGTCAAGAACAAGCATGACAATAAATCGTCTTTATATCAAGTCTTCAACAAAGGTGAATATTAAAGTTTGTTGAGAGAACTTAGATGTATAGACCTAACATACTAAATAAATTTCTTTAGCGATTTAGTTAATTTTTAACATACTTATGACCCATTCCTCCAAAGTGTCCATACTTTGAATCTAGTGGTGGAGGTTTTTTTCAGATGTTTGTCATGGATGTGATGATATAAGGGTTGTGACTGTTGTCAATGGACTACCGAAAGGCCGTGACTCTAAAACGTTTCTAGAAACAGAACTTGGATCTAAGGATTAGTGTCTGGAAGACGTACTACCGCAAGGAGGAGAAACACAGACTCATCCTTGTATTTGACATCTACGAGGCTTCCTTTGAGCCATTGGTACGTCAAAGTTTTGATGTGTATGCTGGTGTCTAGTGCGTCCCTTTTGAGACAAAGGTAAGGTTTCAACTAACGGCTAAAACCGCAACCGGCACAAAATTTAGAACTGTGGAGGGAGAGGGATTTGCCTCCCCATCAATACTTCTTAGCTGTTGAGACCCAACATCTTCTACTGTTTCACTCATAAAATCGTATATGTTTTGATGCAATGATTAAAGTAAATAAACATAGACTGTACCTAACTTCAGGCAACGGTGAAAAATTAAAATGCCATATTTCTTCTCTTCTTACCGTTGACATATAATGTGTCAAAGGCCATGAGCGTAATACTAGTAATAATATATAATAATACCAGTTCTTTAGAACGATAAAATAGCAACTACAAGTAATATTAACACTTAAAGTAATTAACCGTACTTACAAGTTAATAAAATATTAGAAGAATCTCGTACTGCGTACGCCAATTATTACAAAAATTTTGATTTTTCAGAAAAAGGGGACGTTAGGTCTTAAATAGTCTAAATTTTTGCACACTCCGCATTTACACACTATAATGCCCCAGAAATCGCACAAAAATTACCCAAAAACTCACAAAAGCTGTTCAAAAATAATGCTCTGATGCAACGCAACATCGCTTTGTTCAATTCACGATTTTACTAGTTGCTATAAAATCGTGTATTGTGCATTGGACAAAAATGCGACGGCGCTGTCAGTTTTAAGCAATGGCAATGTAGTTAAATAAAAGGCAGGTTATTTGAATAATTATTTGTTGATAATAATTATATAAGGTTAATGAAATATTACAGTATTAGAACCACCTTAAAATTTAATGTTTAATTCAAGATTAATAGTAACTATACATTGTGTTCATAAACATTTATTATGTCTTCCAGAGTAGTTTGTAGTTCCATTTTGTGTCTTTGTCCTACATGGGGCCCGCTAATCCACTGAGTTTGATGAGCTCTTAAAAAGCCAAATCGCGATCTTCATTTGACTGAAATGGATCATTGCGACAATGCAGAATAAGTTTAGACAGGAATAGTGGTGTTCTTATTGTGACGTTGGTGTAAGACTGTAAAGTGAAACAAAAATACATTAACATTATTTCTCCCAACGAAAGTTAGGAATTAATAGTGTAATTCAATGCCAGTGGTGGTATTAACCAGCGGAGTACTTGTTTCTGTGATCTCAATTTGTAGCTTTGCCCTACATAAAGCTCGCTAGTGTATGGCGGCCTATTGAGCTCTAAAAAGAGCGAAATTGCGAACGTCGTTTAACTAAAATTGATCACTGCGCCTGGGGTATTGCAGGATATGTTCCAGACAGGGATAGGGGGGCCATTGTTGTGATGTTGGTGTAATATGAAACAAAAATACATTAACATTACTTCTCCCAACAAAATTTAGGAATCAACAGTCTAATTCAATGACGGTCGTGGTATTAGCGAGCGGTGTACTGGTTTCTGTAGTTTTATTTTCTGCCTTTGTCTTACATGCGGCACAATGGTCAATGGCGGCCTGATGAGTTCTAAAAAGAGCAATATCCCGTTCGTCGTTTCACTGAGACGGATCATTGCACCTGCGGTATTGGAGGATGTGTTCCATACACGTATAGTGACGTCTAAATGGTTCAAAATACCGGATTAAAGTGAGAAAACAGCCCAGTGGCGTCGCAGTAAAAATTTCGGGGAGTAAAAGGTGTCGTGGCCTGTAAAAAAGTAACAACATGTAGATTTGTGGAAAATATATTATAGCCATGTCGTAGACATTGCTTAAGTATACTGTGTGTCAAATTTGAATGATTTATATCTGGAAATGTACGAGATATATAAAAAAAAATCTAAAAAAAATTAAAAGTTTTACGCCCTGTATCTCAGAAACGAAGGCCTTGCGGACACATCTTTATATGAACTTTTAGTCCTAAAATAAGGCAAACACTTACAATCCTTATTTTTGCCATCATTTAAAAAGCCCTAAATAATAACCCTGTATACCACAAATACCTAGTGAACTAATAATCATTTTATACTGCAGTTTTAGACCGATTATGATAAGGAATTTTAATGTTCTGTATTTAGCGCCAATCAATGAAAAGACTAGGAAATGATACCTAGACACAAAAATATGCGTTTCGGGAGGCCTTAGTATGTGCACTAGGTTATAATTCTCTTTTCGTTTAGAAATGCCTGTAGACCGGTAAATAGTACAAACATTCTATCTAGCGACAAGTAATCTGACTGGGCGAGTTGTTTAATTGCTTCTAAAAATAATAATATTTTTCATAAATCGAGTAAAAATAATTGAGTGAACCCACAAGTCCTCAGACCTCTATTTTGTTTATTTTTTAAGCTACTGATTCAAGTGATACACCAAGTTGTTGGTATTGTAGAGTTGAAAATGTATACAGAGTGTACCAAAAAAGTTTTATGGGAGGGACTTATGACGTTTATAGTCTTACCTTTTCTTGAATGTTTATTTAACTCGCCTTGTACATCAAATTTTAAAAAGAGACCTAAAAAACCTTCAATTTAAATTATTACAACAATCTTTCTTTTTTCTTTCTCTTTCGGCAAAAAATTTAAGAAACTGTTTTACAAAAACTATCCCTATTATCTAATTAATTTGAATATCATTTTCCTTATGCTTATTATCTTAGGTTAAATAAGTTTAATGTTAATTCAGTTAAATGGAACATAATTCTGGTTGGCCATGAATGCTTTTCTTTACGTGAACATGTTAAAATATAGTTAGTTTTTTAATCTAAAAATGGTTCACTTTAATAACATAAAGTTAAAAACTAAAATTTTTATTACTTTATTGAAAATATAATCTGAAGCCTCTATTGTCTTACAGAGTTTCACATATTTATAAGAACACATTTTATTTATTTAATCAAAAAATAAGAAAATCAGCGGGAAAAAAAGAGACCCAGGCAGTACTAAATTATATTAACAGTTTTAAGGAAAGTGCTCGCACATCATTGTGAATAAAAAGGATAGCCTAATAAGAATACTAAAAGAAAAATAAATGGTTATTTTATAGTATTTTTTAAATTGATGTTATTAGTATTTTAATACGAATACGGCGACTGTGCTTTAACCGTGCAAATTTATATTCCTAAAGACTAGACAAAATAAGATAACTAAAACATGAAAACAATATTTTTTTTTACGTTGATAAAGTGAATCAGTGATAGATTTGTAACCTAATTTATTATTATTATTAACTCTTGAAAAAAATTTATTTCCATCTGCAGCTATTTCTCAATTAATTTAATAACATCGAAATTATGCTGCCATAATTGAATCTATTTCTGTAATTTTTATGACTAACTCAATCAAGTAAATTAATACAAAATATATGTACAATAATTGTATGCTAAAATAATATGTACACCCAAAATTATGTTAACATAAATTAAATAATATGGATAGTTTATGTAAAAACAAATTTTACTTATTTATTTATTAAGCAATACACTACGGAACAACAAAGTTCCAAATGGTATAATATGTCATCGAGTATGTCACATTAGGTATATAAATACATGTCTATATCTTAAAATAAAACAAAATACAAAGGCACTAACACAAAAATTTAAAATTTGATACAAAGCAAAACGAAAAAAAATTGACATAAGATTAAAAAACAAGAACGGAAGCATACACACAATGGAGAACATGGAAAGTTTATTTAAATTTAATCCGCCTTTTTATCTCTAGAATCGTACAATTTAAAATATCACAGTTGGAGTAAAATCTGTTATAATTATCCAAAAGTCTATAAACAAAAGCAGTAAGTCCATAGTTGGTTCGGTGCCTACATACGTGGAATAGTTGAGGCTGTCTGGTGCGCCTCAAGGGAATCTGCAGAAGCACCAAGTCCAGCAATCTGTCACAGGTGTTTAATAGATTGTACATAAACAGCAACAGCGCATTACGTCGCCTGGATTTCAGAGTTTTGATTCCACATAGCATCAGCCTGGTTTCGTAGGTTGTATCAGAGGATGGAATGTGATGTTTGTACAACAAGTATTTTATGAATCTGTTCTGTACCCTTTCGAGTCGCTGAATATGGCCAGCATAATAAGGAGACCAAATTACAGAACAGTATTCAAGGATGCTACGGACAAGACTATTGTACAGGCTCACAATTGCCTTTGTGTCATTAACGTACTTGGTGTTTCGTTTAATAAATCCTAAAGATTGTAGCTTTTCAGGATAATGCTGTCTATGTGGAAGTTGAAAGATAGTTTGCTGTCAAATATCATACCCCGATCGTTAATAAGCCCAACGCTCTCGATTATTTCATTATTTATTTTGTAGCTATAAATCGACAGATTCGTGCATTTAAAGAATTTAGTTGATTTACATTTGGATATGTTAATGTTCATAAAGTTGGAACTGCACCAAGAAGCAAAGTTGTCCAGGTCAGATTGCAAATCACTATTAGGACTAGCATTGACACTGTTGCAAAATTTTAGATTATTAGCGTACAGCAAAACATGTGATAATCGAAAGCAGGACAAGACATCATTGAAAAATAAAATAAAGAGAATTGGTCAGATGTGTGAACCTTGAGGAACTCCCGATGTTACAAGTATTTCACTTGAGAGTGTACCGCATACTTTTACACGTTGTCGACGATTCCAGAGATAAGACTCGATCCACGCTAGATAGGGACCAGCAATACCAATATTAAATAAATTTTTTTATCAAAAATGGGTGGTATACTCTATCGAAGGCCTTTGACATGTCGGTGTAAATGGCGTCAACTTGATGCCCTCCCTCAACGGATGGACTTAGGAAGTTCTGATACAATGCGAGGTTGGTTGCTGTTGAATGTCTCGTATAAAAACCATGCTGCCCTGCAACGATGTGGTGTTTGTATGTGAGAAATAATTCATCAGTAAGAATTGATTCAAACACTTTGGGGATTGCAAAAAGAATGGATATACCACAATAGTTGGCTATATCACCTTTGTCGCCAGACTTAAAGATAGGTTGGATATTGGAAAATTTCCAAACGTCAGCAAACTAACCCTCATTAAATGATCTCTCGAATATCAATCTGAGTGGACCTGCCAAGGATCTCGAACAACCTTTCAACAAAATTGTCGGAATACCATCTGGGCCTGGTTTCTTAGAAGAATCCAGGGTGTTGAGTTTTTCTTCAATTTCCTTGGCAGTAAATTGGTGTGATGATAGTGTTGCCGCACATGTGATAAGTTGGAAGTGAATCGCAAATGCTTCGGCAATATCCTGTGGGTGAACCAACTTTTGGCCGTTGTACTGAGCAGATAAACTGGATGTCCTTTTAAGATTATTGATAAATGACCAGAAATGTTTTATATTCTGAGGGATTAGGTACTCTGTATTGGTCACATATAAGAGGTAGCACATATCAGTTCGGATCTTGGCCTCACGACGAACCCTAGAGTAAGATTCGTAGTCTGACTGACCATATTTCTGGAATTTTTTATAAAGTTTGTTTTTTTGTGCCATGCATTTGCGAAGAGTAGAGTCGAACCATCTGGGGTACTTGTCAGTAGGGATAGTTTTCTTTGGAACAAATGAATCGATTCCATTGAATAATACATCATAAAATAGGTGCACCATTTCATCTATGTCAGAAATGCACCTAATGAAAGACCAGTCCACTTCTTCATAAAAACTGTTCGGATCGAAGTAATTCGCTTGATGAAACTGGCGAACTTTTATATTGCCCTCTCTTCTCATAGGAGGGACATGCTGCAGGTTGAAATTGATTTCTAGTGCTGGATGGTGAGTATCGATGGAGAGTAAAGGTTGAACACTGATTGATAAAGAAAGATGATTAAGTTCATCAGCAAAGATTAGATTAAGTCCAGAGTTCTGCCAAGGTGATTTTGAACCGAATTGTACTGATGGAGTTCAAGGAAGTACATAGAGTCCATTAAGATTTCAGCAGATGTTGAGTGAAGCTCAACTGGGACTAGTGTGCTGTCTTGAACTGTCCAATGAAGTAATGGAAGATTAAGGTCACCGAAAATTAAAAACTTATGGTTTGTATACTGATTCCGTAGAGATTCGCAAGTATTGCAGAAGGACTGATAAAACTGTTAATAACTGAAGCTGGAGGGATGTAGACACAACCCACAATAAATCTGGCTCCTTTAAGGTCCAACTGAATCCAGATAGCCTCGTATGAGCTGACGGCTGTGTGCTCAGTCAGCGGGACTACAACAACACCACCGCCCCGCTGACAACCCACACCTGCATAATCTCGGTCTTTTCGGCAAACCACATAATGGGAACTGAACATCTCTGGACTGAATATTGTGTCGTTTAGCCAGATCTCTGTCAATACTAGTAGATCGTAGTTGCAAGAGTAGGTGGCTCTCAACAGTTCATCAGTTTTTGTTCTGAGCCCTCGAACGTTTTGATAGTAGGTAGTTTACAATGTTACCTTTGTGATGTAGCTCGTTGACTGAAGAAAAAGCAAATTTGAAAGTTCTTGGGAGAGGTGTTTATCTGGAGTGGTTGGGCCTATAAATGTGTTCAATGATTTTGAATTTATTATGCTATTAGAAAGAAATGGTATACGAAGTTAAGTTTTTCAACAGAGTTAAAGTCACGCAGAGTAGAGGAATAAAAAGCGCTGTGCTGTTCAGCTGTGATAATGTATTAGAAATTATTAAGTTGTGATTATGAATGATCTTATTTAATATAGGCCTGTTGAAATGTAGAGGAGGTCCTATAAGTATTAAATTTGTATTTGAGCACAAGTTCAAGAGGGCAGCAACACGATCATATGTAATTAATTTCCTTTTAGTGCGTTTTCAGGTTCCTAGAGCATTATGATGTAGTCTTCTTTGGTAAGGCTCTTACACAGCTTATCACATAATTCCACACCATACTCAAATGTAAAGTTATGTAGCCATTGATAGTTGGTATCAAACCGGCCCATGAATAAACGTTTTTTATCAGGCCGGGCAAGCTACGCATATTGCCATCACCCAAAATAAACATCTGTGACTTTTTTAATCCTTTTATTACCCCTGCTACTGATTTATCCTTTGATGAAGCCTGTGAAATTGGAGATGTTAAAGGAGTTTCGTTTGGCTAAAATGAGTTAACAACGTTATATTTTTTCCTCGAAACTGGAAGAAAATTAAAGGATGGATGCAATAATTAAAATTGAAGCTTTTTCAAGTATTGATGTAAATGATTTTATAAAATTTAGAGTACAGGCTCAGGTTTCAAAATAAGTGAGTCTATAAACGCCAGAAATTCCTTCCATACTTTTTTGTGCACTCTGTATATATTTTTAAAATATTCTACAATTCCCACAATTTAATGGATCACTTAAATCACTGTACCATAAGGAATAATCAAAATATGAGTCTGGGGAGTTCTAAGTGGCGAAACCTCTATATAAAAAATTGCCTTAAATTAATATAGGAAGAAAAACTTAATTTATTCCTCCTATTTTAAAATAAGTTAATTCTACAGAAAAATAATCTCTTGAAAAGTTGTAGATAATTCAAAACTCTATATTTCGAGATGTGTATGGAAAGAAACCTTGAGTAGGGTCCGATGAATTCAAAAACCTTATTAGCTTATTTGCAAAGGTCAATCACTTTAATAATTTGCAAGACTTAAATCTGATGCTATAACCTATATGCTAATGTTTAAACAATAATTTTGCTGCAAACGAGAGCAGACAGAGAGCTCTATAGAACTTAATTTTATTCGTCGTGACTGATAATACAATAAACAATTTAGTTCTTTACATTTTTTATAGGACCGAATTGCTAAGCTAGCGACACTACTATGTCCTCTGTATAACTAAAAATATAAGGCGCTAATGTCATATTTGACACGACTCATTTATTATTTAAAAATAAAATAACATTCATTTGGTATATAAAATTCGGCATGAAATACATCCCAGAACTTGTTAATACATATCTATTTCTACCGCCCCCCAAAGTTTTTGAGAAGATATTTGCAAGCAATATCACCTGGCAGGTCCCACCTCAAAAAAGTGACATTTTAATAATCATAGCCCTAGTGAAATAAAACCAATAAAACCCTCTATAAATAACTAATTCACGTATCGCAATAACTATTTTTAATATGCTAAAAAATACCAGCAACGTTATAGATGTTTTTATTTTTTATTTAAAAATTATTACCGGTATAAGTTATAATAATAATAAAATTAATATTATTTTTTGACGCCATTTTTGCCGTTTTGTTTCATACATTTTCTTTCTGTAAGAATTTGCATTATCCTCGGCATTCTTAGTATTTTCAGCACTATAGGCACTGTGTATATGATATATAAACATATTATGTTCTTCAATTATTTTTTTGGATAGTTTTATGAAAAATTGCAATATTTAAATTCACAACTTCCTTTATATTGGCCTTTGAATAAAAACCTATAATGTGTACTATTTTCTTGGCGTTCAACTATCTATCTCAAGCTGACTATATAATACCTATTTAAATTAAAGATAATAAAAACATATTTTTTTAATATAGGTTTAAATTTACATTGTGCATTTATTGGATCAGTTCAGTTGTGAGATTTAAGGAACAAGTGGCGATCAGCATTTCCTTTGCAACGAAGGTACCATGAAAGTGGACACTCGAGTATTTTTGAAATAAATACACTCAAACATGTTATGCATGAACATCTTAAAAATCAGAAGCTACAATAAAAATAGTTAAAACTCTATCCGGATAAAGTAGATGAACCACATGACAATACGAAGTGTGGAGTATTCTGCCATTCCATCTCATCAAAAAGATGAAACAAGCATCACAACACTTAGGAAAGCTAGTCGTGCTTAACCTGTCAAGAAAAACAAACTGTATTTATTATAAAAACAGATTGCAAAATGGTAAAACGAAATTTGTTGCATAATAAACTTACTTTTAGTATGTGTTAGCTTTGCGCTTTCTGATTTTTTTTTGTAGATTTCCTTTTTAAAATTATCCACTTGTAATAGATAAAGCGTTTAAAAACCATTCGATACTTTAAGCCAGTTTAGTGGGTTTGGGTTTTAATGCCGATTCGGTACAGTTTTTTACAAGTCAGCAGAACAAATGCGTTAACTTCGGAATGGTGTACAGGGCAATGTTTAAAGAACTGTTTTAAGATCACTACTATGCACTCTCTACAACAGCCTTTCGAACATTGTAAAACATTATTCTACGCCTATGACGCACAAATATATCTGTTAATTAATGGAAATGAAGTAAATAAGCTATTTAGTCAGAAACTAGCTTTGTCAAATGAACTAGTACACTTTATTAATGTTAAAACACGACGAATTTGTGCTTTATAAACCAGAATTGCTTTTGAAAGAAAACTAAGATTACCTCGTAATTTACTCGAACGTATATATACGAATATAAACGAAGAAAACCCTGAATTGGATCGATAATAGTTATTTATGTTGTAATGATCGAAATAACGATCATTTGAGACGAGAGGTAAATATTCTCATACGAGGCGTCAGCCGATGCTGATACCGTGGCGTGTTTCATAATGATTGTTTTCGATCCAAATATCATAAAAAATTTAATCTTCTGGCGCCAATTAAGTCAAACGTGCAATTTTTTTTAAATATTCCCGAAAAGCAGTCGTATTCTCGTTTCAGAGTTCGTTGTTTCAGGGTTATAAAGAATCCTTTACGGTCTTAGAACTAAAATGAGTCCACTAGAGTAGTCCGAAAAATGTGTCCTTTTGACACTAAAAACAATGATCAAAATGATGTCAGGTCAGAAGATAAACTTCATTCTGCTGCTTTTTCTCCAAAATTTTCTAAACAATGAAAATTCATAGTTTGTTTTATCAGGAGAAGCCTTAGAAGCAAAATAAAGATAGCGTATTTTATAAGTATCATCACCAAGAAGACAATCGAGGCGATTAGATATAGAAGGCTGTGCGAAAATTGAGTGGACAGATCATCATCATATTTCTAATAAAAAAGAAAACAATAAAAACACTTTTACATAGAACTTCCCTCATACAGTTTTCAATAATTATTTGGTAACAACAAATCATATACACTTTAATTTATTTAATTTTTTTAAAGATATCATTCCGTACGAAGGAAACTTTGAACAACAGTGAATTTGATGACATTTTTCTATTGCTTTTAATGTATTTATTCAGTCTCGACTTTCGTCAGTGGTTTACGGGTCTTCATCAGACAGAGAAGAAATTCATCTTAAGCTATCAGATGTTAAGAAATTTGCATACTATATAACAAGTCTGGAGTGTAGCTTCTCTTTGGGTTGTTCCCATAAGAAAGTTAGAGATACCCAGTCATTCCATTTATTTTCACAGGTTTTTGGTCACCACCTCAGTAAAAGAAGTGATGGTAGGTATTATTCTCACTTCGTCCGGCTCTCAGATGGTTGAATTTCTACCGCTTGATCCTGGTATTTACCAGTTTTCTCTTGTTTTATTTTTAGGTTGGTAGTAAGTGGGCATGCAATATCAACAAGGCATATTCATTTACTTTATAGAAAACCAGAATACCTGGGCGGTTGTAATGAACAGTGAAGTCTGTTGTTAGTGGTCGGTCCTAATACAAGACTGAGACAAGAGTGTCCCTATATTCTAAGACTGACAATTTATAGGACGGTTTTTATGATATGTATGTAACAGGTTGTAATTGAGTGCCAACTTCTGTTGGAGGATCTTAGCAATTTGATTGTGTTTACCAAGAGAAAGGGATGAATATGCAGCAGTAATATGTTATTTAGTTTCTCCGGGTTTACTGCATATTATATCTGGTGTTTTCTCATAATCTCTTATGCGCATGACACAATTCTGCTCAGATGTTATAAATCCTTCCATCTCGGGGTGGATATGTCTCTCCTTCAGCCACGAGAGCGAGGAACTCTTGTTTCTCATAGAGCCTAAAAATGCGCTAAGGTATCTCTAATTTAACACCTGTGTATCGTTTTGAAATAGTAATTAAAATACTGCTTTAATATATTCATATCTTTACATTATTATTTCAAATGATTTTTTACAAGTTATGATAGAGGTAGCAATATTCAGACAAATTATAGCCAAATGTAAGCAGATGTTTATAAATTAGATTGATTAACTTACAGTTCTATTGAAGCGCCAGAATTAAGTGGGCTTTGTAAAATAAAGCTTGAATAAATATTTGTTTGTTTTCTTTGTTTTATTAAATACGAATTTTTAAAAGGTTATTTTAAGATTTTTGAAATTTGTTAAATATTACAAGTAAGATTTTTTTAATATAAAAAAATATGTTACTCGATATGCATATTTATATACGAATGCAACGGGTTGTGGATTAAACATCAGAGCAAAATGTTTTGTTTTCATTTCATTTCAAATCTCGATAACTAGGTAAACCTCGGTGGATTGTAACAACAGAAATAGCCAATAATAATTATTGTTGTTTAAAGTTTTTATAACTGCTGAGATCAGATTACTATATAAATAATAAATGTCGAAAGGGATTTCGATAACCTACATTTCGTGTGTAATCGATTATTAACTCCGTCCTATTCGACAAAATATTGGAAGTTTGCTTTAAAGATAAACAACTTAATTGATTTTAAAAAATGTTCTCGAAAATATTAGCCTAAAACGAAGCATATATTTATATATATATATATATATATATATATATATATATATATATATATATATATATATATATATATATATATATATATATAGATCTAGAACTACAGGGTTCCCCATATAGACTACCCATTTTAATAGCTCAATAAAATTCTTAAAACTGAATAAAAAAACATTTTATTACACTTAATTACAATCTACTCTATAGGATTTACTGTCACAAACGACTTATCCTAACTTTTGAAAATTACGCCTTTTAAGTGACCGCCATCAACTTCAATGCACTTTTCAAGAGACAAGTAATGATTCATGACACGATGAAGCAAAATCTAATCTATTCGCCTAGAAGGCCATATTAAATGCACAAATCGAAAAATGAGTGGCCCATTAATTACTTCTACCAGAACTCTTACAGAGTTTCTGGCGGTATGCGCTGTTGCTTCATCTTGCTGGAATAATGGCAAATTAATTAATAATCCCCCTCTTTCTAAATGAGGAATAAAAGACATCTCGAGCATTTGATATTCCCAAAATAAGTCAGTGCCTATTAATAGAACTTGTAGGACTTCCCGTGAACGCAGTTTTGACTCGTTCAATAGTTTCAGGAGTACGAATTATTCTTTGACGTCCAGGTTTCTTCAAATTTTCCACAGAACCATTTTCACGCCAGTGGTGAATCCATGACATAACAGTCTTAGGGTTTGGAGCATGACCCCTATTGTTGTTGTTAAACTGACGACCGAATGCACGCCTTACTTCTTCTATTGAGTTACTTCTTATGTAAGTTTCTACGCAAAAAACTCGTTGAACTGAATAATCCCTGAAGATAAAAACTAAATTTTAAATTATGTATCAAAATCTGACAAATGACAATTAACTAATTTATTAGAAAAATGACGTTTTACGACAATCAATTTTTTCCTAGTTTTCTGACAAGCGCCTACTCAATTAATAAAATGTTGATTAAAATCCCAAAAGCCAGAGGAGAGAATGATATAAAGAAAAACGGACTGATTTATCTCATATAAAATTTATATCAATATCAAAATAGGTAGTATATTATGGGGAACCCTGTATTATATAAACTATGAGAGATAGAGAAACAGTTAACAGATAGGGTGGAAAAGTCGTAGACAATTTAATTACCAACCAAATTCCGTTTGCGGACTGATCCTAGCTTTTTTTAGTTTTTGAGTTATTTTTATAAATTTTTAAAGTTGCATTTAAAAAAAACCGCTGTAACTTTTTTATTTTTGAAGATTTTGTATACTCAGATTGTGGTCCCAACGTTTTATTTACTTTACTTTTTTTTGAATCTTGAATAAAAATTTGTTAAACTTCGCTAGTTTTTCTCAAAGGAAATGTGGACAACGAAGAATCTGGCGGCAGAATAAAGAGTAATTTTGGTAATAACCATTCAACGTCAGTTAGAAATACGGAAATAGCAATAGATATTCCAAAATCGAGCATCCACCGAATTTTTACCATCAGTTAAATTCACCCTTACCCAGCAATTGTACAAACTTTGACAGAAGATAACCGTGATAGATAAAGAACCTTTTGTAAGTTTTTGTTTTGAAAGTTTCAACACAAGATTCTTTGGACAGACGAGTCAAGAATCACGAACTGAGGTATTTTTAATTTCATCTCTCATTATTGGGTAGTCAAAAATCTACAAATATTAGTAGAGAGAAGATCCCATAGGGGATCTTCTCTCCCCCGGGTTTAATATATGGTCTAGAATTAAAGGTAAACTAAATTCCTCAGTAACGTAAGTATTTGATTTTTCATATTTGGTTCATAATTGTAGGAAACCATTTGATAGGACCATTCATTTATGAACTCAATTTAAACGGAAATAGATATCTTGAACTATTACGTGAGAGAATAATACCTGCTCTTAGAAAACAGATCTGACTAAATGAGTTTAACCAAACGTGATTAAAAAAAATCGTTGTCTTGTACATAATATAGGAGGAGTAAGAGAATTATTGACAAACATTTTTCAAGAACGTATAATGTATAATAACGAACCCGTGCCTTGTCCAGCAAGATCGCCAGATCTTATTCCACTCGATTTCTAACTTGGGGTCATAATAAAAATAACGTATATGAGTTCGGTCCTCCTAAAAATCTTCAAATATTAAAAGCAATGGCCGATATATTAGCTGCTATAAACCGCAACACTCTTTCACGAGTAACATCCGCCGTGTTTAAAAGATGCGAAGGGAGGAAGTGTTTGTTTAATTTTATTATTTCATAAAATAACACATACATCACTTGGAATAACTATTAAAAATTCATTTATAGTATTTTCCTGAATTTGTTCTTAGTTTGGAACAAACAGGTAATGTCAGGTTGTCCCTGTAGACTCTGGGTACGTGTATTAGTCGTGTACGTGACCTTAGGTGTCTAGTCCTACACACTTATTTTAGATCTTATTTTACTTTGATACTATTTTGGTGGCTATGATGGCTATTTTTAATTAACAAACCTCCCCTAGTCCGTTACATCCGGTTACCGATATATTATGTGCTATACATTTATCTGTAAAAATTATTTAAAAAAAATTAGTTGTTTAAAAGTTAGAAATACTAGACGGTTTTTTGGACAAATCATTATTTTTCCCCATCATAATACACGCACGATTTTAAGATTTTTCAAAAATAATCGGTAAAAGTAGATACAAAATTAAAATAAAAATATCAAAAATCGAAAAGCTACCTATTCTGGTAATGAGTATACCAAATTTAACAGTACAATTCAAACATTGACTTAATTAGCAACGAAAATGAGAATTTCAAAAGTCGATAACTTCTTCGGAAGAACTTATTCAAATTTACACATGTTAATCAAATAAAAACGGTTCAAAACGCAATAAATAACATCATATTGTTAAAATACATCGGCGTTATCAATATATAAAATATGATACTAGGATATTACTAATTGCAATTTTTTTTTTAGATTAATAACCAAACATTTACATTATAAAACGGAAGATGGTGTTCACTTCACAGAAACTGCCTGGGCAGATGCCTCAAATCACGTTTATATTTTCACCTATTTTTCAATAACTCTCACAAGACAGTTCTCTAAACACGATGAGAAATCGCATACACTTAAACACGTAAGTTTAAAATGCAAATCGTGAAAACGACTCTTTTACGCGTAAATGCACAAACATAAATCGCTGCAATAAAAAATATCAGAGAAATATTTGCTTTAAACGAACCAAAACTCAGCCATGATATCTATCACAGCTGACATGTCAATCGTCGTATATAGACCGGTACCTCTTGATTTTTGACCGATATGTGCGCTTTTATCTTTAAATCGAATTTTCACCCACTTGCTGAGTAGGTAGAGAGAAATGTTATTAGAGCTTTTTTGTAGCCAAATAAATGCTCCGCGGGTCTGGAAATAATATCGATTACAGGAGCGTGCGGTGAAATTTTAAGAAAGGGCAGCAATTTTTAGAAATTTACCTATTTGTAATGTAATTCGATTCTTCGATCATTTTTTGCAAATTCGTCAATGCCGTCATCATAAAAACGTCGCAGCTCCGACATATTTTGGAGAAGTTTATTTTCAATGGACAACAGCGATGTATGCGAAAGTCTCTCCTGTCCCGTTGAATTTCTCGCGAAATTTTTTATACCTTTAAGTGTTGAAAAATTGCGTTCTACTGATAAACTTGTGGCAGGTATTGTCAATACTAATTCACACAATTTCGACACTTCGGTGTAGGCATCTTCCAGCTCCTCGTCTTTTAAAAATTGCCTTAGTTCCTTAGCGTTATTGTTTGCGCTAATGTCATCAGTTTCGTAAATCACTTTTAGTTCAGATCGCAGTAACACTCGGTCGAAGAACTGGCCATAATAAAGAAGAAGAGATTTAAACACATCTTCTGGAAAAGTTTTTCCTTTAAATGCATCAAAATTGCAGAGCTCGAGGAATTTAAAATCATTTAAACCGTTAAATCTATAGTTTATTTGTTGGTGAATTTGATCGATTATTTCATAAAAAAGGCGTCTGTATGATGTTTGAACATCTCCGACCTTGTCCGTTTTCTCCCAAAATAGGTCAAAGTCATTTCTTTTTTGGCTTAACAATGGACTTAAAACCATCCACTTTTTTTAGGCAAAAAGCAATATCATTTGTGTATATTATATCATTTGTAATATATTAAAAACATTGTCCGAGAATGGAAATATTTCTGGAAATATGTTCAACAAATAATTGAAATTAAAATCTCATTTCAAACAGTCGAAAAACCCCCTCGAATTATTTATTGCTTCTAAGTCCCACGTTTCATTATTTTCTTTTATATTCTCAAATAGTTCAATCAGTGATTCACGATTTTCAGATACTGTTAACACAAGTCTTCCATTACAGTTCCACCTAGTAGGAGCTCCAAGTCCAAAGCTTGTGTACGTTTTGTTGACTTGGAAAAAAAAGCGGCCATGCCACTTAAAGTAACGAAAAATACTTTACACTCTTTAATGTGATTGATGGACTGGGATAAAAGTAAATTTAATTTATGAGCAAAACAATTGACAAACACAGCACTTGGGAAAGTTTCTCGAACTTTAGCTTGCAGACCCCCTAATTGTCCTGCCATCACTGCAGCTTCATCATAGCTTTGAGCAACTAATTTTTTCTCTCCATTAATTTCTTTGGTAACGTTATAAACTACGGTATACAATGCATCTGCTGTACGATTTTCGAACACAATCTTAGAACCTAAAAATCGCTCTTGAATCCTTCCGTCTGTTTTAACGTAGCATATTACTATAGATAATTGGTTAAAATTAGTGATATTAGTTGTTTCGTCTAGAACAATAGCAATGAACCGCGCCTCGCCAATCTCCTGCTTAATTCTTTTTAGAATAATGGTTGCAACATTAATTATGGAAATTAAATCATTCTGGATTCGATTCGACGTTCCGCGAAAAACGCTAGACTGCTCTAAATGAGTTTTTAAGCAATCATCATATTTAGCCATTTAACTAAGTAAATCTTGAAAATTTCCTCTATTTGAAGAAACCCTTGTTTCGTCATGATCTCTAGATCCCAATTCGTGCTGTCCGAGAAAACAAACAACATCGATAAGTCTTCTTAATATTTGCCTATTTTTATCGACTAGTTCATTGTGTTGGCGGTGACTAATTTCCAACTGTTTATTAAGGGTGTGTTCAATTCTGGTTTTGCCGAAGACTTTTTCTTTTATGACGGCCTGCAAATGCGCTTTGGACATAATGTGTCTTTTTATAGCTTTATGGAAATTGTTTAAATCGGAAAAACCAGTTTTATCCCTGAAACCTTTTTCATTTTCAAAAAGTAAACATGGCCAACAAAATAATTTACTTATATTTTCACACCCTGTTAGCCATTTAAATTGTTCTTATTGTTTTTTCGGATAAAAATGTCTAATACAGTTTTTCATTTTTGTGTTAAATTTTTCATAGGCGGTTTTGCCCTTCCTTTGGAAATTATTTGTAGCTTATCAGCAAAGTTTAATGTTGAAAATCCCTTTATTATTAAGACACACACCACACATTCTAACAGACTCTTCTTACCAAATTCTCGAACATTTTCAATGTTTTTACCGACAGCCGAAGTTGACAGTATTTGCATATCCACGTCCGTATTATTGTCTTCCATATCGCACCAGGCACGGCGCGACGTACGTATCACATAACACACGGATAGCCGTTCAAACAAAGAAAAAGTACCTACTCCAACGATAGCTTCCGCCCCCACTTAAAGCACGCAACTGAAATGCAAAAATTGCAAACAGCCGGTGGAAAGTTCAATAACCTCTGGCTCGATTCACAGGAAATCAAGCATCAAGCTGCAGAGAAGCTAGCGGCCCGCATAGGTTTTATTCGATTTCTATTGTGGCTCGGTCGGAGTCAAGGCCGCATTTATTATGGGCTTGATAATTAAGACAACATTTTAGCATTTTTAATATAAACTAAATTAATGGTTTCCTATTTCAAAAATTACATTTTAGAAGATGTTTTGTATTTTTTTTTGGGGGGAAGCCCTGACTAAAAAATTCAATTTTTTTTAATGATTTTTTCGAAAAATTTCAGTTTTTCTTAAACAATTCAATTTTCTCGCGATTTTTCCGACAAAGGTTCGTTTAGGTTTTTCTTCCCCTAGATATTTCCCATGAAAAACGTCTGTTAAAAAATTTCGATAGGACTCACCTACTTTGAGATACAAACGCCCCAAAACACCCTTTTTTCGAACGAAAAATCGTCAAACGAAATCAAAACCCAACCAAAAACAATAGGGTTCTGTAGATTAGAAGAACCATCGTTCCAGAAAATTTCGTCAGAAAAAAATAAAATTGCGACCTCAACCGTGTTACATCGAAGTTGACTTTTTTGGTCAACTTTGCGGTACCATATCTTTGGTATCAATGGTGGTATAGAAAAATGTTTCAAACAAATCTGGACATCCACGTCTCCTCTAAAAACACATCAAATTAAATGACCTATCTCTAATAAGCTGCTGGCCACTTGAAACAGTTCACCTGCATTTTTTGGTAAAATTCAATATTTTTAAAACGAGACGAGATATTGAGGTGTGGTATAACTGATATTAGGCGTAAAACTTACCTAAGCTAAAAAGTTATTTATAGAGGGTGTTAAACAAGACTGCAAATTTTTCAATGTTTTATTTGTTCCGAAAATATACAAAAAAAATTTGATAGTTCTAATTGTTAGATTAGCGTAATCCTTGGTGAAATTGTAAAAAATAGTTTCAAACTTTTTTTTAATTTTTTATATTTTTTGAGATATGATTTTTTTTGTACATAGTAAACTGTAATTTTTTTATTAGCCATTTGATGTAAAATGTTCTTGCTAGAGGACCCTTAAGTCATATTTTTTTTATAATGTTCAAGGTCTGCACGACCCACAAAATATACAGGGTGTGAAAAAAATGTGGCAAGGTTAGTTAAAAAGCTAGCAATCCTAAAGATCACGTACGTATATTTCAACAACCTGTAGAATAAAAAAGAATTTAAATTTAAAAGTTTTTACTTAAGTTTTAAGAAGTACCGAGTATTTTCTCCTAACGGTTTTTAAATTTCTCTCTTATTTCTCTATTATTTTAAAAAATACAGGTATTAATTTTACAGCCAACGTTACCAACATCGGGTAACACAAGAGACATGTAACAGGCTGCCACCCTTTTAGTTACGAAAATATAAAAAAAAATTAAACTTAAGACGTTTCTATAACTCGAGAAGAGGTAAGTTTTCGATAAAAAAGTAAATTACTTCTGGTTTTAACGGAAGTGACTCCTACTTTTTTATTTTAAATAGATACCGGTACATTTTTATTAATTATAGTGTTCAGCTTAAAATTAGCTTATCAACGATATATCACAAGGTTAAGCTTTGTTTTCAAAATGGCGGCTAGACAGTCTTTTTCTGAAAGTGCAACTTTGACGTTTCACGATAAAATGCAGTCACTTTTTACAAAATACTTCTTTTAAACAGTCCAAAATAAGCTTAGTTTTTATTTTTTAGACACTTCAACTTAAACATCGTTTTGGGAAATAATAGAATTTCTCACTTTGACTTTAACTAATTTTTTCACACCCTGTATAAATTCTGCGTAGTACAGACCGTGAATATTATAAAAAATATATGAATTAAGGACCCACTAGCAAGAAAACTTTACATCAAATGGCTAATAAAAAGGTACAGCTTATTATATATAAAAATTAAATTTTTTGACAAAAAAAATTAAATCTCAAAAAATATTAAAAATTTTAAAAAAAGTTTGAAACTGCTTTTTACAATTTCCCTAAGGATTACGCTAATCTAACAACTAGAGCTAAGAAATTGTTTTTGTAGATTTACGGAACAAATAAAAAATTGAAAAATTTGCAGTCTTGTTTAACTCCCTATATAAATAACTTTTTAGCTTAGGTAAGTTTTACGCCTAATATCGGAATTATGTAATAAAATTTGCAAGATACGACTTAAAACCACACTGATTATCTCATCTCGTTTTAAAAACATTCGAACTTAAATTTTGCCAAAAAATGCAGGTGAACTGTTTCAAGTGGCCAGCAGTTTTCGTCCCTGAAGGTTAAAAGAACAATTTTCATGTTAACGCAATAATTCATTTATTGCCTAAGAATGTCTTTATAGCGGTTTTTCTAAAATGCAACTTTATAAATTTATCAAAATAACTTAAAAACTAAAATAGCTAGGATCAGTCCGCAAACGTCATTAAGTTGGTAAATACACTTTCTATGACTATACCTATTTAACTGTTTCATAATTTGTCAAATCCCAATTCATGCACCCCCAATTTAGGTCACACTGTATATAGTATATAGATTTTTTTGAAAAAATATCCGTTCATTTTGTTAAATTAGGAATTTGCTAGGACGATATATCATTAATGCTGTTTATGGTGCGCCTTAACCTGATTGGATATTTTCGAGTTTTTCATAGTTTATAAATTGTCATAATTTAAGTCTTCAATCCGTTTTCATTTTCATAGCCTTTATTGATTTGTTGGTATATTATTTCCCAGCATGTGAAGGTGCATCATGGCCTCCTCGCTTTCCCCGTCAGCGTAGTTGCTACCTACTATTCACGTTAGAGATAAAGAGATACATAAATATAGGTGAAGTACTATTTAATGGCACGCCTGTAAAAATGTTGTCAGTAAAGTTTGATTTTGTTTTTTGTGAAACAGAAATCGTTTTTTGAAACGCAATTTTTGCCAGAAAAATCTACAGCATGTCCTAGGAAGTTAAAAGGACTAAAATATCAATAGTTTGCTTCGTGGAAAATTGGATGACTAAACTGGCGCAGCTGGCTAAAATAATTGTCGTCTATCTAGCTAGGCTAAGGACAAATGAATGTTAATAACTAATATTGTGAGTGACATTTTTTCACTATTTAGTGTTTTTTTTATTTATGTATATATCTCTTTAATGTTACAAGAAAAATCAGTTATACAATTCTTATTCATTTTTGTTAAATATCTTACTCAAAATAAACTTTTTGAGTTGATATACCGTTCTTCAAATTGTTCCCTATAGTATTATAGTATCAGTTTGACTGATTCCCTAAATTAATTGTCAATTAGTTCAGTTGGCAAAAAAACTTCAGTAAAATACCGATCGAATAACATTCCATTTTTTAATAGAGATACAACATTTTTAAGTAGATTTATTTCAAAGGGGGTAAAATTACTAGAAGTTTGCTGCTTATCTGGTCAAATAATTACAAATATAAGTAAATAGACGGGTAGGATAGCAAATTAAATTATCTCTGAATCAAAAGCTAAGTGTAGGTTTCTGTTTAAAAATATATTAACAAAGAATTCTACCGATCAAGTCTCCAATTGTCTAATCCAAGACTTAAGTAATTTAAAACCATTAAAAAACAAAATTCCAATTTGGTATGAGAGTACAGCATTTTCGAAGCTTATATCGTTTAATTAAATGCAGGTTCTGATCATGCCGATACTAAATTTAATTAAAACACAGCATTACGGTAAATTTGTTTTAAAAGCATTTCAAATTAACTTGCATAAAATTTACAATCAGTAACTAGATTGAAATCGCAAAAAAATGTGTTTTCATTTACAATTAATTCATGCACTTATTACAACTATTTTAAAAACAGCTAACTATAAGACTCACAGTCAGTTACGTTATATATAAAGAGACGTATGATAATGACCCTAGTTTGAATCAACTCGAATACAAAATATTCAGTTATATAACAACTACTTGTTGACTTGTTTGAGACAAGAACAACCAAATTTTGCTATTAAGAAGCGTATTTGTTTCTCATGATCTGATCGATTCACCGCAATTCATGTAATCCCTTTCGGGTTGTTTGGCAAAATATCAGTTTGCACCTTCCATATTCTTACTGATCCGATTCACTATTAAGTGATTATGATATTTTAGGTCCATATAATCTACAATATTATTAATAGCAAAGTAAATAAAATTTAGATGTAAAAATATGGAAGAAACGGAGGATTTATTTCTTCTGCATGCATCTGCTGATACGACCTATCTATTAAGAGTCGATACAAATACAGCAAAGCGTGCTTATTTTGGAGAGATTCAGAAAAATATATTCAATCTAACTAAGATAGTTACACCGTTATTTGCTTAATAGGCGCCTAAATAAATATACAAAGACAAAGTCTTTTCTGTATCTAAATCTGGGTTGATATTTTGATAAACTTATTAAATTTGGTTTTGAAATCATTGTCAATTGTCAGCCTAATTGATTAACTAATTTTGCAAATAGACTCGGTTCGCATAATCGTACTAAAATATAAAGGTCATTTTCAACTGAACCGTTTCTCAATCAAATACGCCAATACGCAAATAAGTTATCGAAAAATGATATTCCGGAAATTATTGCTAATTTCTTGTTAGATAAATATATTGTATAAAATGTTTTTTTGTATATATATATATATATATATATATATATATATATATATATATATATATATATATATATATATATATATATATATATATATATATATATATATATATATATATATGACTATTAACGTTTTTACTTCTATAGATATCAAAGAAAGTTAAATAGAAGTTTCCTTGATGGATGTCTAGTTTTTCTGAAATCAACATCAACTTTGGTTTACTAAATGTAAGATCTTATATATTATAGTCTATCAAATGGGTCGTTTAAGACACCCAAGAAATTTGACAATAAGTAAACGCTGCCATAAGATGAAATGTGCTGGAGAGAAAGAAAGAAAAGGTTCTTCTACATAGTGAATTCAAGGTGAATACATTGTTTTTTATGGTAGAGTTTTTCTTACACTTCTGAGGTGTCTTTGAAAATAATGGAATCAAACCTGGTATATTTATAATCAGCAAGGAGACACCCATTTGAAAGATGTATAATATAGGTATAGAGTATTGGATTTAAAAAAGAAACCTCTATATACACCAACTGTAAGAATACAGTGTATAGCTGCAAATTATACTACTAGTCTAAAATGCGCACACTTTACGCACTGTTTGTATATTTTAATGGAACGACATTTGTTTTGTAAATTTTCAAACATCTATAATTTTCTTATTTCTCAACATTTTTATTTCACTTTTGGAGCCAGTATATCAAGCGTAGAAAAACCTTTATAAAAAAAATAAATTTTACTGGCGACAGTGGCATAGAAGAATGTTTTGCAATTTATTACTCATATCTGTAGACGTTTTGACAATTTTAAAGTTATCCGAATTTCCAAGACTTTCTTGATAAAACCTAGTTTGATTAATTATATATATATATATATATATATATATATATATATATATATATATATATATATATATATATATATATATAATATAATTCTCTTTTTCCTAAACCTTAAATAATATAATATAGTGTTTAGTTGTCTTGGGTATAGGTTTGTTTTATAATGAAACTTGCTATTTCCTTGACGTTTCGCCCATCTTTTCAAGGTATTTATTACTTTTTAGGGAGTTTCGGGGCGATATTTTTTGGTTATTGGAATGAGAGAATTAAAGTTGAGGTAACGTCCAGACCATGTTTCTTTCGTAAACCATTTTGTTTTTAAATTATTGTTAGTTTGAGTGATTATGGTTGAATCTATAGCCCTTACGTCACCTGAATATCGCCCCGAACCTCTCCAATAAGCAATAAATACCTTAAAATCCTTAATAATTTTCCTAAAGTTTATCAAAAAAAAATTAAATAAAGAACCCACAAATATTATAACCAAACTAATCAAAAAAATCAATTAAAACAAGATAACATTAAAAAAATGTAGCAATACCTTACACAAATCAGTTATCAGAAAAAATAAAGTACATTTTAGGAAAACATAATATAATTACATGTCACAAGCACACAACTTAATAGGTTCTTTGTTTTCTACACAAAATAAAAGTACCAAAAAATAAATAATCTATGCTAATCTACTCAATACTCTGTTTAAACTGTCCTGCAAAATATATAGGCATGACCACTCAACGATTGAAGAATAGGTTGAAGGGACACAAGTATACAAAAAATGCATCGACAGCCTTACACAAACACGAAAAAACAGAAAAACATGAATTTGATTACACCAGTACCAAAATATTAGATACCGACAATAAATGTCATAAAATTATTATAAAAGAAAAATATAAATAATTCCTCCATCCCCTAAATTTATTAATTTACAATAGATTTAAATTGTTATTCCGAATTACTGATTCTCACCTTGACTAAGTAAGCCTTAAAAAAATATATATTCCTCAAGTATTGAATTTTAAACAAATTAGTTGGCAAGCAGATTAGCAACCGAGAAGTAAACAATAAAAATTTTTCGAGGTATGTACCAATTTCTGTTCCTGTTTTTGTCCCATTATTGTTTAAATTTTAAAATGTATTGTGCTTTTTTATTCTAAGACCTACGATATTTTAAATGTAAGTTTTAAATCAATGTTAACAATTTGTAAAATTTTAAAATTATTTTAGCTTTAACATGTAATTCAAAATGGGAAAAGAAACTTAAATAATAAATAAGACCTTTTGAAAAAGCCTACTAAGACGGGCGAAACGTCAAGGACATAGCAAGTTTCATTATAAAACATAAACCTATACCCAAGAAAACTAAATACTATATATATATATATATATATATATATATATATATATATATATATATATATATATATATATATATATATATATATATATATATATATATATATATATATATATATATATATATATATATATATATATATATATATATATATATATATATATATATATATATATATATATATATATATATATATATATATATATAGATATATATATATATATATATATATATATATATATATACGTATATATATATATATATATATATATATATATATATATATATATATATATATATATATATATATATATATATATATATATATATATATATATATATTAAGATTACTTACTATATGTACTATACTGCATAGTACTATTTCAAAAGCCTCGTCATAAGCCAAATCAAACCTTCGAACAATTTCACTTACCTTATTAAATGTAAGCAAATTAAAAAAATGTTTTGTGTTTTAGGAGAGAAGATAATTTATCTCTCTTTGGAAAGTCCAGAAGTGTAATGTATAGGGCAATAGCACTATTTATCGAAATTGTGCTGCCATAGGGCACGAGGAATAAAACAAAAGTAACAAGCCTGCATCAAGACAGGTATTTCCATTTGCTATCTATGGAAAACTGGACTCAATTAAGAAACAGCGTAAGAGCTGCTACTGAAAAAGAACTATTAACGCAAAGCGTGAGAAACACAGCATCAGATGATAAGATTTTTGCTTAAAGAAATCTAGGGAAAAGATAGGAGGAAACAAATATGACCGCGTATTCATTTGGAGACGGAAGCACAATTGAGTGGGAAGCTGTAGAATATAACGAACCTATAGAATTATTTGCTTTTATTGGAGAGACAATAACTGCCCGACGATACAGGGATAGATGTGTCATAACAGTTATAATCTCATTTTCACAAAGTTATGGATTGCAGGACTATATTTTAGTGGATGACTAAACAGCATGGAGCAGCAATTGTCAAGAAATATATATATATATATATATATATATATATATATATATATATATATATATATATATATATATATATATATATATATATATATATATATATATATATATATATATATATATATATATATATATATATATATATATATATATATATATATATATATATATATATATATATATATATATATATATATATATATATATATATATATATATATATATATATATATATATATATATATATATATATATATATATATATATATATATATATATATATATATATATATATATATATATATATATATATATATATATATATATATATATATATATATATATATATATATATATATATATATATATATATATATATATATATATATATATATATATATATATATATATATATATATATATATATATATATATATATATATATATATATATATATATATATATATATATATATATATATA
This sequence comes from Kuschelorhynchus macadamiae, assembly GCA_030620095.1. Taxonomy (NCBI): domain Eukaryota; kingdom Metazoa; phylum Arthropoda; class Insecta; order Coleoptera; family Curculionidae; genus Kuschelorhynchus; species Kuschelorhynchus macadamiae. The sequence continues at coordinate 1,000,933 of JAUTXW010000243.1, read as the reverse complement.
TATATATATATATATATATATATATATATATATATATATATATATATATATATATATATATATATATATATATATATATATATATATATATATATATATATATATATATATATATATATATATATATATATATATATATATATATATATATATATATATATATATATATATATATATATATATATATATATATTAAGATTACTTACTATATGTACTATACTGCATAGTACTATTTCAAAAGCTTCGTCATAAGCCAAATCAAACCTTCGAACAATTTCACTTACCTTATTAAATGTAAGCAAATTAAAAAAATGTTTTGTGTTTTAGGAGAGAAGATAATTTATCTCTCTTTGGAAAGTTTAGAAGTGTAATGTATAGGGCAATAGCACTATTTATCGAAATTGTGCTGCCATAGGGCACGAGGAATAAAACAAAAGTAACAAGCCTGCATCAAGACAAGTATTTCCATTTGCTATCTATGGAAAACTGGACTCAATTAAGAAACAGCGTATGAGCTGCTACTGAAAAAGAACTATTAACGCAAAGCGTGAGAAACACAGCATCAGATGATAAGATTTTTGCTTAAAGAAATCTAGGGAAAAGATAGGAGGAAACAAATATGACCGCGTATTCATTTGGAGACGGAAGCACAATTGAGTGGGAAGCTGTAGAATATAACGAACCTATAGAATTATTTGCTTTTATTGGAGAGACAATAACTGCCCGACGATACAGGGATAGATGTGTCATAACAGTTATAATCTCATTTTCACAAAGTTATGGATTGCAGGACTATATTTTAGTGGATGACTAAACAGCATCGAGCAGCAATTGTCAAGAAATGTTTGGCGAATTTTAGAATCGATTAGATTGGCCTGCAAAATCGTTGCTATGTGGTCAAAAACGTATTGAGAAAATTGAAACTACATTTAAACCAGCAAAAAGACCAAGCAACAAGTAGTTAGAAATGTGACATGAAAAATGGGATAGATAGAGATTAGCCATTCTGGTTATATTTCGGATACTAAACATAAAAAATATTTTGCTTTTAGTTTTTTATCTGTAGATTTGCTGAAGACGGCGGAGACTTTCCCCCGAAACGTCCAGAAAACAAACTTTTTTCAGTGTTGTTCCTCGGGTACCTTCATAGTGGACCCAAAACTTAAGACTGTTTCTCGATTTTATCAGGTAAATAATTTATCAAAAAAGAATTTTAAACTAAAAAACTAATTATCCAATTTACCTAAAATTTTGCACAAAAAAAACACAGTGTTACATAAGAATGAACTGGTTAAGAATCCAAGATGTAAAACACATTCTGAAAAAACTAAATTATTTCAAATTGTGTGTAAGAGTTAAATGTGATATGCCAGAACAAAATGACGGTTAAATACAATGTTTAACAAATCAACGTAAAAAACTTTGTTATTAAATTTAAATTGGGGTCACACTTCACTATTCCTAATATATGGAAAGTTTCATTACAAGAAAACTTCCGAGTAATATTTACGGATTTTTTGTTAATTTATTACGAAATAGAGTTTAGACATTTATTATCAAATTACCAGTAAAAAAATACCAAGACAGCAAAATTTAAACTTTTTGAATATTGTGTTGAGTATTATAAAACTGTATGGCCTTTATTCTATGCATATACAATATACTCTCAATCTAAATGACTTAATATTTTAACTTAATAACTCTTTAATAGTCAGATTTAATATACCAGGTATTATAAATTGAGGGTATAAAGTCGGTGACTTTTGATTTAAGTGCTGTATACGACGTAGTATCTAGCGGCTAAAAAAAAATAAGTTTCAAGATAAAAGATAGATACACATAAAAAAGTACCATATAAAAGTTACATTTTTTCGAATGAATTACCCTTTATTTTATTACATGATTAAATTCTTTATTCAAAATTAGACTAAATTCATAAATATAGCATTTTTCAGAGTGAATAACACTGATAGGAATCAATATAATCAAATGCAAAATAAACTGCAAGTTTATAAGTGTTAAAATCTTTTGTCACTTAATATCAGTGGTTTCAAAAAAGCTACCATTTTAAAAACAAAAGTTAACTTGTTAAGTATCGTTGAAATGCTAATTTTAGCAATAATAACAATAATTTTCATTGTTTAACAGGTACATCTACTTTTATGACAATTGAGCATGAAATAGAATGACATAAAATATAACAACAAAATCACTTAGATAAGCTAATATGTGTTAGAAATAAATATTTCTATAAGTAAACGAAAAAAAAGCAGACCACTTGCCAGTAAATTAAAACATTATAAAAGTGTAAATTATAAAAGTTGGTTGCAGTTAATACATGACATGACATAAGTAATCCTCATCCAAGGCACAAGAATCTATTATTTAAGAGTAAGGTAACCCTAACGAGTGTATGATAATAGACCTCAAAATCATTACAAGTACCGCTGAAGATATTCATAGCCTTAAATAATGGCATTTTCATGAGAAAATTGTTTAATGGGGTAGACAAATGAAAAACCGAGAATACTCTAGTGTGCCTAGCAGGAACGTGAAAGTGTACTTGATAAAGCAACATCGGGCACTCGACGTAGCATCCTCAGAACTTTATGAGAATGTAACCATATGGTAGCATCTACGGCTCGCTAAGAAGGGCAGCTGAAATTGCTCGGTGAGCAGATTCTCATCGATTTCTCTAGGAGGATATAGTTTATCCTACCTGAACACCAGAAATTTGGCAAACTTTCCCTGGACATTCTCTAGTCGGTTAATATATTTATTATGAATTGAATTCCATATAATTGGATCATATTCAAGTCTTGAGAACACATAGGTAGAATATAGGGTTTTAACTGTTTTAAATCTTCTCGAAACCAGTAGAATTGCGAGTTATAAAAGCCATCGTTTTTAAGGCAGCATTGCAAATCCCATCAATGTGGTGAGCAAAAGAGAGCTTCTAAGCGAAAACAACTCCTATGTTTTTAAAAGTGTCACAACGCCTAATGTTGGTATTATCCATACTATATTGAAATTAAATACTATGAATTTTATTTGTGTATGTTATGGCGAAGCACTTTTCAGCATTTAAGGGTAGCTTGTTAGTCACACACCAGCGCTGAATATACAAACGACATGTCTAATTAACATCATTCAAAGAATATAAATATATCCATTTAACATTTAGCACCATGTCGTAGAAGAGTTGAAAGTTGGCTTTATAAAATTTACTTTGGGCTGATCTAGGTTGACAGGAAAGTTTTTAAATTTAGATTTGACATTTACTGAGTTACTCAAAGTCGGATAATGACCGTCTACCTTGACTAGAGGAAGCGTTTCCCTATTTACAGTAAACTAAATCTATTATTAGCATTTAGGACATCGTTATACTGTTCGGAAAGATCAGTTTAATGAAATTTACCAATGTTTCGACTTTTTGATCTCAGACAATACGCCTAACAAAGTTAGTTGCATTAAAGTCGCCCAATATCAATAGGTTGTTCTTGTGTATAAACCTGAGGGTCTCAAGATATTCAAACATAGTTAAAAAAAATATTTATGGCATTAGATGAAGGTAAATATGAAACTAAAGTATAAATAGATTCATACCCTAAGTGAAGTTTACAGCCTATTAAATACACAATGATAACACCCTGAAGATTAACCTGTGTTGGTTTGAGTTTTTTCCATTCCATTAAGGTCTCTGTCACATCTAAACACCGAATATCTGTCGTCAAACAGTTCGCTTGAAGATACGATGTCTTGAATCCAGCTTTCGGTCATGCCAACGACATCATCATAACCATCACATCGATTATAAAATGAATGGGTTTTTGTAGTCCCCTAATAATCTGATACATGCATTCAATGCCATGGCGAGACGATGACGACAAGTTGCTGTTAAGCAATGTATCTAGTTTAAATTAACGATTTTTAGAATATCATTAATATACTTTATTTTAAGGTAAATTTCACCTTTTTGTATGCGAGCTTCCATACCTTCTGGAATATTTCTTACAAATATACAGGGTACTTTAAAAATAAAAAAGTATTTTTTAATAGAAAATTTGCACCTTGTGGATTTATAGAATATGTTTCATACTCCAAACTGATATTTTTTAGCCTAAAAAATGGCAGCCTGTTACATGTCTCCTCCTATACTGCTTGGAGAAAATATTCAGTATTCCTTAAAATTCCAATAAAAACTTTTAAATATAAGGGACGCCGCATTTTCTTTATGCTAAATGGCCTTCGGTTAATTTTTTATATGTTGTTATTCTCGGTGTTTTGAGCAAAAGTTTCCATGGGAACAATCTAATCCTACGACTCATTTTTAAAGTACATGGTGTTAAAGTCAGAAATTTTCAATGAATTCTTTTAAATTGGCGTATTTACTAGAAAGAGTGCATATAAATAGCATCGAGAGGGGAAAGGAGGTCAAGGAAAATAAATGTTTTAATTAGATCTGCATCTAAGCTATATTTTGGATAAAATAAATAAAAATGGCGGAAGTGGTGTGCCATTTTGTCCTTTGTTCCCAACATAAAAAAATAAATATTATTTAACCGATCTTGAGGGTTAATAAATTAATATGCAATTTGCAATTTGTAATATACAGTGTGTTCTAAATTTAAGGGGTTATTTTTAAAAATATATGGCTTAGGTACAGACCAAATCAAAACGTTTGTTATTGTTGACCGTCCTTCCGTTGTTATTTGAATTAACCTATACATACCTTTGTAAATGTATTGAAAATTGGTTTGACTTAAATATCTCTAAAATACGGATCATTCAAAATCAGTAACTATGATTAACATTTTACTAAGAATTCTATATTAGCTTTTATTTTAACAATTTAACTGACTCAGTTTTTTTTGCAAAAAAAAACGTAAATTTTGTCTTTTTTCGGTATTTAGTTTAATGGCATGGTCAGATCTACGTTAATCGGATTGGTTTAGAAAATACAGGGTGCTTCTCAAAATCTCCCGTTTCTTATTATCTTTTATTACTCGGATATTTATGGAGATAAAAAAAAACTTTAAATACAAAAGTTCTATGACTTTTTACGTTGAATCCAGCGGCGTACTTAAAAGATATAGATGTCTTCATTTCTGAGATATTATCAAAAGTAGCGTTTTCTTAAATAGGAGACCCTATATCTAAGTATCTAGAAAAATTGCATTTTTTCTTTCAACTCCAACAATATATAATACTTAATATTTTTCTTTTTCCTAAATAGCTAAAATACCAAATACATTTATTTTTAGTTGGCCATGGACTGAATTCTTTAGGCTTTTCTTTTTGTTTGTTTACATGTCAAGAAATTAAATAATAATTAAGTATTTATTGTCAAATTCCGTTTTCGATTATATTTAAAAAAAAAGGATCCAAAATTAATGTTTTTCAAAACTACAAAAAGTTAAACATGTTTGAGTGCTATATTCAGAGTAATCAAAATAAAGACGCAGCTTTAGACCTATATTTTGAGCGTTGTTACTCGGAACAACGACAGCCAGACAAACAAATATTTCAAAGATTATATGACAATTTAAGTGCATATGGATCATTCACAAAACCAAGAGGTAAGAGTTACAATAACGAAAATAGAGAAAGAGATGAAATAAATATATGTGTTGCTGATGATCCGACCGTAATATTGATAAAGACATTCGCATAAGTAAATCTAAAGTTCTAAAAACGTTAAAAAAGCATAAGTATTAACCGTATAAAATAAGGAAAGTTCATAACTTACATCCTGAAGATTAAGAACGGCGTTTAGAATTTTGTCATTGATATTTGCAACAGATTAATCGGAATCCCAATTTTTTCAAAATATAATATGGATTGACAAAACTTTTATATCTAGCGAAGGAATTTTTAATCGACATAACAATTGATATTGGTCAAACATAAATCCTCATCAGACCGCCGCTAGGGTGCAACAAGGACGCTTTGGGTTTCATGTGTGGGTGGGACTATATCAAAATAGAGTCCTTAACTACAGGATTTAAAACGAAAATTTGAATGCTGAAGGATACATCCAAATTTTGGAAGAATGTGTTATAAACGAGTTGGATAAAATGCCATTAGCTGCAAGAAATAATGTTTATCTACAACAAGCCCATAGCAGCCATATGATAAGGCACTTACCAACAGCCAATTTCGACGAAAATTGGCTTGGTACATATGGACCAAACAAATGGTCCCGGCGTTCCCCCGACCTAACGCCGCTACACTTTTGTTTTTGGGAATTTATAAAGAATGAAGTATATAAGACCCGAAGTAATACTTTAGAAGAACCTAGAGCAACTTTTATTAACTGCATTGGAAGGGTGCCAAATATTCATATTTATAACGCCACTCGTTCAGTTGCAAGCCGAGTCCAAAAAATGTTTTGGTTCATCAATGTTTTAATATTCTTGGTAACTGAGTTTTTGAGATACCTATTACAAAATTAAAGAATAATGATTCAATCCATGGATATTTAGGACAAAGAAAAATATTAGGTTTTATATATTGTTGCAATCGCAAGAAAAAATGCAATTTTTCTAGATACTTAGTTTTAAGAAAATACTACTTTTGATAATATCTCAAAAATTAAAACATCTATATTTTTTTAAGTACGCCGCTGGATTCTACGTAAAAAATCAAAAACATTTTTATTCTATATATCTGACCGCCCCATTAAACTAAACACTAAAGAAGAGAATGAGACACGTATCTTACTTTTTTTGTATCTCTTACCGTTCAGCCTATACCCTATATTATCAACGAAAGAAAACCACCCTGTACAGGGTGATTCATTATATTTTGACACCCACCTACAGCCGTAATCATGGGGTTTAAACAACAATATAAAATTCACCGATGAAGCGTCACAACAGCCTGTGTACATAATAAAATCCCCACAAAATACAAGAAGGTAAAATACAAGGACGAAAATCACTAAATGTGTGGTGTGGTATGCTCAAATATAAGGTGACATTTCAGTGAAAATGAAAGAGAGCAATTGCTAGAAGTTATTCCAGTCAGGCAGTATTTTGAGCTAATATGCATCAAGACGGTGCGCCTCCACACAATATCCAATTAGATACCAATCATCTGAGTGGTAAATACTCCCTTTGAATAGACAGATATAGAACTATCAAATGGTCAGCAAATAGCCCGGATTTGAATCCATGGATACTTTTGGTTGGGATACTTGAAGAAAAAGATTTATTATAATAGACCTCAATACCTTTGCAAATCATAATGACGTACTCAACGTAATGAAATTTCAGAATTATACACGCAAATTTTGTCAGTTCATGTATAAATAGAAAATTGTTGAGAAATATTTGCAAATGTATTGAAAATAATGGAGGATATGTAAAAAATATGTAGTTTTATAAGTATTATTCAAATTTCGTTTAAACAAATTATTTTCGTTAATTATTGCTAAATATTGTCTTGTTCTTTCGTTAAATGGCTTTTCATTGTTAGAAATATTTCCTATTTTTTTGGTCTTGGTTGAATGGAATTTTCTTGCTCGAAACGATTAATTTTATTCTTGATTGTACTTATTGAAGGAATTCTTCTTCCCGAGTATATTCGTCTCGAAATCTTCTAACGTTATTATCGTTTGAATAAAAGAGTTTTATTACTTCTCGTTTTTCTTTCTCAGAATAATCCATTTGAATTTTTTCGGCAAAATTAAATAATTAAATTAAACACATTATTCTATAAGTGACACGAGAGTGGAGAATTATGTATTTGGTTGCTATAACTGCAGTTATTCAAACAACTGCCATCCAGCACATATTTGCATCATAGTGTTGACCAAGGCAGACTTGACCATATCACCAAGAATATGGCTAAAGTCTCGAGTACCGAAAGGATGATGTTTAAACGAAAAAAAAAACGAAAACGGCTGAACCAAATATCAACAAACTATCTATTTTTTAAATCAGGACGAAAAGACCTTTCATTCTAGCTAATAATAAACATGGTATTCTAATTTGAAAATATATATAATATATAATTTTTTTAACTTTTAACTTTCGATATATATATATATATATATATATATATATATATATATATATATATATATATATATATACACACATGAATATTTTCTACGTAGTGTAGATCCTACAGATTATAAAATGATTAAGACTTAAGAACTCTCGAAGAAGAAAACTTTGTATCAAACGGTTAATAAAGAGTTTATATAAGAAAAATCAATTTTTTTCAAAAAAGACATCAACAACAACAAATTTTAAAAGACTTTTCAAATTGTTCTTTACAATTTCACCAAGTATTAAGCTGAGCTAGTAACTAGAACATAAAAATCACTATTGTAAATTTTCTGAACAAATAAGGTATTGGAAAATTTGCATCTTTTTTAACACCCTGTATAAATAATGTTTAGCTTAGGTAAGTTTTACGCTTAAAACTAAAAATATGTAGTAACATTTCCAAGAAACTGACAACCGCATCCCAGTATCCCGTATCTTTTTAAAAATATTCGAATTTAAGTTTTTCCTAAAAATTCGCTTGTCCCTATTGCTCTGTCCAGCAGTTTAGGAAGAACTTAATTTGCAATTTTTCTGCGATGGTCACATCCAAATTATATGTAGTATTATTTGTGCTGTGTTAATACACTGTGCGGTCGGTCATTTTAGCGTGAGTAGTTTTTGTTAAGGTTTTTTAAATTTAATAATAACATTTATACCTCTGGTATCTTTTATACCACAATAAAAACAATACACTAAAGATATGTCAAAAATCAAGGGTTTCAAAGTTATATGAAGCCCAGATATATTTAATTTTCAACATCCAGGATGTTTAAGAAATATTTTAATGAATTTTATTTTCCAGTTATTCAAAATTCAAAACAAACACAAGCTATACTTTTACTAAACCATTGTAATTTTGGTGCCTTGAACAACAAAAATAAACATATCCCTTTTTAAGGATCTAAATAGGTTTTCGAATTTATTTTAAACCGCCCATACATATTTATGGAAGAGCAGACTAAATTCTAAACAAGTTTCTCATTTGACGACATTGGTGAAATTCTGAAAAATAGAGGGTGAATTAAATTTAAAATATTCTAAAATGATATCCCGGTTTCCTCTTTAAATCTTAATATATTTGAAATCTATTTCAAGTGGTTACTTGTTAAAAAACTTAATATTGTAATTTATTCAACTAAATGTTTTCGCACCAGTCATCAATTCAACATATGTTTTCGATATCTTGGTTTTATCTAAATTTCTAGTTAAAGAAAATACTCATAGAACATACCTTTGTTTTAATGGTTTACATTGGGTTGGAAAAAAGAAGCTATAATGTATCATTTTCTTCATTCATAGACATATTGCTAATAATTCCAAAGCAATGAAATCATAATAATTAATTTTAAAATCTAGGTCATCGATACTGTTGTTAGCCAAAAGAAACTATTTCCTAAAAAGCAATTTTAAAAATTACTTCTTTTTTCCTAAAACGATTATAAAAAATACTTTCATTTTAAATCTTTATTAAAATTTTTATATATATTAACTGGCCAGGGAGATCTTGTTCTGCATTTTCCGTTAGATGGCGAGATGAGTATCCAGTGAAATTATAAGAATATGGGGCCCATTCACCATATCGTCCAGAAACGTTATTGAAAAAATTTTTATAGAAAAAATGCACAATAAAACAATACAAAAAATAGTGTTGAAAGGTCTCGGTAATGATCATTTTTAAAACATCATGTAAATTGATGCAGTACAACTCTCTCACGAACTTGCTGAAAAATCTGGCTTAGTGTTTTAAATATATAGATGATACTATTCCGTATATCCCTTTTATCAATAATGTTTACTTTCGAATAAAAAAGGCAGTTATCACTTCTTTTAATATCAGTTTATGAGTTAATCCGAAATTTCACAGAAAGGTTATTTATGTAGCCCTCAAAAGTTTCACATGGAATATAGAAAAGCTAAGGTGTATTGAGAGATCATAGTTCTTGGACGTACTAAAGCTGAAATAATTTCCGACGCTTTTAACAGAGCCGTTTGAGCATTATAAATCGGTACTAAGGAGCTATTATATAATAAAAAAGATCTGTTCCAGATAAAGCCAAATTACCAATATTTATAAAATTTTAGAAGTGACACAAGAAAGATCTTTAATGTTTATTACTTACGTTTTAAATAGTAACAGTAAATAACGTTTAACGTTTCGCTTTCAAGGCATATTGACTTCACGAAATCAGAACAATGAATAAAATTACTTCAGGGATAATTTTGAAGATTTTTTATTTTAAGGTAATTTACATTTAAAATTTAATGTTTATTACAATATTATGCTAATACAGGGTACTCGGAATAGGCAGACAGTCTCTTAGATATAAAAACACAACAAAATGTTGATTTTTGAGATGATTGTAGTAATACGAATTTACAACAAAATATTGAACAAAATTTTATCTACTACTTTCGTTTAATAACACGAAAAAAAATATACTTGACAAAAAGTGTAAAAACTAAAAAATGTAAATATTAACGTTTTTTATTACAGCACTATTGCTGTAACGGATGCCCTTATGAAACTATTTATAGAACTGAAAAATTCATGTTATTAAATAAAAGTAGATAAATTAATTATATTTGCAGACCTATGTACCGCAAAAAGCTAACAACGATATAAAACGCCAAAAATTAGCGGATGAAATACCTTTGTGACATTTAGCATAGAGGCTTTTAGCTGAGTGAAAATATTTATATTTAGCTAAAAACCTAGACGTTTATAAAGACAAAAGGTACATCGCTGCTCGCGTACTCGATGGCAGCTTTCAAAAAGGTTCTATGGAATATAGCTTTAAAGATATTATTAAACGAAATAACACCAAATTCGAGAGATTTTCCATCCAAAAATATATTGCCAATTAATTTTATGTCTACCCTCTTCGCGGGTATTTTTGGTGTTCAGATATTCTTAGTTATACTAAAAAAAACCTATATGATAAAAAAATCACTTACTGTTTCTCGTCCTAAAGGTCTGTTCCAGATAAAGCCAAGTCACCGATATTTATAAAATTTTGGGAGTGACACAAGAACGTTGATCGTTATTTATTTTTAACGTTTTGAATAGTACAAGAACGGCAATTCAAATAACGGTACGCTTTCAAAGCATTTTTACATTACGAAATCAGAACAACGAATAAAATTACTTCAGGGAAAATTTTGAGGATTCACTGTACTTACAAGGGATTTAACAAATACAATTCATTCGATCACTAATTGTGTTTGGTTCAGTTTTGGTCAACAAGCTCCTTAGTGTATTTTTAAATTTATACACGGGTTTTATTGCTCTTGTTTGACAAATATTCAAAATTCAAACAAAACTCTTATTTTCTCTGATTTGAGTAGTTTTCAATTGGACAAACATTGTTCTTCTCTTGACATTTAGAAATTATATTAAAAATCAAAGTTTTGGTATAACCACTCTCCGTAAGATCCATTTTAATATTGCTGAGTTCCTGATCTAAAGAGGTCTGATCGTTGCATATTGCTACTACACAATTATATAGAATATTTATAATTATTTGCTTTGTCGCTGCAGAATGATTAGAATTCTGCCTGATATACTGTCCGTATGACTATATTTCCTATAAACAGGGGTCTTAATAATGTTATCACTTTTTACTTCCTTCGTGAAAGGGAAGTATTGTTATCGTGAAAAAATCACCCTCCCAGGTCTTCACGTTTTAGGGACCCTAGATGCCAAAAAACATGTATTCTCAATTCCGTCGGTCTTTCGGTCGAACTATATACGCGACATAGCTCAAAAACTACTAATCCGATTGACACCTTTTGGTAAAAAATCGAGGGTCACGTGGGGATGAAATAGTTGCATTTTGGGAAAAATCCAAAATGGCGGTCAAATAAAATGTTTATAATCGTGAAAATAATCCCATCCAAAGTTTTACATAACTTTAAGTTTTAGCAGCGTTTCTATATAGGTCTGTCTATCTGTCAATTTGAAGCATAGCTAAAATACTACTTGTCAGATTGACTTCACATTTTAATCAAACATTTTTTACAAAAGTAACTTTGAAGTTTTTAAAAAAATTAATGTTATATAAAAATAAATTGATACGAATTCAACATAACGGAAAAATAGCAGTCTTAAAAAATCAGTGCAAAAACTACTTATCTAATTTATTTTTAATTATGTCCAAAAATCATGTGTGGCATAGATAGAAACTGATAAAATATTGGTAAGAATCCAATATGGTGCCCCTTAAAAATATTTGGAAAGACAGTATGTGTATATGTCGTTACTAAATAACTATGTACAGAACTAAATGAGGTCATACTTCACTTGTCCTAATAAAAGAAAAGATTCATAATGAGGAAAGTTCTGTGCTTTATCTCCATAGACAAGTTTATAGTTGTGAATATACTAAACTGCCGGATAAAATAAAAGGTCAAACAATATTTTTGAAGAAAATTGAGAGCTGATTAATTTCTCCATTCCTCTAGTCTCTTCATTTCAAACCATACTTTTTATTTGGTATTATGGCCATATTATACAGAGTGCTTTACAAAATCATTACTAATTTGCAAAAGTGTATTCCTATCGAGAATTTAAAAAAATTTCTTTGAAATTTTCTTTTTATGCCAAAATTTTATAAGCAATGTCGAACTGGACGAATTTGGTAACTTTTCTGGCATACAAAATGTGTCGTTTTCGTCAATAACTTTGTAAGACGCTTTTAGCATTTCTATTACTACGCCAAAATAAAAAAAAATAAAAGCCGGACCAAGTTTGACATTTAGCAAGATCATAAAACCAACAGTATCATAGGAAACTTAATTAACGAAAACATAAAAATAAAAACAATCTTTAAGGTCTGCGCCAACGAAAGAAATAACCAAATTAATATCAAATTAGACGCTATTAAAAATATTATTTGTAATAGAATGTACAAAGCCTGGGAGTCCAAAGAAATAAAAAAGTAGAACTAAAAAAGGGAGAAAACTGCTATATATATATATATATATATATATATATATATATATATATATATATATATATACAGTTAAAATAATGTTTTTCTTGGACCTCTTTGTATATTGTTAAATTGTGTATTCTTGGGATATGGTCCTTAAGTTTAAAAAATAACTACATTAAGGAAGTAGCACAAATCTTTTTTATTGACGTTTCGGCCGTACGTTCAGGCCTTTTTCAAAATCTACAAGAGAAAACCGGTCAGAAAGAGTTTTACATTTTAACTTATTGCTAGGACTTACACAAATTTTAAAAAATACTTAACTTTACCATATGTTCCTAATTTATCTGAAAAAATTAAAAACGTTGTAAAAGCAGAAAACATATCAGTAAGTCACAAAGGTTTTAATCTGCTTAATAAAAATTTTAGTAAATTAAAGACAGCTATACCAAAGGAAAAAAAGAGCAACATTGTTTACGAAATACCGTGCAATGACTGCAATAAAGTATATATCGGGCAAACCAGCCAATATTTAAAAAATCGCATTAACAGCAACCATAAATCTAACTATGATAATGTTAAAGTACTTATTACCGAAACTAACACAAAGACAAGGGAATTTTAGGAAATGATCTACATACAAAAAAATTCTAACGCGATTAACGCAAAAACAGACACGAAAAATTTACACAAAATATATCATACACTGTTAAAATGATTACGCCTACAATAAATGGTATGTACATAGGTAATAAAAAAATATATACTTCCAAAAAAAAAAATCTGTATATAATAAACCAAAAAAAAATCTTTTAAAAAATCCATACTTATATATCTATTATTAAATCCATACATAATTTTATATCTATTCTCAAAAATAAATATCACATAAAAAACCATCCTGGTAATTTCTAAAACATATCAATTTTAAACTCTGCCTCGTTAAATATCAATCTGTATTACAAATATGTGCGGATTGCAATAAAATATTTATAAAAGAAAAAACCACAATTATTTTGCATACTGTATCGAGTACGTCTAATGACATGTAAAGGGGAACGTCTTGTCTTGTCTTCCAATGTGTTACCAGTGTTTTGATCTGTGATTTTTAATAAAACGAATTTTAATACCATATGTGTGTAATGTCTGTGACGTGACTAAATGGATTACTATGACCGAAACACAGATATTTCCTCAAGTTTCTTTTTACTATTTGTGTAAGTCCTAGCAATAAGTTAAAATTTAAAACTCTTTCTGACCGACTTTCTCTTGTAGATTTTGAAAAAGGCCTGAACGTACGGCCGAAACGTCAATAATAAAGATTTGTGCTACTCTCTTAATGTAGTTATTTTTTAAACTAAAGGACCATATCCCAAGATTAGACAATTTAACTATATATATATATATATATATATATATATATATATATATATATATATATATATATATATATATATATATATATATATATATATATATATATATATACAGATACATATATATAGATATATATATATATATATATATATATATATATATATATATATATATATATATATATATCCGAACTAATAATATAAAATTTAGGCCTTAATCCTTAGCTTTGGAAAATAACAATTTAAAAAATTTTGCTCATTCTAGTATTGCTATTATGCACAAAATGCAGTTTAAGACCAAGAGTCTATATTCTTTTTATTCATTTAAAAGAATTTGGTAAGTGAAAGTAATACCCAGAATAAGTACGATATTATATTATATGAGTTATAATACCATATAATATGATCCCTGTTTAATTTTACTTATTCAAATATTTTTTAAGAGAGGTATCTTCTAAAAGTAAGCTGCCTTCTTGAACATTGAAGTAAAATTCACTATAAAATAATAGTTCTTTTTATGGCGCAACAAAATATTACTATAATAAATTTCGAATTTATTTTTCCACTGAGACCGTGTAAAAAGCAACCTAACAGCCTCTTATTAAACTAATTAAAGGCCTCCTCGGGCGTTCTGCTGTAACAAAATTTACAGTTTTATAAAAGACAATTAAGAAAAGTTTATCTATATTTTAATTAAATAATGATAGCATAAAGAAGAGGCGGTTTAAACCAGCAATATGGTTTGCATCTGTAGACAGTAATCGCAATTCCAAAAGATGATAATTTGAATATACATTCCAATAATAAGCAAAAAAAAGTATAAATAAAAAAACTGGTAGGTATTTTTGTTTTATGAATAATATACTAAAAAACACATATTTAAACTAAACACATTTCGAATGGGGAGTAAAATAAGACTATGAGAGCAGAGCTGCGAAGTCATTTTTTTGACAATCCTAATGGGTTCGGTTCAATACATGTTTAAATGGTTTAAATTTTTCAAGTTATTTTCAATACGATTTTAATTTATTTCGTTTACACTATTTCGCCTCTGACGGCGTCTAGCCTGGAACCGATCCATTTATGTAGAAAAATATATATCTAATGAGCGACATGTGAAAACAAAAGATTTTTTTCACACTAGATTACTTTGATTTACCGGTTTTTGGTGCTTCGCATTTCCGCATCTTCTTCAGAACCACTATAAGAATTAATTAAAAATTAAATCTTCCAAACCTAACTACATTCATCAATCCTACTCCTAATAGCCAAAAAAACTTACAATTCTCTCACTCAGAAGTTGTACATTATAATATAATCGATACATTTTCTTTCACCGCAACTTGTATCGTTACGAATATTTTCTTTTATTAGGAATATTGAAGTGTGGCCCAATTTAGTTCAGTACATATTTATTTAATAACACTTATATATATATATATATATATATATATATATATATATATATATATATATATACTATCTTTTCAAATATTTTTATTGGGCGCCATTTTGTTCCAACAGGGGATTTCTACCAATATTTTACCAGTTTCTACCTATGCCACACTTGATTTTTGGGCATAATTTAAAATAACTTCAATAAATTATGTTAACACACAGCGCCATTTTGTTACGTCATGCGGAATTCGTACCAGTTTATTCCTATATGACATTTAATTTTTCTGCAAAATTTAAAGTCGATTGAAAAAGATTTTTTACGTTGATTAAAAAAGATATTTGGCAGCCATTTCGTTTCGCCATCTTGAATTCGTACCACAACTTTACCAGTTTATATCTATATCAAACTTAATGCTTGTACAAAATTAATCTAATAGGTAGTTTTCTTCAGACCGACTTTTTAAATACTTTATTAGGCCGCCATTTTGTTTTGCTATCTTATATTTACACCAAAATGTTACCCAGTTCATTCCTAGATAACACTTGATTTTTGTGCAAAAATTTATCGATTATTAATTATATTATATTAATAATTAGTTTTTTTAGAAATAATTTTTTTAACGTTTCACTAGGCTGCCATCTTGTTCCGGCATATTGGCCCAAAATATTACTATATCATCCCCATATGACCCTTAATTTTTGATTAAGATTTGAGTCAATCTGATGACTAGTTTTTAAGCTATGCTGCGAACTGATTTCATTTTAAGACACACATTTTACCAAACCAAAGCTAATACTTTAAAAAGAAATTGACAAAAAATATAGAAAATTATACTCGCGGAAAGATGAACTAAGATGAACTGTAACTAATGTTATGGAATCCTGTATAGGGTGCCTCAAATTGGTTGTCCCTAATGGAAAAATTGGAAACCATAAGAGTTATTAAAAATCTGATATTTCATCCTCGAGTTCTTTTTTTCAGAAGGTTATAATGGCACAAACAGATCGTGGCTATCGCGACCCGTCACGGAGCTACAGGGTGGTTTTCAAACATTTTTCAATCAAAAATATTTAATATGAAATATGAGAACAATAGTAAAAAATCAGTAAAAATCAAATTTAGGTACCAAATCATTTTCATCAGAAAAACTAAATAAATTTGGTAACCCGGTAATATACAGGGTGTCCCATTAAGAAAAAAGACATGTTTAGGTCGTTTCTTTACAACAATGATTAATTCAAGTTAAATTTTTGTTATTCCATGGTCGCCTAATTTTTTATCGTTTTTTTTTTGGTATTAAAAGAAAATAAATAATATAAAGTGTGTTCCACTGTTTTAATCGCAAAAAAAATACCGGATTTAATGAGCTATAAAAATATAGGGTGTCCCATTTAAAAAAATACATGTTGGGACCATATGTCAAAAAAAAATGTTGCGCCACACCACTGGATTTTATATCAAAAAGTGCCTTTAAAAACTAAAAAACTATTTTAAGAGTAGCAATTTGGAAACCACCCCGTAGCTCCGTGACGGGTCGCGATAGCCATGATTTGTTTGTGCCATTATAACCTGAAAAAAAAAACTCGAGGATGATTTTTCCATTAAGGACAACCAATTTGAGACATCCTGTACGATAACTTCTAGACCAAACAACTTTAAGTTAAGTATATTTAAATATTGTTTCATATTCTTTACGAATGACTTGGTAATAGAATTACTTGAATAGTAAATTAAATTCGGCTAATTTATTTTCAGTACTGACCCCATTAGCATTTATTACTTCATATCACGAAGGAAGAAAGTGATCTAAGACAAAAAGAAAGTGAAAAGCGGTAGTTGCTGATGCGTGTTGTCTGCTGTGTCAACTTTTACAATTTAAATATACTTACTTGAAATGCCGTTACTATATGGAAAATTAATTTTGCTACAAACCCCCATGTATGCTACATTTAAGTAAAAAGATAATCTTACCTTCTCTTGGACCCAATAAATACGGCATAGGCCAGTGGACTAAACCCAACTAAGCTTGAATATATCCAAAAAATTGCAATATATCTCTCAACGGCTGAATGTGTAATTAAATTATTGTACCTAAGAGGCCGCGCTAGTGACGTAAACCTGTCTACAGCAATCGCAACCATCACTAAAACTGATACACAGCACAAACTTATCACTATACCGTAGCTAAACAGACACACTTGGAACCCTGGAAACGAATTAGCACCATTTAGTTCTAAATAGAAACCTACTGGCATGAACATGCCTACTCCCAAATCACTGGTAGCCAATGACATCACTAAATAATTACTTGGCGTCCGTAATCTTTTAAATCGGTACATTGCTACTAATACTAATGAGTTACCGATCAGTATCATTGGGGAAAGTAAAAACACTAGAAGCACTACGATGGTGACAGCGAGAGGGGAGGTCAATCTAGTGACTGTTCGGCTGATATTGACCTCGGACAGGTTATCAATGGTGAAATCTGCATGGTTTGTTCCAATAAGGGCAAGCTGACTGTAGTTAAACAGGAGGTCATCCATTCGAGCGTCATTGAGGTCGGTGTTATGGTCAGATAAAGTAAATAATGGATGCGTGGTAAATAAATTAGCAGTTTATTGGATGACAAGGTTGCTTCCTTAGGTCATTATCTGAAAAGGAAAAGTAGTATTAAATTGTGATTGGAAAAATGATTTGAGAAAGCTTTAACAACTTGTTAGTTAATAATTCATTTTTTTTACAAAAATATAAAATGTAAGTCACTAGTACAAAACTACTTAAAGTGAAGGTCTTAATTCTATTAAATTTTTATTTTTCCATGTATCGTATTATTAATATACTATATGGGATCTTATACCAGAAATATTGCAAAAGCCAAAATTTTAAGAAATTATATTTATAAAGTCCCTAGAACGCAAAAAACATATTTTTGGAAAAAGAATTACGATATCTATACGGATGTGTGTGTGGTGTGTTTGTGTAGAAGTGTATGTATGTGTGTGTGTGTGGGTGTCTAGGTTTATGCATGTATGCGTGTGCGTATATACACAATTTGCGAGACCGATAACTGAAGAACCGATTCATTTTAAATTTGCCGCAAAAATACTGTAGGTCAACGTCTAAAGGGAATTACATTTTGGGTGTCATGGGCGTAAATCTTCAATATTTTTAAGGGGTAAAAAACAGATTTGGGGCCCCCCAAACAAATTTATAACTACTAAATTATTTGAAATCAAAAACTTGTAGAAGTCAGTGGAATGTATATTTGATTTTGTTGTATTAAATATATTTTAAACAATACATAATACTTCTAAAAACGACGAAACACGTCGAATTTATTTAATTTTAATGTATACAAATAATGTTTTTCATTATATAGGGTGGCCCTAAGGATTTAACTTGCTTAAAATACGCTTGAACATGACAAATGTCTTATACTATTTTGTATATAGATTTACCCCCTATACAGGGTAACCCTAGGAGGATGTGTGGACTGTGAAATACCTCAAATTTATTTTATATTTTTGTATATTTTCCCTTACTGTACAGGGTAGCCTTAGAGAACACAAGAGTCCCTTAAAGCTTAGTTTCTTTTTTTGCATACAATAGCAATTTGCCTATATATGGGGTTACTCTAAGGAAAACAGTTATTTATTTTTTTTAAGTTAAGAAATATATTGACTCTAGGGAAGTACTATATAATACAAAATAAAAAACATTTTTTTGTTTTGTAATAGTGAGAAATTCTCAAAGAAACAAAAAAAGGTTAAATAACAAGCCATTAAAACTTATTTAACTACAGTAAAATTTTTCTTTGACATAAGTCTTCTCAAAAATAATATTTTAGGAAATATTATTTACAGATGCAAAATAACAAGGACGACTAGGTATAAGAAAAATAAATACAAACTATGGCTATTCGTTACCTAATTGTATTTATAATAGCCAACCGTTACCAAAATATACGATAAAAAATAAAAAAAGTGCGCACAGAAGTCTTTCGAGAAACTATTCGTACACTAAACTATAATACTTTCTTTGTCCTCAAATGTTTCACATTATTTCCGGTTCATTTTTAGACACTCAGTTTACTAATTTGCAAATTAAAAACAAATACTTTGTTTAACAGGTTGGATCTGGACAGCCATTACAGCTCAAATACATCTAACTATTTATTTAAAAGTTATAACAAAAACTTAAAATAAAACCTAAATTTTAAAAATTTGCAACGATGTTAAATCCACTAGTTTTTGTTAAAATTTAATTATAAAAAAATTTTTGGAAGCTAAGATAAATTCAGAAATTTATTATTTACAATTTTCTCAAATTGAATTAACAGAATCATTAGTTCTGACCCAAAAAGAATATATTGTTAGAAAAGGAAACTTTAATTACCCATGAAGCTTGCAGAAAACAACAAGATAAACCCTTAGATAAAATTATAGTGTGTTTTCCCGTCGCCGCCGGAGAAAAAGATGTATAAAAGCCATTTACTTTTCTTTGCTTGTTGTGCTCTATTGGTCTAGAAGGGCATTGTAGTTGGGAAAGACAAAATTGCACTTTTATTTGTAGTATTTTTATATCAATATGTAAAATACTTTTTCCATATTAAAACATATAAAAACATTTTAAATATATTTCTCTTAAAATGTATGGATTTACTCTTAATACTCTTATTTGTTATGTAATCACATTTATAGGAAAATTAGAGAATTTAATAAAGTGGTTTTCCGGTTGGAGTGGAGAGATGTTTTAAAATTCTTATCCGGCATCAGCCTGATACCAATAATCAACTACTTTGTTATGACGTGTTTATTGAACAGCAGTTAAATTTTTTCAAAATAATTTAAAAAATTAACAAAATAAATTTTAAAGCAAATCCAGGAACTTAAATACATATTTAGATAATACATTTAATTATTTGAACTAAAATATAATATATATTTTGTGAATAGTTATATAGAATAGTAAAATGTTTGCATAACCTCGAAATCGAACTGTAATGTTAATATGGTAAGCTAAGCTAGTCAACTTGGCCAATTTTGCTATTATTTCGACGAAAATTTTCTTTTGAATATTTTAACCACACATTTCTTGTAGACGGTATATTAATAAGCATATAAGCACTACCGTTATATTGTTGTTAATATAATATTTTATTTCACGTTACACTGTCATATATAAATCTTATAATATAAAGGATGTCATGATTTAAAAATCCTGCACCTGATTACTACGTTTCTGAATAACCATGCCCAGTTGGCACTAAAGTAGCTAAAACTGTTTCTACTACTTTTTACGTATTTATTACTAATAATCCTACTATGTATGTATTTGTTACTGTGAGTAATACTTTATAGTAATTTCCTATGTAAAGTAATTATAGAATTACTGCTGCCAAGCAACTACTTACGAAATTGACTTCAAGGTCGTCATTTCTTTTCAGTGACATAATAGTAATTTGTCAAAGTTACTGGTTCTAGTCTGTTTACTAAATTACAACTTTTAAGTATCAGAACCTTCCTGAAACTTGCAGCGGCTACTCCATTTTGTCCAAATGTACTCCTATAAGGTAATACTATAAAGAAAAACAAGTCGTTGCAGAGTAGAAAAAGTTATCTTCTAATGTTACTTTAAACTGGCTATTATCAGCCTTTATTTTTCGGTTGCAACTTAGAAGTAAGAATTACAGTAATTATTTGCTACAAGGAAACTATTACCTCTTGTACTTGAGGTTACGGAGATAGGGGGCGCTGGTACGAGATTCGGTCTGCAGTGACTTTATAAGGACAGTGTCGACAATAGAAGCCCACCCGCCATATTGATGCAAAATTTCTAGAGGTTTAAATGCGCACACACATTATCGTTAGTTTTTCGCAAAATATGAGTAAATTAATCTACTTTAACAGATTAATATAAGAAAACTGGATCAGCTAAAAGGTTAATTAATGAAATTATTATTAATTTCAGTCTACAAAAAGGAATATGCCGCAGAAAAAATTCGAAATTTACTTTACACTGATAACCTCTGTCAGGGTCAGTGGTAAATGTAGGGATGTGTTAATGCTTTACTCTAATAACCTATGCAAACTATCTAGTGCAAACTTACTTTCTCATTTAGATTTTTAACAAATAAAAATGTTTGTGCAAGTGATTAATGACAGCTATCTCCCAAGTGAATTTAGTAATACAGTATGTACTGAGGAAGGCCTATAAAATAAAGTTTCTCTTATGCTAATCTATGAGAACTTCTACCTCAAATTAAGGTGCTGAATAAAGTAAAACTTACTCTAAGACGTGAAATAATATTGCCTTTTACAGCAAAATAAAACCAAAACATAATAATGTGCAATATTCAATAACTTTTCTTGGAGTATTTTTAAACTTATGAGATTTACGGTCGTAGTCATTTACAAATTCAGCACAAATACTTTATAATTACAGGCAAGAAGCAGGTGAATCAGGCTTAAACACATTTCTCCATATTGCCAATGGTTTGTTGTTTGAATCAATATTCATTTTAATAATCACAAAAACTAATAAAATAATACACTAAAACAACAAACCTCATAAGAAACTCACGTAGGCAGAAAGTGAACAAACCGATTTTAGCCTATAAACGCAAATATATATGGCAAAGCAATATGGCCGAACTAATCAAAAATTGGTTACCCTATTGCCATCAGCGTCCTTATAAAGTAACTGTAATTTGGTATACAAGCATTAAGCTCCATTATATTCGGTCCGACTTTGTCATTGTGTTGTAGACGATAACATACGAGTAACAAGTTAAAATGGCAATGGCGTCACGTACCATTAGAAAAAAAAAGTAGCTTGCGTCATTCATCCACATTTTATAGAAAATTAATATCATAACTTGGTTATGTTATACTTGAACGAAACAACATACAGCGGTATTTTAAGGAAACAAAAATAAAACGAAACACATGGTTATGGTAGATCACTAAATTCGTACCACATTAGTATTCAAGGCTTCAAAGTAATTGGGTATAAGTAACAGCTGCGTATTTAAAGAATCTAAAACTATAAAAGCGTAACCTCAAAGTAAAAGCCCAATAGAACGCCATTCTTTATTTTCATCTTCCCGATAAATATTTAGCTATGATGTTTACTTTTGTGAGTATAAAGATTAAAAATGCATACAAATTAAAAAAAGAATCACTATTTATAACAAGACATTTAATGACAATTACTATTTAAACCAAATTCCAAAATTAAATTTTTGAGATGAAAATAAACGAATTTTAAAGGCCCGTTATTTGTTTATGACTATCATTACCATATTCACCTAAGAAATTGCCTACGTTTTAATTTTAGGTCTTTAGCATAGCTAGAAAACTAACTAAAACGCATGTATTCTGCATCAACAGCTAATAACGAATCCTATATAAGCTCAACACCATTTTCGGAATTTGAGTGTTTGTAGTCGCCATAACTGTTTTGTTTGTATTAAAAAGAACCATACATATTTTTTAAACGTATTAAATATAGACAGAAATAAGAAAGTAACAATAAAATGGTTCGCCATTTTGGTAATATCTAGGTAGTCTCAGCTTAAACAGAACGTGGCGACACCAAGTTCCCATTACTTCATCGAAAATACTTGTGGTAACAATGGCGTATTCATGACTAAAAGTGCTACTTGGGTGTATAATAAAAAGTGTTTTAGAAATAACAATACAAGGGGAAATAAGTAGATTTATGCATGTGAAATAAATTTCCCTTACCTGTTTTTCATTAAGACAACAATAAGAAATACATTGTATATTTAATTGCATGTATTTTAAACACGTATGTATAGATATTTCAGATCACTCTAAAGAACCCCTTAATTTGGTGAGCCTATATAATGAGCTTTAAAAAAAATTCATGGTGCTTAAAATAGACTCTGACATCCACAATGTTCAATTTTTGTTAAATCTTTATAGCTTGGCACTCTCGGAAATATCATACATTTTTTATTGTATATTACAATTGCATACAAACTATTAATTATTTGATAAAATTAATTACAATTTTGCTACTATTCTTAAAACCAACTGACTCAGAAAAATAAAATGAATGCATCTTATGCGTGAAATAGAATATTTTATTATTTAATTAATTTATTATTTCAAAAATTAATAAATTAATTTTAATTCCCCTAATTTTAATAAAGTTTGTTTCTTGTTAATTATTATATGCAGACCTAAGTGTTAAGCTTTTTGACTAAACAGTAAGGAGGCGTTAAATGAAAGCAAATGCCTGAAAATGCATACCACGAATTGTTTTTTACTTTTGTAAATGTGTAGATACTTACAAACATATTAATTTTAGAAGAAATAATATATGGGATTTTTCTCAACAGAGACGAATTTTCCTACTCTTTGCATGTGTTCAACGCTTACGTAGGTTTCTGGCTTGGATTTGAGTGACCTAACCTATATAATGTCCAATTTATATTTGTTTATTTATTTATTTATCAAAGGGCATTAGCCCAATATAAATACAATTTATAAATTGAGAAACAATATAAAAAAGAAAAACATTAATAGACTTAACTCACTATAGATTGATTTAGGAAACAATATAAATATAACTAATAATTTAAAATTTAAAAACTTAATAAGACAGTTAAAAAGATCATGATATAAAAAGTCCTGGACAGAACAAAAATGAATTACAAAAAAAATTACTGACAGCATTTTAGTTGGTTCTTAAAAAAAGCGCCAATTGTAAAATAGTATAAACTCAATGAATTGGAATTCTAAATCTGGCAGTGCTTAACAAAAATGAATTATAGCCATGATTAGTCCTATGGGCAGGAGTATAAAATGATGAGACTTGTCATGTATGTCAGTGTGGGATATAAAGTTTAATTTTACTAAGAAGTGCAGGACAAAAACTGTTGCTATGAAGCAAGTTATAAAATAATGTTAAATTTTTATGCATGCGGTAAATTTGGAGAGTGCTGAGACAAAGTTCGAGCTCTAATTAAGAGAAATTTACATCAAGTCGATTTTGTTTAAATATAATGTATTTGAGAAATATGTGCTGTACTCTCTCCAGAGCCTGGACATGAACATTGTAATAAGGTGACCAAACACAAGATCTCTAGTTCAAATAAGGGCGAACCAATGCACAATAAAGGAGTTTGATAGAACCAACATTTTGAAAGTCACTAGAACAGAGCTTAATGGATCCTAATATATGTAAAGATTTAGATAATAGCTGTGATGTGGGGTATGAAACTCACCTGATTAACCATAGCAACCAAGGTCCTTGATCTGAGAAACAGTTTCAACCGGAATAATATTGTTGATATTATGTTAAAATTATAAGTTTTCCCTCTACCGAAAAATACAGTGCGACTTTTTTGGTATTCAATTCCACCTTGTTTTGGTCGCACCAAACGACAAGTCTCTCAAGGTCAGACTGGAGCTCCAGACACATGTCAACACTCACAACTTTCATGAAAAACTTTAAACAATCAGCAAATAAAAGAAAATAGTTGTTATGAAAACATTCTTTTATGTCATAGATGTGAACCCTGCGGCACTCCAGAGGGCACCTCGATTTCTCTAGATATGAAGTTATGAACCCTTACTATCTGTAACCTGGTGGTGAAGTAGGATTTAAGTCATTTCAAAAGTGTTCTATGTACTCTTAGAACCTACAATTTGTAAATGAGAACTACATGATTGACTCTGTCAAAGGTCTTGGAGAAATCAGTATAAATGGCATACACCTGACAGCCACCCTCCAAGGACTCCGACAGGAAATCTGTGAATGAAAGGAGGTTTAACCCAGTTGATCGATGTTGAAGGAATCCAAGCTGTTCATTCAGAAACTTCCATCAATTGGAAAAGATTATGAAAAGAATATACACTAGATACTATATTAATGGATTCCACTTCATTAGGTGAAGCCGACGGCAATGGCTCACACATCGAGGCAAATTTGTCATCTGACCATCTGATATGTGGCAGATTGAAATCTCCCACTATGCACAACTTACACTCTGGAAATTCTTCAGTGATTTTTTCCAAGGTGTCACCAAAAGCGAAAAAGGACCCCGTGGGGGAAAATAAGCTACGCACAGAATGTACTGGTTTGTTCATACAGTCAATGATACAAACTGCTGTTCAATATTATTGTTACTAGTTGTCAAAATCCTACTCGATGTACTCATTTGCACTGCAATTAGTACTCCCACTCTTCTTCAGTAAATACTCATTTCTGTCGATCTATCTTTCCTGTTTATATTGTCATCATGCAGGTGTAACTCACTATTATGGTAATCTCCTGTCAACAAGTTGCATTTAAAACAATTATCTGATATTGAAAATAAGACACATTCTCTTGAAATTGTAAAAGCTTCGTGCAGAGTCCTCCTACATTCTGTAGGTATACTAGAAAATCAGATACTGATACCGATATCAGTTTTTGGTAAAATTTTGGAAACCTCATTTAGATATTTAAGAATCAGGTCAGTTTCACTACTTCAATTCGTTTTTTAAATTGTTTAGACTTGACCATTTTTGTTTTTTTGTTGCCAGTTCTTGTAGTCTTAATTATTTGAACATGAGTATTCACTAAACATGGAATGAGATTCTGTACCTTAATATTACCTTCCTCCTCTGAAGTCTCAGGCAAAAAGGAATTATTAATTCTTGAATAGTTTCCCTCTCAGTAGGACTTATTGGAGTGCTTTTAAAAGATTCAATATCAGTTTAAATGCCCTTGAGAGCATCATGAAAGCAAGTTTTCTTAGTCTTCATTCCATTACTCAGTTCTTTAATGTTGTTAATAAATTCAATAACCTTCTGTGTATTTGTGTAGGCATTGCCTTTTCAAGGCATGAAACAAGGCTTACTAACTGAAAAATTCTATTTTTTTATTAATTCTGTACAGCGACAAAAAGTTTTGATCCAAAAATTATAATCTCAAACAGCAGAAAAACATTTCCAAAAATGTTAAATTCCGGCGATAATGAACAGAATCCCCTGTATATAAAACAGGTTGACTTACCGTGTCACCAATTTTTTCTTAATGAATCAAATATATCGAAAGATTGGCAAAGTTGCCCTTAGAGGGTCACTCCAGGAATATAAGCGTTCTGTTCCACGTCTGAATAAAGATTTATTCAGACGAGGAACAGAAACCTTGAAAATTCCAAATGTTATAGGCAATGTTTTCTGCTATATTACTTACGGCGTACAGACGAATCTTTTGATGCCTCTTATACCAAAATCCTTTAGGCCATTTAGACTACAGATACAAATCCACAGACAAAGATACATTCAACAAACATTACCTTTCTTCTGGCACAGTTTGTTATATAGACCGACTTACTTTCACTGTTTAAAATGTTTCTCCTTTTTAATTTAATTTTTCAAATATGTTTGCTGCATTAGAGACAAAAAAATAAAATTTTAAAGTAACTTGCTTTTGTCAGCATTTAAATACTGGATTTCTTCTCTAAAAGGTGTGTTAATCATTAAGCCCTGATTTTAACAATTGGTTTCGGCATTGTAACTCGTACTAGCTTAAGTTCATATATTTGAAATTTTGAAAAGTATTGAAACCTTCGGCGCCATGAAACAGAAGAGAGACTGATATAAGAAAGGGAATTTATTAGATATTATTATTCATTAGAACCAATTTGCAATCGTACGCGTCACGCATCGTCCATTTACAGCCACTTAAACAAAATCAGTAAAATT
Organism: Kuschelorhynchus macadamiae; assembly: GCA_030620095.1. Taxonomy (NCBI): domain Eukaryota; kingdom Metazoa; phylum Arthropoda; class Insecta; order Coleoptera; family Curculionidae; genus Kuschelorhynchus; species Kuschelorhynchus macadamiae. Next base: position 973,444 of record JAUTXW010000243.1, on the reverse strand, counting down.
TTAATTTTTTATTTTTATTTTATACCGAAAACTGTAAAGAAGTAAGTAACTTTTTCGTCCGAATGCGAAATTTTCTTAAATTCTGTCTATTGCTCAGCTATACAAATTAATTTGTTTATCTATTCTTCAGGTATATGGTTTGATGATGCAATATATGGTAAATACGAAAAGTGTGTTTTTTGGTAAATTGGTACTGCAACATTAAATCAGTCTTCAGTTACATAAAGCAAAACGCGCAAGCCATTTCTTATACGGTTCGAACTAATTACATTTAAAAAAACGTTCTCCTGCTCAGTCCTGCAAAGTTTTATTAAAATATGTTCAGATCGTTTTCGTGGTAGCCTTAATTAGTTTGACGAAGACATTTCTATGCAAACCTTATATAATTTTAACCATGGTAAAGCTGATTGAAACTTTTGAACTTCAAATCTTTTTAACTAGGTCCCTAACCGTGCATAGCATAAAAAGCGGTGCTATTGTCGTGAAATCGTATCTATTTCATATAAAAAAACATTATGTAAAGTTTAGAGACACCAGAAAGTTCGAAATAAAAACCTGTTAATTTCTTTTTTAAAAAGCAGAAAACAAACTAACTTTTAAAAAACACTTATAGCTAAATTTAAGGCCCTAAGCCAATGTTATCAACACATATCTTACTTAAAACTGTTCTGAAAAGATAATGGAAGATAAGACCTACTCGGCTGTAGTATAAAAATTCAATTGACGCAAATATAATAACCATTTAAAATTCATGTAAATAAAGACTTTAAGAACAGTCAAAGCTTTTACAATCAGAATATACCATTTTGTTGTTAACGTAAAAGTTTTAACTAGATATCATAAGCCCTTCAGGCAAATAAACAAAAGGCAAGTTGATTCGAATTTTTTCAAAACACTGGAACAATAAATGGATAAAATATAAGCCAGTCGACAACTTATATGAGTTCATTGTTTGTATTCAGGTGCGAGAATAACAGAGGATATTGAAATACCTTATTTGTAACTTTTATCAGCTCATATACCGGGCGATACGAGAGCTCCAAGTTAGTGGATGAGATTTTTTGTTTGAAGAGATATTTTCAAAAATCTCAGAATATGAAAGATATAGTCAAAATACAGTGTGTGTGAAAGTTTGAGCCAAATCAGAGTCATAGAAAAATTTTTAAAGTTCAAAATAGGCTCATTTTGACATAATCCCAAAACCCATCATAAAACTTAAAATAAAAGAGATATTAAGCTCAAAACTAAACAGAAATGTATAATTTGTCATAAGCTTCTTTTTGAATCCTGACATGACCTTTTTGGTCAACTTTTAATTTTTAAGTGAAATTTTTTTGAAAAAATGTACTTTCTATTTTCACTCATAGCGTCTAAAGGAAAATAATAAAAATAAAATTTATTAAGAAAAATGCATATTTTCACATCTTTCGAATTAGACAGGTCCCCGATTTTTAGGCATTTTTTGTTTTTATTTTCACCTCGAAAAAAAGACCTGATCGGTCGGAACTTTTACAAATTTTAATCTAGCTCGCTCGTACTGGTATCAAAAAATAGGGAAAGATAAATCATTTCGTTTATCAAGAATAACATTGTTTCAAATTCCGAACGGAAAGGATCATTTTGATCGATTTTCATTTTACACCTAAAAACGTCCGTATGCGGCACAATAACTCTTTTAAGACCACGGCGACAATGCCTACATAAAGTATACGTGGAGTACTATTAAATAATGCAAAAATGTCCCGATCGCTAACAAAACTAGGGCGCTTTTTGGCCAGAATTTCGTAAGTTCAAGTCATTCGTAAAGTCAACGCGTATAGCACAAAAGCCATCGATAAGGAATTTTTCCTTCAACGCGGGATGCACGCCGGAGCTTACATGAGAGCTTATATGAAATTTTGCATAGCACTTAGCTCTAAAGTAGGATTTTTGCTCGTGTGGTTCGCTAAAGAGTCGTACGTCATACTAAACATGTACGCGTACAGCTTGCTGGTAGTAGTATACAGTAATCAGAAGAACAGGAGATAAACTGGTGCTCTAAATTATCGCGTAGAACATATTACAGTTAAGCGACCTTCCGAGTCTTGACTTTTTGCAATCCCATTTGAAGCTGTTGGTTAATCCTTTGTGCTGAATAATTATTTTGGCGAAATCTTACAAGTGTTTGTTATTTTGTTTGTAGTAATCCGGTAGTGCGTTTAATTCCCTTGAAGTGTTTGAAAATTTCTGAGTTTCCATTTCTTAGCCTTCAGCAGTGTTGACTTTATTTTTTTTAATATGTTTTTTTCAAAAAGTGAATTTACTCATAATATTCAAAGTTAATACATTTTTAGCATTGAACTATTGAAGCATTTAATAACTTATTTGAACATTTAAAGATTTTTGTAACTGACTTGTATTATATTTTAGTGAAAATTAATTTTTGATAAATCGTTTTATTGATTTACTGATCACAACCCTATGTAGGCAATATTAGTGTTATCTGATAAAGTCTCTCCAAGTTCGCGGCCCCTTAATTTATTAAATTGCTTTTAAATTGTTGCTTTTAAATAAATAACTTTTGCTAAATTTTACAGTGTCATTAAAACTAAACGAATTTTGTTTTCCAATTTTGTCAAAATATTTGTCTAATACTGCGAGCTCCATATATATATATATATATATATATATATATATATATATATTTTTATTTATTTATATATATATATATATTTATTTATTTATATATATATATATATATATATATATATATATTATATATTATATATATATATATATATATATATATATATATTTATATCAATTTATATATAAATATATATATATATATATATATATATATATATATATATATATATATATATATATATATATATGATTGGATGGTTCCTAAATTTATCAGATAAAACTTGTAGTAGTAAAGTGCATGTAGTGAGTGTTTTCCCGAATTAGGGCATGTATAAGTTAGGATAATATTCAAGTTCCGAAAATTACGCTTTTTAAATATCCCTATCAAGATTCTTGGCATGACAGCTACTGAAACTTACAGACTCTCTTAACAGGAGTGGCTTGTCTGGAGTAGGTGCATTGGAACAAACGTGCCTTATTATAAACAATTGAAAATTTGAATGTATTTATTATTCATTTAGTGCATGATAGTTAATGCGCATGTTGTATTGGAATTTTGGAACTACCGTACAGTAGGAATTTCGCAACTAAGTAGTTAATTATTGCTAAGTTGCTTATAACAAAATTTTAATTGTTGCTAACCTCAATTTTTTTCTTTTAACCACGTTTGTTAACAACTGTTGTATTTTAACAATTGTGAAATTCTTTTGATAAATAATTTCGAATAAGCTTTGATATAAGAGTAATTTTTGGACAAAATATTTTTATATTTTTGTCAAAAATATAAACCGCTGATCGCTACCTGATATAGTTGTTAGTCCGTAAGTGTTAATTGTAACTAGTCAAAATAATTATTTGATAACTTCTGGAGAGGAGGTTACAATTTTATAACGTTGATGAAATTATTATTTCATTAACGTTATATATTTCCCACCAAAAAACAACAATAAAAGTAAAAATACAAAAAGGTCCATAGGACAAGTGTTAAGATTTTAAAGAAAAGGTTTATTTTTTAATCGTTTTGTAAAACTTGTCAATAAAAGTAGTATTGTTGTCCCCAAAACATTTAGTTTTAGACAGTGTAGTTAGCTCAAGGTGTTTGTTGCTAGATTTTCTTTTGACTTCCAAAGACAGTAAATATAAACTCTTACTCACTTGAACAAACTTTGGACCAAAAAACTGTGAAGTGAATAATTGATTTAGTCAAAAAATCAGTGAAGTGAACATAAACTTTTAAACGATTTTAAACAAAAACTAAACTGCAGGTCCCTTGAAAGACTTTACGCCAAGCTTTCAGAAAGTAAGCCACTTTTGTCAGTGTTTGAATTTTAACAAAAATTTGTAAATTAGAGATTGAAATGTATCCACCCGGCGTCCACGTTAGTAAGATGAACTGAACATAGTCGATTTTAAGAAATATAAATTAGAATTGTATTTTAGCAAACTATCGTTTAAACAAACTGACCTACTTTTCCCCATATTACCTTCTCATCGCTACTCTCAGGACTTCTTTCATTTGAATTTTAGTAGTGAAATTTAGTAAAAATAAAAATAATTATTAAATAGCATATTTGGGCAGAGACCAACTTCAGGCTCTGTTTCCGAATAAATATAGCTAATTCACGCCCACCGACTTTCCTTCACCCTTAGAGTCCATGGGACTCAAAATTTTCTTTAAGGGGGGTACCCACTTTCCAGAAGGCAGGCGGGTAAATAGTGGTGGGACCTCGGCTAATCCTTCGGGGTTGGTCCTAATAAATAATACTCTTTTAAAATGTATTGCCTTGAGTATGAGTAACTTGAAAAACGAGCATGATGTTGTTAATCTTAGTATCTTTAGCAATAAGAACGAACTAAGTAGTATTAGAAACCTACCTTATGAAGGTGAGAGCATAAAAACAGAAAGTAATAGCTTAATAGAAATAGCCAATGGCTACTACCAAAAAAAATGTTTTTGTTGACACTTCATGTAGGGCCGAATTGGAACCTTTATATCATGAAATTAACCTTATGAATTCGCCTAAATTACTGGTCAGCCGACGTCGGTGTCCTCAGCGTCAAATTTTTAATGACAGTTCTTTGGAACTTAATAAAAACTTACAAAGCTCTTCAAGCTACAAATCATTTAGTCAGCAATCTCTAGTATCTGCCGAATGCGGCACTGAGTACAAAACATTAAATCAAATCAAGAAATTTGACAGTGGTACCCTAGAGACACTAAATTTACCTAAATTAAATAACATTTTGTCTAATTTAATTATTAAAGCTAAAGCTACAGGGCGAACCACTAAAAACTCTCAAACTTCCGAAAAAACCGACGTTTCAGTTGGGTATTCTCACTATCATACGGTGCAATTGCACTAGAATATATATGTAGAAAAAACCAAGCCAAATACCACAAATAACCAAATGGAAAATATTAATACTCCTTTCTCTGAGTTCACAGGTAACCCAGAGGCCATGAAAGGAAAAAGTAGTCCACATTCTTCAACCCCTAAAGGTCTTACAAAAACTACGAACCATAATTTTCACCAACAAACCATAAAATATGATTTTCAAAAATAAAAATTTCCAAAGTTTTAATTATATAACAAGCCGTCCATCATCAGAACACTATCAATCTAAGAAGAGTATGTTGAGCAAGCGCGTGCAAATAAACTTTAAATAGTTAAGTAGTATTTAGAAATTTTGTAAAATGTGTAAAAGGTATTAAAAATAATACTAGAAACAAGGAAGTTTAAGCCTGAGAGGAGAAAAAAATTATCTTATAAAAACAAAGAGTCATTGTAAACACTATAATTTATTAAATATATAGTTCTTTATTGCAACTGTTCTCTAATTTTATGGAAAAATAATTAAACCCGAATAAGTGCAGGTTCAAAACTTCGCAGATTGTAGTTTATTCTAAAATAATGAAATATTATGCAAATTGTGCATGCGGCCAAAATAATTCATTTACATATGTTGACACAAAATTACTGATCATATTTACGTAAGCGGTATTATATTACTGCACCCCATCATGATGAAAAGGCAATACTGAACACTGGGGTTAACAGTAATTTTGCAACGACATAATATAAATATAAAGGGCAGCAGTGTTTATCTTGATTAAGTTTTATGTATTCTGTTATCAGTATCAGGTATTAATATTTACCCCTAATAATGATGATTTAATTATGAAGTCTAAAGATTTCTTTGGGCTAATATATAAGATTATTTTACTAAGAGATGTTACTTCAGTGATAGAAATAGTGTATTAAATTAGTGATAACCTGATAATTCCCAGCAAAAGTAAAGCTGTAATTTCACGTTGCCATAGTTTTTTAATAAATAATAATTGTCACTGTCAATTGATGTACTAAAAGGTTCCTTTCGTTAATAACTAGTAAAAATGAGTTGATTTGGAAATATATACGAAGAGAAATTTCATGAAAATGTCATAGAAATCGGTAAGTTCACCATTACCCACAACTTCCCTCGTACAGAATTTTACTACGTACATATGACACAGTCTATATTTTCATATAATTATTTGGTAATATCTTCTACAAACTGTAATTTATTTAATTTTTTTCTTAGTTTTTAATTTATTTATTAATTGTTAACTAAACTTATAAAGTTTTAAAAAATAAATTATGTTTTAATTATTTTACATCAAAAAGAATGTTTTATCCCAAAAAACAGAATTTTACTGAATATTTAAATATTTTATTAGGCCACCATTTTGCAATATAGCATACTCACTAAAATTTTACCCATTTATCCCTACATTCCTTGTATGCAAATTTCGAAGTCTATCCGATGAGTAGATTTTTAATGATTTTTTTTTACATTTTGTACGGCTGCCATTTTGTTCCATCATATCGGTTTTTGACCAAAATACTATCAATAAATCGCTTTGAACCGGTCGAGTTTAAATCAGCCAAACGTGCAAGAAAAACAAAAAAGAAAAAAATTACAATTTTTTAAAAATAAATGTAAGCACTCTACATCTTTCTTGCGATCCGAAGATTTTAAGATTCTAATCAATAGTTGTGAATGAGGACGGAAAAAAGTTTATTTCTCTTACTTTTTTTACAGAAGAATTTCACAATTCACAATTTAAAACCACACAAAGGGGTAGAAAAAAGTGCAGATCCCAAATGGCTAGTGAACAATTATACAAATATGGATTTATGTCCTTAGGCTGTTTCTAGAACTAAAACAAAAAATACGCAGTGACGACTTTTCCTTGACAGTCAATCAACACAGGAAAGCAAACCGAAAATGGTACAAAAACAGTCCTATAAGACCAAATAAGGTTTCTTTGTGGACAGAAAATCAATCTCAACAAACGGGACTTAATGAAAATAAGAAAATAACAAACTAATCGCTAAGAGCTACCACGGTAGTCCCAAACTGGTCAAAAGCAGAGTCTCAGAGTAAATATAATCAAAATCACCAGCTATGTGAATGCAGAGTCTCTTTCTAGTTACTTAGAGATGGATGTAAAACATTAAAGAAAAATAGTCGAAATTCAAATGTTCTCCATTTCTAACAAATCGTTCTTCGGTGTCCGTAGCATCAAAAAATGAAAATGTCTAAAATAATTACCACAACTGTGCCTTTTATTATTCAGTAAACAAGTAAATCGAGTTGTAAAAATATTTAATAAATTTAATAATAAATTTTCCATTTAATAATATTTCATTTTTTTACTTGATAAATAATCTCCCTAAATACCACTCGAGCTTTAAAAATAAATATATAAATAATTTTCACTAAAACATGTTTTTTTTTACAAATAATAGTAATAATCAAAATTACCAGCTATGTGAATGCAGAGTCTCTTTCTAGTTACTTATGTAATTATATAAAGTAGGTTTACTTACAAGTTAGGCCAGTAAATATTGCATCCCTATATAGAATGTCTCGTCCACATTCGTTGTTGGCTCAATAATTTTAGGGTAGTCTTAAATGGGTATGTTAATTAATTTTGTAATTAAAGTAAAAATATGCAACCTGAAGTATTTGAACCTGAAGTTGTCGTCTTGCATCTTTGTCTAGCTTGAGGACGTGGTTCGATAGGAAACGTTAAGGTCCGTTGCATTCTCGTACAGGATAGATGTTGCCAATCGACGAACCAAATTTAAGGTGTTCTATGGGGATTTATATTGGGTTCTTCAGTTGGAATTATTGGTTTTTCTAGTGACATTGAGATTTAGATGGAGCATAGAAATTTTCCGATTCTTAGGTTGTATACCTTAGAGGAATTGTCAGGTGATATCTTTTTCGATCCATGCAGAGAAATTATATGCCTTTTTCGTGATCTCAGTTTATCGGTGAAACAAGTCAACTTTTCGGTCACAAAAGTTAAGTGAAAAACTTGCCATTAATTCTTCGAGTCTTCGGACCATCTGGCGGTTGACATAACGGTTAAGACGTGTCGAGAGGAGCAAGGTCCTGCGTTTGATTTTTGCAGACCAATTACGGATAGGGGCATGTGTCAAATGTATAATTATTTGGAGCTGGTGGACTGGGGTTTTATTGGTTTACGGAGACAGAGCATTGAGGGAATGTTTAATGCTTTCATGGGGATTCTGGCGGATGGGATTGATCACTTCTTCCCAACTATAAAAAGGGCTACCATTCTGCTATTTTAAGTAAAAAAAGAATGCCTATACAATCTGCATATTGACTTCTTCCAATGTTGTCAGAGCGTCTTGGGGGGGTTGTGAATTACTTTAGGGGTAGTAGGATAGAATCGAACGATAGCAATGGACTGACAGCCCAAGAGTTTAATGATTTTTTTGCCACGCTGGCTGACAATTACTTAAAGATCATCTAACCTCCTGCTAAGTCTTATACTGATTATCTGAAAGGTGTTGCGCTTCGCCCTGATGTGAGGTTTAATTTCTCTGAAGTGAGTTATATACAGGTTAGAGAGGCAATAGACTCGTTAAAAAACAAAAGTAGTAGGGACATTTTTAATATGAATGTATCAATGTTAAAGTCGTTCAAGAACTTGCTAATAATACCTCTCACTAAGTTATTAAATTATTGTATTAGGGTGGGTGCTTTCCCGTCCGCATTAAAGAGGTCTAAAGTAATTCCAATATTTAAGAAGGGAGACAAGAACAACGTCAGTAACTATCGTCCGATCTGGCTCGTAAAGAGGTTTTCTAGTGTCCTGGGATTTTCATGACCCACAGATTTCGATATTTGGCCAAAAAGAACACGTGCCAACGCCGCCCTCGCTCGTCGTGTTGCTAAGTGTCTATGATTGTAGCCGTATCAGCCTGTATTTTCCAAATAGCCGGTGTTAAAGGGCTCTACGTACCGGTGATATGGCTAGCTTGCCTAATTCATAGTCAACAAAGTAGCTACCAAAGATATCGATATTTCCATTTCAAGCGCCGACGCTGTCAATGAGGGAGGTCAAAACACAATGGAGTTATTCCAGATAGAAATCATTCAAATATTTTCATTCCAAATTGTGACATTATTCTTAGAATATGATATAAAAATATTATAAATATAGCGTTTTTTTTTCTTTGCTTTAATCCCAGTAATTTTAACACTTTTATAACTTTGTGATCGAATTGTCTGAACGAAGTGTATTTAATAAATTATTGTTGTCACCATATATTATCTTTCATTCCATCTATCTGAACTATCTCATCCCACTCACGTTAAAAGAATTTGAGCAAGATTTATCCTGCCTAAATCTCCAGATAGGACTTAAAAAAATAGCAACGTAGATTAATACTTGTACGAATCTACATTGCTAAGGTTCACTTTATCTAACTCTTGTTTTAGATTAGTACTTTTAGCCGTTTTATTTTGTGATGCCCAATTTGTTACTAAATTACTGTAATGTATGTTAAGTCTATATGCTTAGTTTTAGTCTTTTAGTTTTAGTTCAAACAACTTTTCCAGTTTATGGAAGCTGTTTACAAGAGTTTACATAATAAAGCGATTTTTGACTTTGACTGGCTACTTAAAACCCTGAATTGTTTTTTTTTCGAATGGATATGCAAAATGAGGTGGCTCAAATGGTGAAGTTTGTTTAATTTAGTCCACTTTAAAAGCATACATTATAACATTTTCAAATTTATGTATAATTATTTAGTTTATGGTAACAGTGAGGCAATTACAAAATTTGGCTAGTTATATAGTTACTGATTTTCACACAGTGTTCTAACACCATCCTGTCGAATAACTCTACGAGTTGGATTTTTCCAAATTTATATATCATATACTTTATAAAAGAAAGTTAATAGAATCTTTATTAGTAAGGTGTTACTATTGAAAGTGACATATTTTGAATATATAATCAGTTTTAGTCCATAAGGTAAAAATAAATATTCTGTTTTTTTTTTTTGGTTTCTTCTTTCAGTCCATTTCACTCACATGAATTATGATAAACATATTTATTTTCTTCTTTCTTGTAACATATCAATTTAACACTTTGAGAACACTTGAACTATTAGAAAGTTTCAGTTTATATAACTTTTTGTTTTAATTTGTCCAAGCTGCTTTTCTTTATGTTTGCTTGATATGGAATGTTAAACAGACATTTTGCTGATGGTTTTTCATTATTTTAAGCCCATTAGTAATCTGAAACAAATTTGAACATTATAATTTGCAGTTAAATATAACCTTTAAAATATCAAGACTTTTATGTAAATTACATTTTACATACCTCAATATGTTTTATTCATAATTCATTGGATTACATTTTGTAAAGTATTTTCAACTTCTCTAAATTAAAACAAAAGAAATTTGTTTTTGTTTTGTTGAAAAATATTCGGAATTTGCCTGCCTTTCTCTTCTGTCACTATGTTTTCATTGGTTTCTTATTTTTCGGCATCCAGCTAGCTTTGACAATGTCTAGTTTTTGTATTTCAGTTACGATTTTAGTTCTGCTCAGGAGCAATTCGCCAGCTCTATTCGAAGGACACCGAATATTATCGGGTTGTTACTCCCTTATACTAGTGGCGCCAGCAGTGGACTCCACTGTAATTATTACTTTATTTTATGGCATTAGGTTGGCATAAGTCTGAAGTGAGGAAGAATGATGGAGGGGAATGTCAAACTTTCTGGAGCTGATTTTCTCGCCCCTTTCTATTGGCTCTCTTTAGAGGTGCAACATGTGTCCGGCTTTATAAAAGTACCTTAATGGACCAATTTTTTAAAGTACTGAAAGTATGTCATAAGTAATTTATTTTAAAGTGCAGTACCGTTGAAAGCCTAAGGCCTATTTATGGACATCATCTGGCCCTAAATTTTGGTCCCGTTTCGTTTGGTTCCACATTTGATCAACCACGTGGTAAGTCGATTTTCAAATTAGTTTCCTGCTGTGAGCTAATTCGCAATTATCTTTTATAAACAGAATGGCGTCCTGAATTTTGTTTTTGGCTGTCGGTCCTCGAGAAGCCTTTTTAGATGTCTGGAAATTCTCTTTGTTGGTGACCGTTGACGTCGAAGGAGCCCTCTAGATGACTAGAGGTAAGGCAATGTCTTTGAATAGTTGTGTTGTAAATAACTTGATTTTGCACATTCTATGTCGATTTTATTTTAAGACAAACAATCGTTTGTAGGGTTTCAGGTTAAAAATTCAAGATATGGTTTTGGGATATAGTTACGAGTTTATGGTGTAATTTTTGGGGTACATAAATCAAGAGGTCTACAATGGTTTTGGAGTTCCTTCCTGTAAGAATACGAGGAATTAATTCTTAATTGTATATTTATAAATTTTACATAAGGTAGCAGAAAGGAAGTAAGTAACCTATTTTTTGTAAAACAGCCTTGGCGAAATACTTTATACTTTTATAACCTTTTCCTTGCGGCAGTGTGGTAAAAGAAAATTCATGAATTTTTGTTTCCCTGTGCGCTATTTAATTTAATTTTCATATTTACATATTTGTGTCATGACATTTCGCCATATGTTCACAGGTTGATGATATAATGGTAATAACGATCTATCACATTTCACATATTTGATATATTTTATATATATTTTACATTTTCTTGATTTATTAAAATAAACGGATAACAATTATTTGTAAATATACTTTACAGCTTACTAAACTTGACTTGATTCAAGCAGGTAAGTCTAGAATCGTTGATATTAGCCTCTTTTGTTAGAACTGCCAATTGGAAACTATCTAAACATATTTATATACCCGAAAATGGTCTCAAATGGTTTATGAAGATTTTTTTGATACATGCATGACCGTTCTTAATTTTTAAAATTTCTATTGCTTTTAGACTGCATGGCTTCCATTTTACCGTATATTAGCATCAAATGTTTGCAAATTAATAACTTTGTAGCCAAAGTATTGTGCACTAAAACGTTTGAAATTATGATTATCTTATTTTCGCTTTTATTAGATTATCTGTTAGCATAGACAAATATAGTTGTTTAAAAATCAACCGATAAACATTTTATATATATTTTCACAAGATATGAGAATGAAAGTTAGTTTATTCTATCTTCACTATGCCATTCAAATCTTTATAGAGTTTATCAAGGAGTAAAACTCTACAAGGTATGCAAAATACAAAAAAAAAAAGATATTTTTTACCATTTCCACATTTTCAAAAATTATCGTTCGTCCTTATATTAGACAACGCCAGAAATGTTGTAAAATTTTATTTTCCTTTTTTGTTTAATAAATGATTTTTTGAGAGATCAAAACACCCTTATATTGACTATCAAATGGTAAATGATTACGTGTGCACTCTCTTTTACATGTCTGCAAAATACTTGTTATTAATTACATCAATCGTATTTTACAGAAACTTCTTTAACATTGAAAAACTTTTAACTTTGCCTTTATTATTGGAAAAGAGAGATTATAGTTTTTTTTTACAATATCAACAAAAAATGTATTTGTATTTTTCTCTTATCTTAGATAATCTTACTGTAAACTTGTTAAGTATCTCTTGACAACTAGCTAAACTAATTTCAAGGGAAGACAAAAAAATATCCGCTGCGAATTCAACCAATCACAACACAGATTGTTCAATGTGCTTACTATTAGTTTGTCGTTTATTTCCGCGAAGTATAAACAAGTTTTGTAGAATGTTTAGTGTGAGTTTCCTGGCTCAGGGGTAAGGTTCCCGATTGTAGATGTGTGTTCGAATCCCCGTTCAGGCGGATAACTCTTTTTATTTTTTTTAACAAAACTTATAATATATTATTAGAAATGCGGATTGGGATTGGTTAGGTATGCTGTAAAGATTTAGGGGACTTAAGGTCCTGTAGGAAATTGTATTGAATTTAATCTGTTTTAGGTTTAAATAAAATAGTAACTGCAATAGTTAAATATTGTAACATTGAAAAATGTTAAGTAAAGATGAATCTATATGTTAAATTTTCATTACTGAAGGGTTTTATTTGAAATCTTACATAGACATATTTTTTGTTTTTTTTTTTGGAAAAGTTTTTAATAATCGTATGAAATTGTATAGACATTTTTTTCATTTTTAAATTTCTAATTGATAGAACTCGCAAGCCATAGTTCAATTCCATGTAGATAAAACAGCTTTCTTAAAATCAAGTTTACCTTAGGACAGAACCAGACTTACTAAACATCACTTCCAAATTACAAAATTGAACCCAAATATATTTACGCTGTTCATTTCCTGTGACTGCGAAACACCTATGCTATATTTTAAACATTGTCAACATCGAAACTATAAAAAAGACTGAGAAATTTTTTGAATAAAATCTCTATAATGCTGCCTGATTACGATTAAAATCTAAATTACACGACTCTTATGTCGGAAATGGGCTTTTTCGAAAATCATTTTCTTATATAGGTCGATCGAACTGCAGAAAAATCATTATTTAGATCAAGTTTACTATGTTTCCTTGAAATAGTCTAATAAGGCTGTGTGACAAATGAAGGAAATTTGTTTTGTCCCCTTTTCCGTTGAAATGAAACATCAATTCTTGTCTTTTTTGTCTCCCACCTTGCCCAGAGGTGAACGTTTGTCCTCACCTTAATCTGGAATTTTAGCTGCTTTGTTGTTTTCATAAAAAATAGGCCAGGGATTTAAATATTTTCTTTGCCCTATGAGAAGATGATTTGTAAGTTTAATACAATTGTTGATATGGATACACACTATATATCTGTCATGATAATATATATTAATAATCCTGATTATAAAACAGATTTTGTTTGCTTCCCTTTAGTTGAACATTTGTATATACTTGTTCCTAATTATAAAACAGAACTATTTTGTTTGCTTCCCTTTAGTTGAAAATTTGTATATACTTGTTCCAACTATTGGTGTAACAGATGCTTAATATGCATTATTTCCTTTGCACAAGAGCATATACATCGCAATAATGATATTCCCTAGAGAAAATATATTTATTATACTACGTATCGAAAGCTATCGTGGGCAGTTTAGTCCATATGTTGAGATATGTGGTTTTAATAAATATTTGTTTCAATTTACTTAAAGACAGGTATTTTGATCAATAATTGCAAAAAATCAAAAAAAAACTCTTGCTACAGTACTCAAATCACTCTCGAGGAAATCTGGAAAAATAGAACAAACATTTTTGGAGTATTGAGTGTTATTTTTGCAGCAAAATCAATTTTGGTTTATTTAGTTAATAAATTATTATAAAAAAATGCATGACAAATCACTCCAATTTCTGATGCACGGAGACCCTATGCCACGCTTTCGTATCTCCAGTTTTATTATTTTTAGAGAGTTCAGTAAGTTGCAATATTTTCGTTGTAAAATCTTACTTTAATAATGTTACATACTTTTCTCACACGAGGCACCTGGGACGATTGCAGAAGCAATACATAAAAAGACGATTTTTTCCATATTTTCGTCCAAATTTGGAACGACTTATCTCAGAAGCTATTTAATAGAGTAAGTTTTTGGAGCATTTTGTTATTAAATAAGGGAAAGAAGGGTGCTTTGGTGGATTTTTTTGTAGCTTTGGATATATAGTGGAAAATGTGAAAAATCATAATTTTTTGTTTATTTTACAAATTTCTCTATGAATTCGACCTTGCATTTTGACATTTGCTCAATTTATGCATAAATATAAACCAAATAATTCATATATAGTCAAAAGCAGTGTTATCGTGCGGGTCATACGATTTATCAACGACAAACTTTTTAAGTTTGTTTTTCTTTTATTACGTGTAATCAGATCCTCCGCATAAAATCCGGAAGATGAATTAGATAGACCTATGATATTTTTATATGAAAACAGAAGATACACATATAAATACCAGCAGTTGCAAAAATCTTTGAGCGATGTCACTTCAAAGTCAGATTGACAAGTCAGTGACAAAATGAGTAACAGAAAACAATTTTCGGGTTTTTTGCATCCACAAGCGAAAAAAATGGTATTAAATCTAATAAGATAATACGAGAAAGAAAATTCACGGGTCAATATCCAGGCGACAGTAGCAAAAGCTCTGGGAATCGGTATAAGGACTGTGCAGAAAATTGTGCTTGAAAAAAAGCATAATTTACTACCGAAGAAGATTAAGAAATGTACACGAAAAAAGCCAAAGACAAAAGACTTAAGTGATAATGTAAAAATGGATGTTCGTAATGCAGTTTACGATTTATAAACATCAAAACCTAATATAACCCTTCAAGTTTTAAAAGAAGCTTTAAAAAATCGAGATATATTGGAAATTGAACTAAAATCGTTGTCAAAATTAATAAAAATGTTGGGTTTTCGATATAAAAAGGACTGTAATCGAAGAGTTTTATGCGAGTTGCCACATATAGCAAGTCAGCGTATCCAGTTTTTAAAGAAATACACAGAAAATATTAATTCAAAATATAGTAAAGTGGTATTTTTAGATTTTCTAATGGACGTGGTTCGAAATCTTTGCAGAACGAGCCTGCAAAAAGTGTCAAGAGAAAAAAGGGATGTGGAACGGGAAAACGGTTCATCATCTTGCATGCAGGTTCTTCAACAGGATTTCTCCCAGGTGCAAGTTTACTATTTTCTTCAACATCCAAAAGTATGGACTACCGTGATAATATGAACTGTGAACTGTTTAAAAAGTGGTTAAAAGAACAACTGATTCCAAATTTAGATGCTCCATCTTTAATCATTCTGGACAATGCATCTTATCATTCAAGAATCTTAAATAAACAACCTACTATATCCTGGAAGAAAAGTGATATTTATGACTGGCTAATAAAACAAAAACAAAATTCTTTACCCAATATGCTGAAACTAGAACTTCTTTTAATGGCAAAATCTATTAAAAAACTAACAATATACGCCGTAGATGAAATATTACGAGAAAATGGACATGAGGTTTTACGACTGCCGCCATACCATTGCCAGTTTAACGCAATAGAATTAATATGTGCTGGAGCAAAATCATATTATGAAAAACACGTGAACGATGGTCTTACATAAAAAGAAGTGCAAATTGTTTGGCAAGATTCATTACATTATATTACGCCGGAGTACTGGAAGAAATCTGTGGAACATACGGAGAAATTAATTTAAAAAAATTAATATGGGGTTGGTTGAATCGAGAACGAGTTTTAGATGTCAAAATAGCACCAATGATCATTGCGCCATTTAAGGACGACTCAGAAGATAAGGACTTTTTAAGTGATGATGATATTTTTTAGTCTATAATATTAAAAGGTTTCTGAAGGATTATATTATTCTTTGACGTGTATAAATCATAAATTGCATTAAGAATATCCATTTTTGCATTGTAACTTAAGTCTTTTGGATTTTTTCGTGTACATTTCTTAATCTTGTTCGGAAGTAAATTATGTTTTTTTTGTGCACAAGTTTCTGTACATTCCTTATACCGATTCTCAGAGCTTTTGCCACTGGCTACTGCATATTTGCCAGTGAATTTTAATTTAAAATTTTTTTTATTAGATTTGACACCATTTTTTTGATTACTTTTTTAGTAAATTTGTAATTTTGTAGGCAATAAATAAATAATTATAGAATACTAGCTCCACTTTTAAAGCGTGCTTAAAATAAGTAAATTTTTTTATTAATTATAAAACAAAATTTGATATATAAAAATCGGTAAAATCGCTTTACCAGAAACTCGGGGCTAACGAAAAATACAGGCTATGTATATATAAATATATATATATATATATATATATATATATATATATATATATATATATACATATATATATGTATGTATCTATTTTTCGCATGCATGGCCCTTAATTTTAGACTGAAATTTGAAGAAATCGGATAAGTAGTTTTTTAGCTATGCCGCGAACAGACAGACTGACGGACAGACATACCTACAGACAGACGGAATTGAGAAATAATTTTTACGGCATCTAGGGGCCCTTAATAAGTAATAACTAATTATCTTGTGTTTTTAACAAAAGTGTATAATATTTTTGCAAAATAAATTTTTTATGTTATCACAATACAATACAAAAAAACCAGTTTTCTTTGCAAAGGGGTGGTCCGCATTTAAGTAATGGCACTGAATAACTGGTTAGATTTTTAGGTCAAGCGGAACTCATAATTTTTGGTAATAAAAAAATCTCACTTTCATTAAGTGACTGTATAAACAGAAAATATCCAGATTGTTCCACTGATTCGAACCGCCTTCCGACTTTATTAAGGCGCTTGCCATTTTGTGTATTTTTGTTTTTGCCGATTAAAAAATTTTGACCAAATACAAATTTAGCGAATTTTCTTATTTAGTCCCTCGGCATTTAATATATAAAATAATATTAAGTGGCTATCTTAATAATATTGCGTAATATAATAAAAAAAACTATTTTCTTTCTCGCTGTATATTTGTAAATAGCCCATTGAGATTTAATAGCTCGATAAAAGAATCACACAACATTTTGGTAGTCACTGTGTTTTCTGATTTGATTCATAATGTTGGTGACCTTTGGACCCGCACGATAAGACCGCATTCGACTATACCTCTGTATATTTACTTGTGTAACGTTTCATTTATCTGCGAATTGACCTAAAATAGTGTATTGGATAAGTTAAACATATAATAGATATTATTTTATCGCTTTGACATTGCGTAATCATCGAAAAATGTCTATGATTAAAATTAAGCCCTAACACCACCATTAAAGTCATCGCAGCTCCGCACTATAGGACAAAATTGCGTTTTGTGCCTCATGAATCTATAAATTTCTTGTCTTTAAAAATAATTTTATGAAGTTTTGCACAAATGATCTCAAAAATATTGCCTGTTAAATAAATAACGTTTCTTAAGTGTAAATATATTTTGTTAATTTAAAATGTTTTAATTTATAGAGAATTTGTAGAAACATGACTAATTTTACTGTAACATTAAGTATTATATAAAAGAAAACTAATTTCTTTAAATTAATAAAACTTCAAATTTTCATAAAAATATCTCAGTAGATAATAAAAGTGTGTACTATAGAAATTTCGAGCTTCTCACATGTAAATTCTCTTAAGAAGGTTTTTTTTAACCGACATCTGACGCCGCTAGCTTCCTTGAGCAAAATTTTTTAATAAAGAGTCAGAGAGAGTAACGTTTAAAACTCACTGATTTGTATATATTTTTTTACCAATATTTACATTCTGGTATATAAAATACATTTTTATAACAGAATATTTAAATTAAAATTGAAGATATGGTGGATGTATTTATGTACTTATTACATCCATTATTGAAAAATGCCCCAAGGAAATGTGTTTTTCGATTGCTTTGTAATTCTTCTCTTCGGGTCATAAAGACTTAGTCTAATTTTGGTTTCCTTTATGGTATTTATATATAGTATAGTATGTTTCCTAGATCTAATTAAACGTTAGGTAATCGTTTTTCTGCAAATGTTTCCAAGTAGTTTACATAGTCTTTAAACATAACTTGATTTGCAGTAACAGATTTTTAATACCCTTTATTTTTTTTGTCTCCAAATTATGTCTACCTTGGTCACTTTTTTAAATATATATTTTTTTCGATGTAACGCCAACAAAATTCATCATGCCAAAAATTTGTTTGTTAATTTGAGGCATTGTAAATATTATTTATGGCATAGTCCGGGGTGTCGAAGTAGACATTCTCCTTTAATTACATCATATATTTCTGCATTTTTAATCTCATAAATTAAAGGATTGTTGTCTGTATAAGATATTTGGAAATTGGAAGATATTTTTAGTAAAAAATTGCTGTTATCTGTTAAGATACAGTTCCGATTTTTCTAGTTTTATAATTATAAGATTGCTATTGCTGTTCATTATGGTAGTGCCTTTAATATCTAGTCTTGATATAAGGTCTTCTGTTCCATAACGATCATTCAATTCTATTGTTAATTTTATAGGCCAATATTTTCCATATTTTTTCCAAATAATGCATTGTTGATAAGTTAATACATATGCTTGTTTCCTTAATCGAATATTTAAATCAATTTATTGCTTAAGGCATGGAGATTGTGGAAATAATAGAACGCTATGTATTAAAAACTTAAATTCTTTTTATCTTTTGACCTTTCTGGTTTGGGCAAGGAGGGAGATATGCGAGTTTCATGAAGTTCAGGTGAAATTTCCAGATCTACTCCGAAAATATAACCAGTGTCAAATAAAATCTGAAACCTGCAAAATATTCAACTGATTAATTTAATTAAGTGAGTGCCACCCAAATTCATCATAAAGTAGATACTGAGACATTGTCCATATAGGCTATTAATATTAAAATATGTAAAAGAAAACTCTTCTTTAAATAGGTCTAACGAAAAGAACATTGAATTAATCCCCCTCCTATGTCCTTTTCAAGACTATTCCTAAATCGGTGAGAATTTGGATGACATATTTTCTGCCATGCATGTGCAGGTAGAGTACACGAATGTGTTGATCTTAATCCATATGTATTAAAAGTGGTTTTTCTAGAGTTTTCAAAAACATCAGCCAGTAACAATATATCTCTTTTCATGTACCATTGTTTTGCAACAGAAAGCGTTCCCATATTTGCCGCGCATGAACGTATCCTTGATCATTTATTAGGCAATCCTTCAAACTATTATACAATTCCATTTTAGAAGTTAACTTCATTTCTCCAAGTTTGTTCAAACTATCCATGAAGTCATATGAAAACACACTTTTCTGCATAGCAATTTATATTGATTGTTAATTAATTTACAAATAAACAAGTTTTCTGGACTACTCTTGGTAACAGAAATATATCTATCTTTGTTAACAGATAAAATATCATTTCTTTCTTCCACTTTCCCAATGCAGTTACTAGCACTTATTTATCGTAAAAACTCATATGGTTCGAAACTTGTATTATGTAAGTGCCTTGGAAGATTAAACCGTAATGCTCATGCGCAGCATTGCGAAAACCACCGCTGTTATTGCAATTATCTCTAACTTTGTTATCTTTAGTACTTAAAGTCTTTTTACATATATAATATATTTTGACCTCAATTAAATCTCCTGTTTTAAAGACAAATGGCATAAAAAACAGTTTTCACATATTCAATAAAAACTACAAGCTTCTAACAAATCATTCCATGCAGGTGGATCCCGTTTATGATCGATAAAATGAAAGGCTGTTCTCTCCCAAATAAAAATGAAACACAGAAAACTGAATAAAAGAAAATCTGTTAACTAAAAATCACAAAAGGACAATTGAAAATAACTTCTTGCAGCTTAGTTTGGACAATCAAAACAAATCAAATGCCCCCGAAGCACTCTACACAGATATTAAATATTGCGGAAAAAACTCCTGTCAAACATAAATGGAATATTTCTAATATAGTAATTCAACGTCGAGAAATTTGTAAAAGGAATATTATTACAGAGTCTCCTATGATTAATATTGAACGGTTTGATAATCGCCTGGTTAGTGGCCTTTGTTACCTTTACACTTAAAATGTAACGAGTCAAAAACTAGGTCTCAGGTATTTAAAGTTGTACGGTACACAATACCATTTAGCTACTTACAATAAGAAAACCCATATATCAACAATTTTGTACGTAAATCAAGTACTGTGTTTAATTAAAATGTTAAAATATCTTTCCAATATGCCAATAAATGGGGTTTCTGGGGTTCTTCTATGCCAATTACTATTAAATTAGCACTTTAAAATATTTTCTAAACTGTTAAGGTTAGCTAGTAAGTTTTCAGTTAAATATATTTGCTAAATATTTAATTATAACGTTTGTTAAAAATGTGTTTAATTTTCTTTAAAATCCATTTGAATATTTTAAATCGTTAATTCGTCACTATTACCTTATGGATGCCAATAATTGGGTAGTTTACCCGAAATACCCGCTTAAGGAAACAACCGAAGAATGATTTCTAGAAAAATATGTTTAAATTTATAAACAATGAATTGTTTGATAAAACTATGGTGAATATTCGAACATATTCCTCTTTAAAATTAACAACACAACGGAATGGACGTTATGGAGCAGATGTCCCTATATCAAAAGCAGAGTTCAAAAGCCGTACCATAACTAATACCAATCCTTTGATTATAGAGCTAGCAAAATCAAATATGTATTTTAACAAACCAATTTATGCGGAAATGAGCATATTAGATATTATCAAAATAACAATTACAAGTTTTAACTATAATTAGATGCTAAAATATTTATTAGACTTACATCGAAAATATATGCTATAAAAGAGCTGAATACTGCTGAAAAAATCGAGCAAGGTAGATATAAATTTGAAACAAAGAAAATAAATGGTATTGAAAAAATCTTTTTTCAAATAAAATTACGTTTGAAGATTATGTATCCTGATTACCCAACATTTATATAGATCTAGGAAACATGAGATATATATTATAAAGTCTAAGTCATTATAACCCGAAGAGAAGAATTACAAAGCAATCGATAAACTGACACCCTTGGGGGCATACCTAGAAACCGTGTCATAACTTTTATTTTAGATATTCTGTTATAAAAAATATATTGTATAAACAAAAACCGGGTCGCGACGTCAGGTTCCGGGTAACAAAAAAAGGCAGAATGAACCATAACTTTTCTTATAGGGACATTGCGCAGTTAATAGATATCTAAAACGTTTTGCATAAACCATATGCATTTGACAGAATATATGAACATTTTATCAAAAAAATTAATTTTTAAAATATATTAATATAATATTAACAATAAGAATCATTCGTTTTCTTTTTTAGAAAACAAGATTTTTAATTGATTTTATTTCCAGAAATAAAAAAAATAATACTTACTCAATATAATTAGTTAATGCTTAACAAAGGTATCCCTAAAACAATTTCCAAAATACGAACCTTAACCACCCAGATTGGAGAGATTTTTTTTATATTATTACCATTAATTAAAGAACCTGAAACACACAATGTAATGGAATTGGCCTTTGATGAAAAATTTTGAAATATTAGTATATTGTCACTAAGGTTAAAAATGTTAAAAGATAGTCTATATATATATATATATATATATATATATATACATACATATATATATATACATATATATATATATATATATATATATATATATATATATATATATATATATATATATATATATATATATATATATATATATATATATATATATATATATATATATATATATATATATATATATATATATATATATATATATATATATATATATATATATATATATATATATATATATATATATATATATACTGAACCAAATTGGGTCACACTTTAGTATTCCTAATAAAAGGAAAGATTCATAACGACTTAAGTTCGGGGTAAAAGAAATTTACCGATTTTTACTGATGCTCATGTGTTACATTTTACGTCATACTATATAAAAAAAGTTTATTTCAAGAATTTCTAGATAATTTGTATTACTTTATGTTATATTGACCTAAATACCAAAGGTAAGCTGTCGCGTCGTCCCAAAAGACAGCATATAACATCGTACTTGAATTTACACCTGCTTCGGAATTTACATTCCAACAAATCCCTGCTCCACATTTGTCACCCTTTGCGATTCCAAACAGATCCACAATTTATACTAGTAAAGGTCATTTGTTATCAGTTGTCCGACCGAAGGGTCGAGTTCTCTAAAATATATATATATATATATATATATATATATATATATATATATATATATATATATATATATATATATATATATATATATATATATATATATATATATATATATATATATATATATATATATATATATATATATATATATATATATATATATATATATATATATATATATATATATATATATATATATATATATATATATATATATATATATATATATATATATATATATATACGTATAGACTATAAGAAAGTGAGTTTTTTAAACAGAGTGTAACCTTTTAATTAATGTGGTTGCAAATAAATAATATTTTTCTGATATACCTAATTGCATCTAATTTAAATCTTGTTGCGTGTTTTCAACAGAGTATGTAAAGAGACATTTTTTTGTTTAGTAAGTGTTTTTGTATTTGGTAACCTGGGTCAAATTGAAAGAAATTTTCATTATGGCATCAATAACATTATATTTAGGTAACGGTCTTTTTTTGGTGACTATAATATTAATATTATAAATATTATATAAATATATCTCTATAATGTCAAACAAAATCAAATTGTTAAACAAAGATTAACCAAAAACGTCGATAATATTTTTTCGCATTCTCGTTGAAATAAAATGGCAACTGAGGAAATTAAAATATTTCTATACTATTACTACCACTGGATACAGAAAAATTAAGTACAGGTTTCGCTGAATATTTGTCACTGCTCAGGAATAAAAATCCTTTACAAAGGATTACATTTCTTAGAAAACTAAAATTGAAGAAAAGAAGTATTTCACGATTTTAGAAAAACATATGTTTATATTAAAAATATTTAAAAATGTGATTCATTAATATCCTTCACGATGATTTCACCCCTAGGTGCGTGGCTTCCATGTATCATTACACACGATTTTAATATATTAATTTGCAATTTTAAATTAATCTTTTAACTCTCCACGGTTACATTCAGAGGATAATTAATTATCAGACACCAATAGTTCATGATGATAAAGTATTGTCCTTAAATTGCGATATTCTATCTAATCGTGAAAAAAACGTTGTGACAATTCATCGAGCACTTTAAGAGTATGTCAAAATCTCTTCTTTTATTATAAATTGTTGCTTCCGCTTGTTGTTTTATCAACTTAAGCTGTAATACTTTTATCAGTATACACCTCGCATCTTATCTATAGAAAGTTCAGTATGCCTAGTATCTATAACGTAATTTTGGAAATAGAGTTACCAGAAAGTATATAAAAGTATACCAAATAGTTTTGAAGTTTAGAATTATATTTGCAATTTTTTCTTTTTGATTTAAGGATCATTTTTAGAAACGGTTTCGTTTTCGTGACTTTTATTTAGAAAATACTCATCGTCCCTATATAAAAATGTATTTTTAATTTGTTTTTCATATTAAGATTTTTTTATTCTTTAATGGCACAGAGATGAAGATTTCTGCAAACTACAAAAACGCTTGACTAAATCTGATTTTCCAAAAAATCGTGACCATCAATTCCCATATTAATTTCGAAATATTTAAAAATGTATTTACGAAATTCTAGAATAGAATTTTAAAACTAACACATTATAACGGTCAGGTGTACAATGCACGAATTAACTTATTATTATATTTACTACAGAATTAGGTGGCGATATTGAACGTTATTTTATTAAATTGCAATAAATATTACTTATTGTTAATTTACTTATGTTGATATGGAGTTTCCATAAACAAATTATAATTGTAAAATTTAAAAATATGTAATGAGATTTAAACATTTTATTTTTTATTTTAGTAAACCAATTGTCAAAATATAACTGAAAAACTGAAAGTAGCAAATTAAGCAGACAAGTGTTTGTGACGAGATCAAGTTCTGTTCTTAGTTTCGGCTTCTTTTAAAATAAAAAAATTACTGTCAATGTCAAACCCAAATTCTTAATAGGTACAATCCTGCATTGTAACAAATATTTTATCAATGACTTATTTGTCTACATTCGGTACTTTTTCAAATGTTTTCCATTCGTTATTTCTGAAACGTGTAGTTATTTATATTTGCTATATATTTACCGGCCTCAAAAAACCACTTTACGTCTCAACAAGAGTAGATGGAGGCATCAATATTAGATAAGGTTACGGACTACATTCCATCCAAGGCACCGAGGGTTTTTTGCAAATTAACTTTATAAAAATAGCATTATTTTGCAAAGAAAATATTTGCCTCAAGTTATTTCTGAGATATTGAAGTTATTTAATAACAGGAATCTTAACTCCTTGATAATGTTTATGATATTTTGTGAATTGGGCTTCTTTATGTAATCAGAAGTAGGATGTTCGAACCTCCGATTAAGTAAATACTTTTCTAGGTAGGAGTTTTACACTGATTTAAATACATTATGTTTTTACTATAAGAAAGCGTCCTTATTCTCTAAGAGACCAAGTTTCAAATGACTAAACTAGAAATAAGACACAAAGTCTCGGTCTCAGTCAAAAAGAGTATAATGCGGTTACACGTGTTTGGCCTTTTCAGGCATCATCAGACCTACAATTAATATAACAATCAAAAACTATCACTATAAATATACAAAATTCAAACAGACCTTCGACATTAACTAAAATCACAAGAACAAATCAAACAACTATAACGTCACATGTTAAAATACACACTGAGATGAGGTTAAGAAACTAAGGTATTGACACGCGCAGATAAAAGTTGAATCAAATAAAAGACAAAAAAATATATAAATAAAAAATATAAAAAAAGGTTATTGATATACCCACGAATTGAACCCGAGCCTCCGGCGTGACACACCGAGATACTGACCACCACTCTAACAGCAGGTCCAATGAAAAGTTTATACATTATCTTCCTGCCGATTAATATTAGTGCCAAGATTATTAAAAATTAGTTGAGGTTCGAAATTGAAGACATCATTAACGCAATGTAAAACTGGGCTTCTTTTAGCCCTTGTAATTTCCATCTTCTCTAACAAATCCAGTTTTTTACTCTTTGGACACTCGTGTAGTATCTTTACATTGTTTGGTATAGAAAAATGGTGTCCAGTTGTTAGCAAGTGGTTAGCAAAAGCCGACTTTGTCTCAGTGATATCAGTGTTTTTATATTCTAAGAGCAAAACTTATTAATTTTTTAAATTCCGGCTTCTCTAACAAAAAACAGTGTAATTTTAGAAAAACTGATCTTGATTCATTGAAGAATAAAATAAAATTCCACGACCTGATCGTCACCAAAGCAGATAAAGGCTCTTGTTTGGTGGTTATGAAAAGAGCTGATTACGTGCAGAAGGTTGTAGACTTCCTAGACTCTGGTGAGTTCCAGAGTATCAATAGGGACCCCACAAATTCATTCTTTGTGAAGGTTAAAGGAGTTCTTGATCAAACGTTGGTAACTTTGGAATATTTTAAAACCTCGAAATATAATTTGTATCCTAGTTTATCCTTAATTTCTTAACCTCATCTCAGTGTGTATTTTAACATGTGACGTTATAGTTGTTTGATTTGTTCTTGTGATTTTAGTTAATGTCGAAGATCTGTTTGGGTTTTGTATATTTATAGCGATATTTTTTGATTGTTATATTAATTGTAGGTCTGATGATGCCTGAAAAGGCGAAACACGTGTAACCGCATTATACTCTTTTTGACTGAGACCGAGACTTTGTGTCTTATTTCTAGTTTAGTCATTATGTTTTTACGACAAAGAAAAACAATTCATAGATTTGGTTATAGTGTAGCATGCTAGTAGCACAGTTTAAGAAAGTAACAGTTCTCTCACTCCTTTGTTGTGTTCCCAAAAGACGGCTTTTTTGCGAGCGGTCGTAAATCACAGCAAACACCTGCAGCTAACAGCTAGATGCGAGGTATACGAGGCCGCGTGTTATTTTATCGTAAAAAATACATCTACGAGGAGCGATCAATAACTGTATTCGTTATTCATATTAATATTTAGAGTAGTAGATGTTTAACTTAATAAAAGGTTAACTTATAGACTAAATTTGATAGGTATTAACAACAAATGTAAAATAAAAATGTATCAATTATATTTGGGTTATGATGCAAAGAACTTCCAACAATTAGTTTATTGTGATATAAATTAGAAAAATTATCCGAACGACAATCAATACGTTCTCAACAGAATATCAAAATCGATTGTACTTCAAAAACATTCTACCTAGTTCTTAGAAATAGAGAATGGGAATACATGTTCCCTAAAAAAAGCAATATCTTAATAGCATAACACTTAAAGGGTTAATTCTTAAAACTAATAGTCGTAAATATTTAAAATTCCAAGGGGATGATTGCTCACATATACGTAGAAACTAGATTATTTCCAACAAAAATCAGTGTTTTTCAAGAAACTGAAATTAGCCACAGGATTAAACTGGTCTGCATTTAATAAGCCAAACCAAAAGCAAGTGTTTTTCCATTTTTCAAGACCGTCTCCACACTCTAGGTATAATCTCACATTATCCAGAAAAATTATAATTTAATCTGAACTGAAAGGTCCTTGCGCAATAAATATTAGGAAATATATATGTCAGTACGCACGCAGCTTACAGTACAGATTAGTATTAACTCTATATAACTACCAAATAAACATTTTTTAAGTGCCTTAAATGTATTTATGATAACTTTATCGCAGTTTTGTGGCGGTAACTTTATAGGTATCGTAATATGAGTCAAAAAAACTACAAGAGCCAATGATCCAATGCAAGGGTTTTAACGCTCACGCACATAAAACCAAACCACAAAACTGTTAAGCATTTATATTAAATAAGTTTTATATGAAACTCTATTGTTGCCATTAAATCCCTTTATTAGATAGTTTGCTCCTAACAGATATCTTAAAACATTTTGGTTTTTATATTAACATCAAATAGTCATAAGTGTTTTAAATTACAAAAAAATGTATTATAAAGCCTTCTTAAAACTCTTTTTTGTGAATAAATACTGATTGATGCAGGACAGTAAAGAAACCTATTACCATTCCATAATACAAAAACGGATTTTCGTGAAAAGAAGTGGTAAAATACGATTTAAATGGTTATTTTAAATATCAGAAGCAAGGTAAATATCTTAAAATAAGGAATAGATAATTTACAACCCCACACAAGTCACCATCCCAACAATGTAGCAAATCGTTTTCCTCTTTAAGTTGCATCGGACATTAAAGAGAAGAAACCTTTCCCCGTTAAGACTGAAGCGTAAGAAAATTGGTTTTTTTATTTTTCAAATAAGCTACCCCTAATTTTAGCGATAGGTACATAAACAAACAAAATATTGATATTTAAAAGAACTCAAATTGAACACAATCGGTTGATGCTAGGTTAGGCAGAAGTCATTTACAGTTTTGAAAGCTGAATTTAAAATTTTCTAATAATGGTATATTATTAACATACAAAAATTTGAGAAAAATCGTTATTATGGCCATTTTACCTGAATAAAGTTCTTAGCCAAATTTCAGTAATAAAAATTAATAGTAAACAATTTTTTAAAAGTTCTTTAAACATACCTTGCTGGATCTTGAGGAATTCGAAAAGATGACACATTTCCCCTATTTATGTTAACGTCACATCCATCAACCCTCCAGTAAGAAAAACGACTAGCTTGGGAAGCGATTTCCAAAACTCCTAGTCTCCAAAAAGTTACATTTAAAGGCACTCTTGTTCCAATCACTGCGAAGTGATTTGCCGACTGACAGCTAGAAGCGGTAGTTCGTAGATGCGGGTGGCGCGTCGGCAAGAAAGAAATTTATTGCGGAATAGCCAAGTGCTTGGACTGTTTAAAAATATCTCTGATGGTAGGTATTAAATATAAAGAAACGAAGATTATTTTTCAAAAAGAAGCTTTTTTGACAATCAGATCCTATGAGTAAATACGTACTGTTTAAAATACAATCATTAATGAATTATGTAAATCCATTAATACAGGAATCAATATAAATAAATTTAATAAATTATATAAGTTATTTATATCAATAAATATATTTTAGAAATCCTGGGCCTAATAAGGAAAAATACAATGACGAAATTTACAACTTTTCCATGTCATATACCTTTGCTCTTTCCATTAGTGTCTCTCAGATATTTTAATTTGAGGTTTATATATAAAATATTATAAAAACGATATACAAGTATTAAAACAACGTTTAAAAAAATAAAATGTTAATTGTATATTTAGGAAGCCACTTCTCTCCATTAGAGTAACTCTCTATGGGAGAAAAATAGCTTTCATATGTAAAATATTAAACAAATTTTCTCTGTTTTACTGTCTTTTTTTTAGGTAAACGTTATGGAAATAAAAAATATTTCTTGTATTTTTAAGGGACACTTTTCCTCTGGCGCTACCTAGCATAGTGAAAAAAATGTTTTATATACAAAGAAATATAAGAAATTTGACATGTATCACAGTTTGATAAAAAGCCTGAACACTTTTTTTAGTTTTCAAGCAATTTTTTATTCTACTAAAGCACTATCATCTATAGTTAAAAAAATTTGTTTTTGAATCCAAAAGGGTAAAAAGAAGATGCCTCGGGAATGTGGCAAACTTGTACCGAGGTAAATTGCTACGACAGATTAACTAGATTACAAAGACATACCTACCCAGCATAAAGAAAAAAATGTTTTATATACGAAGAAATATAAGAAATTTGACATGTATCACAGTTTGATAAAAAGCCTAAACACTTTTTTTAGTTTTCAAGCATTTTTTTATTCTACTAAAGCACTATCATCTATAATTAAAAAAGAATTGTTTTTGAATCCAAAATGGTAAAAAGAACATGCCTCGCAAATGTGGCAAACTTGTACCGAGGTGAATTGCTACGACAGATTAACTAGATTACAAAGACTTGGCAATTCATGGCACTTGGCATAAATTTAATATATAGCTCCGGCGTTTTTCTTAACTAAATTGAAAGTTTTTTTTTAATTATTGAAAAGTCAGATCCCTAGAAACTATTGGCACTTTTTCAATACTCACAAATTTTAATAAAACATTTTAAAAAGCCATATAAATCCGAAATTTGAAGAATTATTTTCCTATAGTCCATTCAAATTCAAGATAGACTGCATGTAGTAATTTTAAATATATTTGTTGTTAGTTTATTGCTAGTTGTTAGCTCATTTCGTCGTTTTTCTTTTCACTGAAGCAAGGTAGAGCTCGATTTAATCTTTTTGCCCAAACCGCGTCCTGCCCTGCCTCGCCCTAGCTTTGGCTATTTTATTGCGAAGCCTATGTGATTATGAGATTACGTTTTAGTATTTTTTGTTATGCTCCTTTGTTAAGTTTTGTTTTTTATAGTTATGCAAGATTACTAAATTTTCTATTGGAGCCCTGCTTTTTCCAATTTCTCGTTTTGCCTAAATGCCGATTAAGTATTAATTGAAACGAGACGAAAATAATTTCCACTTTGTCGTTGTTCCTTTTCTCCTCTGCAAAACGCCAAAGTTAATTTTTGAATCCGACGTTTCGGATTCGAGAGACCATCACGAACGTTCTTATTTTAAATACGAACCTGGCTTTTTTATTTCATAACTATAATTCATAATTTCGAAAGAACGCCATCTAGTGACCATTAACAAAATTATTACGATACAATTTATGGCTCCATGAGTAGAGCAAATAACGCTCTTTATTCGACATCAAGCTGAGTAAAATCGGTTCATCTAAAATAGAGATATCTACATTTGAAAGTAAAAATATTTGACCTTACCTCACCACTTCAAGAAGTGCGTGACTGGTTGAAGAATACAATGCTTATGTTTTAATATACCTCAAATATAGAAATTTAAGAGAAAATTGTCATTTACACGTTTGTGCTGCTGTTACGCACCCTAGCGGCCAACTTTTGAACTTTCGAACTTGCCCAGCGATTTTTCTTGGCCGATTTCCTTATAAATAATTTTTGCCTTGAGTTCTGTCATTAACGGTTCCCGAACTACCGCCGACCTCCTCTATATTGGACCACTTTGTACATGCAATACGTCTTTAAATAAAGGTGACCGATTATGAAAATAGATTTTAAAATCACTGTTTACATCTCTTGAAAGAGAGTATTGTAGTCATGAAAACATCACTTTCCGGAATTTTTGATGTATTTTAGGGTACCTGCATCCCGAACATGTTCTTCCATTTTCGTCGGTTTGTCGGTGCATCATTCTTTATATGCTCGGCATAGCTCAAAAACCACTTTTTAAGTGACTTCCAATGTCACTTACAAATCAAAGGTCACATAGGGATGGAATAGCAACATTTTCGTAAAAATCCAAATAGCGGACTAATAAAATGTTTTTAAAAATCAATAAACTGATTATTTAATGAATTTTAAATTTAGCATAAAAATCAAGTGTGTTATATAAATAAACCGATAAAACTTTAGTGCAATGCCTACATGGCAAAACAAAACGGCGGCCTAGAAAATATTTTAGAATTCGCTAAAATTTCATTACTTGGAATAAAACCTTCATTTTATTGAGAAAAATAATAAATGAGATAACTTATCTTTTATATATTATGTTAAAAAAATTACAAAACTAAGTATTAATATTAACAATAATAATGATAATAGTAAGTAAAAATATGCTTTAATGAATTGTCGAGGCAGTGGTTTTATTTGAGTAGGTATAGTTAGTTAATAAATAAATAAAAAAAAGTATTAACCATTACAAGTTTTATAGTTAAAGAGTTATATGAATGTATATATAAACAGTCCCAAACAATGAAACAAATATTACAAGTTGGAGGTCAAGTTCAACATATAATCGCGAATAATATGCACGGAATAAACTACATTTGCTGTTAGAAAGTGTTACAATTTACCTTTAAGGGAACTGTTCTGATTATTTTGATTTTCTATTTCGTCCTAAACTTGTTGATACATTTGATACCCTTACACTCTGGTCATTTTTGAGATAGTGTTGCACACGGCCATTGTTACTATGCGCTTTTTTCTTTCTTCTAGACCGTACATTTTTTAAATTTGTAATTTTTGACCTTCGACACGCTCCAGCTCGATAAGAGTAAGCCGGAGAAAAAAATCTTAATATAGGTGAAAACTCGATTCGGTGGGACCTATACTAAGCCGCCGCGCGAGTGGCGTCCGATATAAGTACATTTTTCGAAACCCCAATAATTAAAAATGTAGGTCGCTCGCTATAATGAATTTTTCGAGGTTTTGATATTTTTTCTCGGATTTCCCTTCCAAAAATCTCGGATAAGTATATTAATGGGCGATATCAGAGCAATATCAGAAAATGGGGTAAGTTTGAAGGCATTTTACGGAATTGGCACCGTAACCACTTTGTTAAGGTAAGAGAGGGTTCGATTGGGAATATAAAGGATATTTAAAATCAATATAGGATGCTTATACCTCAAATGCCGAGAAAGGGGTTGAAATTAAAAAAAAACGATTTTTACCGTTACAGTTTTCATACATTTAAATTTTTTTTCAAAAAATATAAAGAAACACGAGGATAATTTATGTGGCCCTAAAGTTCCCTTGAGGGATTAAAAAACGAGGTCGCCAAAATAATTCACGGTTTATACAGAGCGGGCCATTTAACATATAATCCGCTAGGCGAATTAAGTAAACACATAAAGAAACGTCTAGATTTCCTCTAAAGACTGGTGTAAGATCCAGCTCGATCAGTATTACTTTGAGAAATTTGTGAATTGTGGCGTGCACGAATTCTGTTTGCCGCTCTTTGACTTTTTGTACAGTCGTATCGGTACCCTCCTGTTGCTATAAAACATAAATTTACATTTTTTTATCTGAACTCGAAAAATTGAGTAAAACCTAGTTTCGAATGAAAATACGCTCATTTTCCATTTTTAAGAAACTTATCACTTTTTCAAGGTGGCCAGCTTCAGAAGAGTGTTTAAAATATTTACCTTTTAATTATTATGCTTTAAAATATCAATATTGAAATGGCCACAATCTCTGCGAAAATGTCTTCCCTTGCATATATTTTATTTAACATATATAAAAGTCTGTCAAAGTAAACATTTACGCCCGTATTCACTAAAGAAGTTTAAATTTAGACCAGGTCCAACTTGACAGTTATAGGTTTAATATGACATTTTTAACAATTAAACAAATATTTTTTCTAAATGTCACAATTACAAAATGACACTGAAATAAGCGAAACATAACCGGCGAACTAAGAGTTTTAAGCACCATGGCAACTAGACCATGCCTCTGTCAAGAGTTTGGTGTACCGAAATTACAAAAATTTTGTAATTTAGGTGTTTTACATTTATAGCACATATGCGGATCTCAATTTTTTTTCTGTACTATCATCATCGTACTTAGTTATTTGGTAATAGTAATCTTCTTCATAATATACAAATTGTAATTACAAGGTAGTTTCGTGAAGGGTCCCGTAAACACCTATTTTTTTTATTTTGTTTTTCTTCATAATTATTTTGAGCATATTGTTTCAAACCTCGCAGATACTAATTCTTTTCAATCACAACTAGCTAGAGATAGCTTCTTATCGTTTGCTATAACGCTTAGATAAGGCGTTTTCTATACGATGTTCAGATTATTTTTTCTAGTTAGAACAGCATTTAATATAAACCTGACTTTTAATAAGCTTGCGTCTTTTGAAATAAAATGACTGATTGATAACACATGTAGATGAATAAACGTTGAACGAAATACAGTAAATCAAGTTCCCAAAGTGGTTAAATCTCTCATTAGAGATAAAAAAAGAGGTATATAATAAAAACGATACAAAAAAAAAGGATATTGCGAGGTAGAAACACGATTAGCATCCTAAAACGCACTGAATAAAGATGAAAATAAATACAAATCCCCTAACAAATATCTAGCATAAGAAAAGCTACACTGAATCTAAAACATACAAACATGAATTCAAGTTTAAATTCAAGAGACTACTATTAAATCTAAAGTGTTGTGTTATGTATATGCTTAAAATTATCTTATAAAATAATTTTACGGTTAGAGAAGTGCATAAATACATTTCTGTGATGGTAAAAATGTTTAATCTAAAACCAAAGTTCTCTGAATATTAGTAAAAGATCTCTTCTAGCACTACCTTGTTGAAACAAAATTTTCAGCATACTGTAGGTAGAAGAAAAAAAACTCAAGTGCTTTACTTAATTAACCGATTTGTAACATTTTATCCAAACTGTGAGTTTTTGTCTTCTTTTACTTTCAACCATGTAATACTACACGAAATCTTTTATTAATATTCAGAAAAATTTGGTTTTAGATTAAACATTTTTACCATCCCAGAAATGGATTTCTAACTGTAAAATTATTTTATTAAATAATTTTAAGCACATACATGACACAACACTTTAGATTTAATAGTAGTTTCTTGAATTTAAACTTGAATTCATGTACGTATGTTTTAGATTCGTAGTAGCATTCCTTATGCTAGATATTTGTTAGGGGATTTATATTTATTTTCATCTTCATTTAGCGCGTTTTAGGACGCTAATCGTGTTTCTCCTTCGCAATATCCTTTGTCTGTATCGTTTTTACTATATACCACTTTTTTTATCCCCGATAAGAGATTTAAGCACTTCTTGAACTTGATTTACTGTATTTTGTTCAATGTGTATTCATTTACATGTGTTATTAATATAAATTTGATTTTTAATAATTTCGGTCATTTTATTTCAAAAAACGCGAGCTTATTAAAAGTCAGGCTTATATTAAATGCTATTCTAACTAGAAACAATAATCTGAACATCGTATAGAAAACGCTTTATCGCAGCGTTATAGCAAAAGATAAGAAGCTATCTCTAGCTAGTTATGATTGCAAAGAATTAGTATCTGCAAGGTTTGAAACAATACGTTCAAAATAATTATCAAGAAAAAGAAAATAAAAAAATAGGTGTTTACGGGACTCTTTTCACGAAACTACCTTGTAATTACAATTTGTATATTACGCATAAGGTTACTATTACCAAATAATTATGTACATTGTTACTAAGATTATCATTCAATAATCATTCAGATTTGAACTTGCTTTTCTGAACATTGGCTAATTAAAAGAAAACTATAAGTCACACAACTGAGTAATCAAACTTTAATACTAGATTTTGTAGAGACTGGGTGCACAGAGGTGGAATATGTTCATGAAGATCTAGATTACAGTTCCTGGCCACATGATGATAGTATAGAAAAAAAAATTGAGATCTGTATATGTGCTATAAATGTAAAACAACTAAATTATAAATTTATTATAATTTCATTACACCGAACTCTTGGCGGAGGCATTGCCCTCCGTATTCACTAAAAAGGTTTAAAATTTAGACCAGCTCAGGTAAAATTCCTAGTTCGCCAGTTATGTTTGGCTTATGTCACTGTCATTTTGTAATTGTGACATTTAGAAAAAATATTGTTTAATTGTTAAAAATGTCATAATATTAAACCTGTAACTGTCAAGTTGGACCTGGTCTAAATTTAAACCTCTTTAGTGAATAAGGGTGTATATGTTTACTGTGGCAGACTTTCATATATGTTAAATAAAATATATGCATGGAAAGACATTTTCACAAAGATTGTGGCGATTTCAATATTGATATTTTAAAGGATATAATTAAAACGTAAATATATTTTAAACACTTTTCTGCAGCTGGCCACCTTGAAAAAGTGATAAGTTTCTAAAAATGAAAAATGGGCGTATTTTTATTCGAAACTAGGTTTTACTCAATTTTTGATTTCAGATAAAAAAAAAATGTAAATCTATGTTTTATAGCAAAAGGTGGGTGCCGATACGACTGTACAAAAAGACAAGGAACGGCAAACAGAATTCGTGCACGCCACGATTCAAAAATTTCTTAAAGTAATACTGATAGAGCTGGGTTCTACACTTGACTCTAGAGGAAATTTAGACGTTTCTTTATGTGTTTACTTAATTCGCCTAGGATCAACCGTTCAGATGCTACAGGGTCTAAACTAAAACCCTAGTGGATTGTACGTTAAATGGCTCTCTTTGTATAGACCGAAAAATCATTTTGGCGACCTCGTTTTTTAATCCCTAGGAGGAACTAGGGCCACATAAATTATCCTCCTCTTTTTTTTGAAAAAAAAAAGTGAAATGAATGTATGAAAATTGTAACGGTCAAAAATCGTTTTTTTTTTATTTCGACCCATTTCTCGGCATTTGAGGTATAGGCATCCTATATTGATTTTAAATATCCTTTATAGTCCCAATACACTATATATATATATATATATATATATATATATATATATATATATATATATATATATATATATATATAGTTGAAAAAAACTTGAATCTCAATGCGTAAGTAAACCCAAGTGTTGCTGTTTTACTTTAAAAATTTATATAATTAAAATGCATACATAATTTAATGTACTTTTTGCAGAAATAATTTCGACCTAACTGATGGTCGCAGTAAAATGTATCACTGCATTCAACAAATAAAATATTCCCAACAAATTTATTCAAATACTTTTTTCCAACATTAAATGTATATCCTTATTAAAATATATATATAAAAAGGATTTGTATACACTCCATTTTGTAGATCTAACAACTAAAATGTAATACTTATAGACAAGTATGTATTAATATGTACGTTTCTTTATGTTTTTCTCAATTATAGAACACCTGCCGTGTTCTACTAAAACGAATCGATGTAGTGAAAAACTCCCAAAAGACAATAATTCATAAGAGTATGAACCACATTTATCTATTTTAATTTTAAATAATTCATTAAATGTGAAATTATTGGTACAACTAATCAAAGTCAACACAGATTATAATAAGGTATTTAATTTATTTGTGTGTATATTTTAATCGAATAAAATTAATTAGGAGCTTTACAAAAACTAAAACTATTTAGGAGCTTTACAAAATTACTTTAAATATTTGTCTAAACATCATGTTCTGCGAGAACATGTCGAGAGACAAGATTTCCTAATATATATCTTTTTTAGT
Source organism: Kuschelorhynchus macadamiae (assembly GCA_030620095.1). Taxonomy (NCBI): domain Eukaryota; kingdom Metazoa; phylum Arthropoda; class Insecta; order Coleoptera; family Curculionidae; genus Kuschelorhynchus; species Kuschelorhynchus macadamiae. The sequence continues at coordinate 936,845 of JAUTXW010000243.1, read as the reverse complement.
TAAAATGTCTAAAACCTAATATTCTTAACGTGCATATAATAACGCTTGAATTACCTTAAGTCATAAAATTTTTAAGTTTATTTCACGAAAGCATTAAAATTTTCATATCAAATATTAAACTAGCCTATATTGTCATTCAAAGCACGCGGTATCTCATAACCTGCCTCTAGTTTGTAAAAACCGTCTAAAACATGCTGAAGATAAATTTTACCGGTTTTTAATAATAAAACTTAAGTACACCAATAAATAAAAAGACGTTATATATTAAAACAAGTATGGAATCAATGTCCAGTAGTAGCTTAAAGACGTTCTATACAAATGGCAAAAGATTAATTTATTAATCTGGAATATGTAATATATTTTCTTGAAAATCACCCTAAAATTAACTCAATTCTAACACAATGTGTTTCCATTTGCACTCCTACTCGCGCTTTTTTCACACACTTCTCTTTTTCTCCTACTCGCACTTCTACTTGCACACCAAATCACACTGTTAGTCGTACTTGCACTCTTGTCGCATTCCCACTGGCACTCGCGCTCTCAATTCTATTCGCTCTCATGTACTTGCATAGGCACACATAGATTCACTCACATACACAACCATGCAGATATAATTTTTTTCTAAACATTTTATTTTAGCATTTAGATCGTTTATTTATGTGTATGTTTATATTTATGTGATTGAGATTTTGAACTTTGACAGATGTAACACAAGCTATTATGGCCTAGCTGTTAAATAACGGTCATAAGCAACAATTAATATTTCGGATAAAGTCGGGCTCTGGGGCCCTATGCCCGAAATATGCAAAAGAGTTCTTATGAGAAAAATTATGGAAAGTACTAGGTGGCTTCTGCTCTATAATATATATTCGTATTGTGATCAATATCAACTCATAGTTAGGTTATGTTACCGCCATGTTTGTTTACTTTGTCGATGACGGTGTTTTAATGAAGTTTTGTTAATAAAGTCTATATATAACAGTTTATATAAATCAGTTTCAGCATGATATAAAGTAATATTTGGACCCTGAAAGCGTTTGAAACATCTGGGTTAACAAAATTTCTTCAAAACCAGAACGCAAGTTTCCGAAAACGTGAACTTGAATTTTTCCCTCAAGAGTTGAAAAAAAAATATGAGTGATTTATTTAGATCAAATTAATCAAAATACTATTGACGTTATGGTATTTTCGGAAACTTTTAATTTAGAAGGCATAACTAACTTAGAAATTGGGGGATTTAAAAAAATATATAACGAATCTACATTTAATAAAAATGACGGGCTAGTAATGTATATAAAAGAACACTTTCATTCAGTAACCACAATCTTTAGATTTTCAGAAACTAATATAATACGGTGTGAAATAAAACTTAGTGATACTCTCTCTTTTGGTATAACTGCCTGTTATAGGCCACCCTCAACTAATTTACATACATTTTTAAACGAATTAGAAGATTTATTGTGTAAAATAAATTCAAACGACATAGAGTTCTTTGTTGGTGACATAAATATTAATTTGTTGGACATAAATAGCCAAGAAGTGAACATGTATCTAAATATTTTATCACAAAATGCATATTTTTCTGGCATTAACAAACCAACTAGAGAGTCTGAACTATCTTCTACTATTATAGACCACTTATTTATAAAAACAAAAGATATTCATGATAAAAAAAACAACATTACTCCCGTAATCTTAAGATCTGCTTTAACTGATCATTATTTTATTGGTTTATCGTTAAGCAACATACACATTATTAAGAAAAAAACTAACCCTAGCAGTTTTAAAAAAATAATAAACTATAATAAATTAAATGAACTTCTAGCTGATAAAGAACATAATTGGGAAAAAGTTTTATATTGTAATAATACAGAGAAAGCTTATCAAAATTTTATAAACACATTAAAACTCTATATAGAACAATCAACAACAGTTTTAAAAATAAACAGTGCGAACAGGAAGCGGAAACCTTGGATGACTGAGGGATTACTTAATTCTATTAAAGAAAGAGACCGACTTAAAAAAAACCTTGTTACAAACTATTCATTGGAACTATCAGGTCAATATAAACTTTTTCGTAACACGTTAAACAAAATTATAAAACATGCTAAAAACATATATTATAAAACAAAAATAAAGGAGTCAAATCAAAATTATAAAAAAATATGGGAATTTATAAACGAGGCAACTGGGATATGTCAAAAAAACAGACAACAAACTTTTGACATTATGCATGACAATAAAATGTATGGGGAAGACCAAAAGGTAGCTAATGTTTTCAACAATTTTTTTATCGATATAGGATCAGATATACAGAAAAATATTATCATAGACCAAGATAAAGCTATTAACCCGCCGTGTAGAAATCCCAATTCCTTTTTCTTGCGACCTGTAACGAGAAATGAGCTAATTAAACATATAAGCACATTAAAAAATAACTCTTGTCCTGGAGAAGACAAAATTACTTCTGAATCTATTAAAAAAATTCACCTTAATATATTGGATCCACTTGTACATATAATTAATCTTTGTTTTGAAAATTCTAATTTACCGAAAGACTGGAAAGTCTCAGTTGTCACGCCAATATTTAAAAGCGGAGATGCCAAATTAACCACAAACTACAGACCAATCTCGGTTATAAACAATTTCGGTAAAATTTTTGAAAAATGTCTTAAGTGTAGAATTGTAAACTTTTTAGAAAAATATGACCTTTTATATTTTAAACAGTATGGTTTTAGAAATGAAAAAAGTACTGAGGATGCAATTTTCGAGTTAGTAAAAGGTATAAATGAAAACCTACAGGATAGAAAAAAACTCTAGCAATTTTTCTAGATCTTAAAAAAGCATTTGACACTGTCTCACACAAAATCTTATATGACAGATTGGAAGAGCTAGGAATAAGAGATGGTGCATTGAACTTATTGAAATATTATTTAACACATAGGCAGCAAAAAACAAAGATTAATAATTCTTTTAGCACCCCTAAAACAATTACAACCGGAGTGCCACAAGGTACTGTGCTCGGCCCTGTACTTTTCTTAATATATATAAATAAAATAGGTAAATTATTAGATGTATCTAGTGTCATTTCATATGCAGATGACACTGTACTATTATTTAAAGGTGAATCTTGGCAGGATGTTCGCAGGCAAGCTGAAGAAGGTTTGAGTATAGTACACTCATGGCTGGGTTCGAGTTTGTTAAGTCTTAATTTATCTAAAACATTTTTTATTACATTCTCTGCTACAAGTACGGATCAGCCAAATTTTGATAACATTTGTATCCATGATAAGAATTGCCAAGGACAGCTTGTAGGTTGCGACTGTACACTGCTTATAAGAAAGGTGGTTAAAATTAAATATTTGGGTGTAATGATGGACCAACATCTAAAATGGAATCATCACGTTTTTTATGTCAGTAATAAAATTAGAAAAATATTCTATAAATTTTACCAGCTAAGAGATATTTTGAGCCAAAAACTACTGATAACTCTATATAGGTCTTTGGTTGAGTCTATTCGAAGATATTGTATCATAGTGTGGGGTAGTGCTTATAATAACACGCTGAATATATTACAAACGTGTCAAAATACTGTTATTAAGATATTGCTAGGTAAATCCCGATTATACCCAACTATCAAATTGTATGCAAACCATAGTGTATTTAATATTAGAAACTTGTACGTTTTCACTAGCCTATCATACTTGCTGAAAATAAAAAACACTTTTCCTACAATTTCGCACCAGCATCAGACTAGAGCTAATATAAAACAAAATTTAAGCCTTCCATTTCTACATAACTCAATATGTCAAAGATTTATAATTTATTATATACCAAAAATGTTTAATATGTTACCAGTTTCTATTAGAAATAACCTACAGCGCGACAAAACATTTAAAAGAGAACTAAAGTTGTTCATTGAAAAAAATCCTGACTTTTTTACTCCATTATTTTTAAGTTAACTGAACATTGTCCTGATCCTGCCTCCACGAGTTCCGTGCTATCGGAGTGTGGTTGTGGCTGATATTGTTCTGATTGGCGCAGGGTGCCGTCTTCGAATCGATGGGTGGGGTAATACCACACAAGTTGTACCTTTATACATCTTAGGGGAAAAACCCGACCCTGAGTTCATGGGTATTTTGGATTATATTTATGATATTTTAGAATTATTTAGGTAGAATAGCAATTAAAATGTACCATGTGAACCTTTATTAACTTATACTCTGTACGAAATTATGTAATATATTTTTGAATTTGAATTTTTGACAGAAGTGAAATAATATAAGACATTTTTAAAACAGAAGCACCTAAAAACCGTAACTTTGCTTTAGGCTCAATAAATTTATCAAAAACAGGTGTTAATAAAGTAAGTATGTAAAAACAAATGCTCGTGTTAATTATTTAGTAGGGGTCTCCTTGGATATGTAAATAATGACAATATTTAGTTAGTGGCAACGAAAACAAGAGACTGGATATGAACATATGTTTAGGCCCAAGAATACTATCCCTAGGATTCCGTTGAGCAAGGATAATAATATAAATGAAACACTCGATCATGTAAATGATGAAATAAAAAAGTCTCCTATTAAAAGTCTAGGTTGGAAACAAGTTCTGAAAATGTACTAAACCTTATAAGACAATTTGATAGTATTGAACTCACAAAAAGATCTGATGCAGATACTCTCTCCAATATAGAAATGACTGAAGAGATTACTTCACAAACATTTTTTGTGTTTGACAAATTGAATTCCACTAATAGAATTTCAGGAAAGCAATATTCGACAAATATGGATTAACTCTGCATTAAAAAGATGCATGCCAGTTTTATATAAAATATTTTCTAAAATAATCTTTAAAATGGAGATTTAAAAAAAAGGAAATGTAGAACAAAAGCATAACATTGAAAAGTTAACCAATAAACAAAACTGTAAGTTTCATGATATAGTCACAAATGATATCAATATAAAGAACAGAAACAAGATAAAGAACAATATAAGGATGCAGAAACAGTTAACATATTAATAATAGTTATAACAATAATATATCGTCTTTAATATTTCAAATTACATCAGACGATATTTTGCTAAAATAAGCTATTCTTACATATAACCCAAATGTAAAACAACTTAAAAAAACTAAATTAAGACCAGTGGACTTAACCTTTAACAACACATTCAAAAATAATATTATAGATGGCTGCAAAATTTGTTTCATATCTAGGTTACATGTCAAACAAATTGACAAATTTTAAAATTTTGAAATCAATTCTTTTCTATTATTTAATGTTTTTCTCTTACGATCGGCGCACTGATGAGTCCCGATAGGATGAAAGTATTTGTACAACTACTATGTGTCTATAAAAACTTAAGGTAAATGACATAACTTCTTATGCTTGCTTAAATACTATTATTTATTATATTAATATTGTTTGGTATTGATGAGGTACTGGCAAATATTGTTAAAACTTAAATTCCTCACATTTACGAGATATGTCTCCTCAAAAGTAACTATTTTTTATATAGAATATTCCCGAAACAGCTCAGCTTTTATAAAACCTTAATATAAAAAGGTGACCCCAAATTAATAGAAAATTATATAGCCCTTAGCCTATTGCGCCTGCCTGTAGAATTTGAGTTTCTTAAACTTGTTTGATATGTGCAGATGTTTCATCGAATCTTTAACGAGTGTAATATCGTCAACAAACAACAACATGGATATTTGCCAGGAAAATCCGTGCATACTGCAATTTTTCAGTTTACGAGTACCATCTTGAAAAATCTGGAAAATAATGACTTATTATTTTTTTGGATATTTGTTTGGACTTGTCGAAAGCCTGTAACTGTACTAATTTGCTTCTGCTGATAGATGCATATGGGGTAAGGGGAAATGTTCTTAATTTTTTTGAAAATTATCTCTCAAACAGAACACAAAAAGTTAAAAAATGGTTTTTGTTAACGACCTTGCTTCCAACGTAAATATTCCGGATGAACTCGTTACTAGCAATGCAATGATATTTACTTGTTAGAGTAGAGACTGCTTGAACCAAAATTTTTTTTGCAAGAAATGACTGGTTTCATGGAAAGTTAATATTTGGGATTGGATCATGGGTATAGGAAAATCTTTTTATTTGAAATATCTTGAAAACCTTTTTATTTGAAAAAAAATGTCCTCTTTAGTCATCATTATGGATCTTCTAATATGTTTGTTACATCTAATGAATAAAATATCAACTATTTCATAAGGTAGGTGATTGGAGGCCTAGTACCTCATTTATATATTGCGATAATAATTGGTATTCTTTTGTACTTGCCTGTCTTATATAATGGGTAAATGTCCTATATTTATCTCACAACTTAATATTTTTAGCTTGAAAGTCGGAACGTCGCCGTCGCTGTTTGAATAAAGATATTCCAAATAAAAAGGTTTTCTTATACCCAAGTCCAGATATAAACTACTGGAACGCGATAACCGCGTCTACTAAACAAGTTAATTTTAAACAAAGTAAAAACATGCTAAATATTATTTTGCATAAAATTATATAGAGCAGAACCACTCCCTAATTTGATAGTTCACACAGTAGAAAACGCGAAATATTTAGGAGTACATATCGATACATTCCTAGACTGGTCACACCATATATATTATCTGTTTAATAAATTAAATTCAGTTTGGTATGGAATAAGGATCGTTATCCGCTACATAAGAGAAAAGAAAACATATATTTTGCAAATTTTAAAATCTATAATGAAATATGACGTAGTTCTGATTCAAAAACGTGTGCTGAAATGTATAAAAGGATCATAGTTTCGTGCTAGTTGCTTTCAAAGCTAAAAGCATTATAACAGTACCTACATAGACAATTCAATGAATGTTGCGAATTTTTTATTAGAAATTGGAATAATATTGAAATCAGAGTTATAATACAAGAACATGTCAAATCATCCTACTTACCGGTTAACCCTAACAGAAAAAAATCCATGTTACGTGTGGAGAAGGTCTTTTTAATTTTTAATCATCTTCCGGATGATTAAAAATATATTGCTTCCCAAAAACATTTTAAATAGTGTATCAAGAAGATGTTACTCGATTTAGAACCATATTCTTTTAATGATTACTTTAAATGGCAACTTTGTAAATGTAATCTTGGATCTACGGAAATGAATTTTTTAATTTTAATTATGTGTGTATATGTACTGATATTCAATCCGCAATACGCAATGCTGCTTATTGAGGCAGTCACGTCAATTTAGAATTAATGGGTAACCGCCTAGTGGAGATGTCGAGCTTGTTGTGCTGCTAGCTTCTTGAGACCTGAGGACTTATAGTGTGATCCCAGTATAATGGCTTTCTGCATAAGGTGAGAAATTTTGTGAGCTACTATTCTAATTTTCTTTATTCTTTTTAGAATTTCAAGGAAAGATTGGTTTATACCACCCAAAACACCAATTATTAAAGGTATGAAAACTATTTTGTATTCTTTATAAACTTCTTTAAACTGGTATATTAGTTTTCTATATTTTTCTGCCTTTTCTTGTTCTTTCGTTGTAATATTTGATTCTGCTGGGCTTGAGAACTCTATTATATAAATAATTCTCTTCCAGATCTCGTTCCATTATATCCAGTTTCTTTGCCTGTGCCCGTAAGCGGATCGAGTGGGAAAAATTCCAGTATATCTTGCATTGCTCATTTGCCACAACATTTTCTATCTCCGATGGACTATAGTAGATGGTAAGTTCCCTGTCTACATTGTAGCTGTGCTTTAAATGATAATATAATACATTTAATGCCGAATTGTGTCTTTTTAGGTAGAGCGTTGCAGCCATTGCTGTGCATGCTGATAGTAAATGCCTCAATGTCTCTAGTTGGTGATCACACCTCCTACAGGTGGTGCCAACATCCTGCCTAAGGATCTTCTTTTTATAAATCAATATGCTATACACTCCATCCTGTACCGAGGTGTTTAAACCCTCCGTCTCAGCCTTTAAGGACTCCGTATTCAGAAAACTTAAGAAAAGTTTTGTTGACAATTCCTGCCTTTCGTTGTTAGAAAAAAAAGACTCCGTGCATTGATTTGTTGGTGTGCTTTGTACTGAAGAGAACTTGCTTTTTTAATAAGGGCTTTTTTCTGCATTGGTCTTGATGGAGGAAGTCGTTCATATTAGGGTTGGTGGGGCTAAATGATATACGAAGATGTCCTTTGCGCATGATGGAACAGAAGTTCTCCTTTGTTGGCTGGTTCATGCTGTTTAACAAATATTAAGAGTGGGTCCGTAGCCTTAAGATTATTGCATGTTAAATTAATAACTGCTTTATTATAGACCATCTCTATGTTTATAAGCCCTCTTCCTCCATTTTTTTTAAGCATATACATCCTGGGCACTGAGGCGTTAGAATGTAAGGTCCGATATTTTGTCCTTATTTGTAATAATAATACTATTATTATTATGATTTGTTTTTTCACAGTATTCCTGTGATTTTATTTTATACTGACGGGATTATACCAAGTCAGTACAAAAAGAAATGAAAAAAAAAAACAATTATTGTTTATTAAGAAATGATCTAACGATGCTACATGTTTTCAAAATGACCGATTTTTAGATGTTCCTATGAATGTCTGTATTAAGTCCTGATTGAGCCAAATGCGGTGTAAACGTTATTGAAGTGAGACCTGTTACTGATATGACGAGAGGAACAATGATGACTCTTTCCTGTTTCCACAGACTTTTTACTTCCATTGCCAGGTCGGTGTATTTAGCGATCTTCTCACTGTATTTCGCTTGGATGTTCTTGTTGTTGGGGACAACCATGTGAATTAAATAAATGATTTTCTCTTTTCTGGATTGAAAGGTGATATCGGGATTATTTTATCTATGTGGATATTAATGTCCCAGTAGAGGTTGTAGTCATATGGATGTTGGTGTATAATGATAGTAAGGGTCTGTGTTCTCCGTTAGTTTGTATGTTGTGGATAATGCTTGATGAATGACCTTCACTGCTGAGTTGTGTCTCGCGGTGTATTCAGTTCCGGCCATTATTCTACATCCACTCGTCATGTGATCGATCGTTTCTCTCTGCTGGTGCCATCTACTACACCTCTCGTCTTCAATGGTTGTGTCCTTGATGATGTGCTTTCGGTAGTTTCTGGTTGCTATGACTTTGTCCTGGATGGCAAGCAGGAAGCCTTCTGTTTCGGGGAACAGCTGCCCTTCTTGTAACCACGTATATGAAAGTTTTTATGTATATGGTCTTGCTTTATGTGATATCTGTGTCTTCCGTGATATGTTTTTTCAGGCCAGGTATTCACCTTTTCTAGTCGGGATTGGATGTGACTGTGAGCGTCTGCTGCGTGGCTCGTTTGAGACAGGTCGGGCGGTGTATAATTCTTATCTGCCTTCACTATTGCCTGGTGGAGGTTAGTTTGTTTGTTGTGGAAGAATTTTCGAGTTCGTAAATTTGTTTTTTATTTAGCGATTGTATATCTATACTTCCCCTCCCTCTTTCTTTTCTCTCGATGGTGAGTCTTTCCTTGCATGTGTTGGGATGTAACTTCCTGTGTTTAGTGAATTCAGAGCGTATGAGAATGTGAATGTTTTCTATGTCTGTGTGTGACCATTTAATGATTCCAAACGAATACGTAAGAATAGGTATGGCGAAGGTGTTAACAGCTTTCGTTAGAATTCTGGAACTCAGTTTTGTTTTTAGTAGCTTTGTGAGTCTGGTTTTAAATTTCGTCTTGAGCTCTGATTTGATAAGTGTGGTTCAGCCTAGGTATCTGTATGTTTCTTCTTTGATCATATTATCTATAGCTTCATTTTTGATTGTTTCCCTCGTAGGGTGGACTTTCCACTGTCCCTTGTTGATATGAAGTAGCTTGCATTTACTTATACCAAATTCCATGTTGATGTCCTGGGTAAACGTTTCTGTGATTTTAAGGAGTTCCTTTAGCTGTGCCTTAGTGCTTGCATATAATTTTATGTCATCCAGGTACAAGAGATGGTTTATTTAGTAGGTTATTTTTTGGTGTTTAATTTAGAATCCGAAGTTTGTGTTATTTAGTGTATTTCAGAGTGGATTGAGACAGAGGCAGAACCACAAAACGCTGAGTGAATCTTCCTGGAATATACCTCGTCTGATGTAGATCTCTTCTGTTTCGATGTGCTCTTTTTGTGTTCTCAGGTTGATTTTAGTTTTCCACGTACTCATGATTCGCGCAAGAAATTTCCTGATGTTTTTGTTGACTTTATATAATTCTAGCACTCTGGTTAGCCAACTGTGGGGTATCGAATCAAATCAAAGGCTTTTTTATAATCTATGTAACCAGTATGAAAGTTTCTATAATTTTTCTTGGTTTGTTCCATGATGACGCTGTCTATAATTAGCTGCTCCTTGCATCCTCTGCTGTTTTTCCTGCACCCTTTTGGCTCTTCCGCTAGAATGTTTTTGTGTGCTAGATATTGTTCTATTCTCCTGATAATTGTGGCAGTGATGATCTTATATAGGGTTGAAAGGCACGTAATAGGTCGGTAATTTGACGGGTCCTTATTGTCTGAATTTCTGGGTTTAAGGTATGATATTCCTTGGGTGAGAAAACTGGGGAGTGTGCTAGGTTTTAAAATAATTTCATTAATTTGGCGAGTGAGAGCTTCATGTGTGGAGGTAAAATGTTTGTACCAAAAGTTATGAATGTTATCTATTCCAGGACACCTCCAGTTATGTGTGTATTTGATTGTTTCTGCATCTTCTTGTGTTGTCATTGCAAAGTCCACTTGTTCCTCCAAGCACTTATGTCTGTCTTCTTCCACTTTAATCCATGAAGCGTTATTATTGTGTAGTTTCGGTTCTGACCAAATACTTTTCCAGTTTTCTGTAATCTCTTGTTTGGTCAGTGGTTCTATTACTCGTGCCTCCTCATTGCTCATGATTTTTTGGGTCAACTGTTTTTCGCTTCTTCGAAACAGGTTGTTAGCGTCCTTTCTTTCATTTGATTCTTTGTATCTTCGAAGTCTTGCGGCATACACGGATAATTTTTGCTTCAGAGTGTCAAGGATTTCTGTAAGCGTGTGATCAGGAGATGCAGATTTAATTTTCTCTACACTTTGTGTGATACGTTTCGACTTGTTGCCGTTCATGGATTGGGTAAGATGTCCCAATTTTTTCTAATTTTGTTTTCGATCCTTATCTGCCATTTGAATTTTGGTTTTATGTTGTTGCTGTTTCTGTGTTGTGGCGGAAGTTTCTGATTGTTCTGTATTATCGAGGTTATAGCTGCTGCGTAGATCACTGTATGAATGTCCTCAATTGTGCTCGCATTCGTTATGTACTCGGGAATTATGTGTTCGTTGATGGTCTTTAAGGATTTTATGTGTGTCCCGTTTGAAAATTACACGAGGAATAGGATCTGTTGTTGTAGGATCGGAGCCTGACCATCTGCTTAGATGTGACTTCATTTCTACTTCGATTACTTGTGTGAGAAATGGTCTAAGGTGTAGCTGTGTGTATGCTGCTTTGGGCGAATGATTCACTTGTTCTGTGCGTTGTATGGTGCTTGTCATCTATCGAGGGTTGTTGCTAGGAGCTTTGCCCCTACTAAGCATTGAGTGAGGTTGCAGATCCTCTTGCACAAAGTTGGGCTGGTTTATATGTGGGATCGATTCGGCATCTGCCCCACTGTCCTCAATGTTTGGTTGATGAATGTTTAGTTCAGCAGCTACCATAGCTTTGATGTTTTGCAAAGCGAGTGGGGTGAACTTACTGGTCTAAGTGATGACTCTTTTTTGATCTATTACTCTCTGTTCTATAAGTATAGATAAGTGTTTTGTATTCTGGATATTGTGCTATGAAAAGTGTATGCTGTTTATGTCCGTATCCTGATCAAATTGTCTCAAGTTTGGTAGCGGTTTAGTAGGAATGCATCACCGTTCGATTCATTTCATCTGTTCATTTTAACGTCTTCCTTGGTTTACCTGCTTTGGTAGTTGCAGGTAGTCGTTGCGATATATCCGCTGTTGTAATGGGTTTGGTTAGCATCTGTGTCAGATTTATTTGTGTATCCATTTGGGCAGCGCATGATCGGTTCCCTCGATTATGTAATGTGGCTCATGCGTTGCGCTTTCCCGCCTTGGTGGATGTCAACTTAGCCGGCAAAACACTTTCGGTGGGTCTATTTTCCTTTGCCTGTTCGTGATCGTTTCGGTCAAACTGTTCTTTCCCGCAGCGTCCTCGACCGTTGCGCTGCTCGCCCGATGCTTCGTTGTTTGGATTGATGTTTTGTGGTGTTAAAAGCTGAAAGTGTCCCGACATTGGATCGCCTGTTAGTAAAAGGTAGATCATTTTATTGTGTGTTTGTTTGCCTATTATTATTGATCTCTCTTTAATGCACATCTGTTTTGTTCTTGTTGTTCTTGGTTTTGAGAAAATATGGAAGATGTGCTTCTGGGTTTCCGAGAGAGCAAATATTTCTAGGCTCGTTCCGTATGTAGTGGTTTTGCTCATGACCTTATAATAATTGTCGAAGTTCTTCATGTCGTCGTCGTGAAATAACGAAAATATCTGAAGTTCTGGCCAGTTTTGTCGTAGCTATTTCAACGCGTCTTCTCGAAGTTTGAAATGATTGTTTTGATGGCCTTATATGCAAGCTGACTGATCGGAACAGACAACTTCCGTCTCCAACAATGTCGGCTCTGATTAAATTCTCGGGAATAGTCTGCTGTAGCAGTTTTTTTGGCAAAGGCCCGCCTGTTCAGCCTTTCGCCGCCACCGTCCCGCATGCTGTCACCTTCAGCAATGGCTCCAAAGGTGCCCTGGCGATCCCCAGGCAGCGGCTCTTTTCCGAGGCTCGATGCTTTCTCCATTTTCATGAGTGTGCCACTATTTGACCCTGGTGGTCCAGGTAACTCGGGTCCGTGGAGGCGTCACTCCCCAAGCAACTAAACCGAGGTTAGTTGCTCCGTGCGGTTTTGTTATTATTATTATTATTATTATAATTGCTATTATTAGAAAAAAAAGTGGCTGTCTAGGTTGTCTTTCATCTTCATTCGAAAAACAAACACCCTACCCTAGCCGGTGAGTAACAAGTAATAGTATGTTCTGAAAACCACACTTTTTCATTTTAGGTTGACTTGTACCCAGCTTATATTATTTTTCCCTAAATAGGATAGTTCTTTTTCAAATAATCAGGCCGTGGTAAAACAGGAAAATAGGTCTATTTCTGGAGAACTTTGAAAGTTAGGCATAGAGTAACCTAATTCATTTGAACAGATCGTTAAATTCTTAATATTGCAGTTGCTTACGGTTATTATTTTCGATGCCACCCAATCTTAAATAAAATCATTAAAAAAATATATAATACCTTATCACAGGTGTTTTAACAAGGTTTATTTACATTGTCTTTAAATTTTGAATTTAAAAAATAAATTAGGATTGTAGTTTTAAAATTTAATAAATGGCTAGATGCATTTAATTTTTTAAAACTACATATGCAGTAAGCATATGTAGTTTTAAAGTAAGATAAACTTAAGTTTTGAACATTTAGATAAAGACCTTAAAGTGTACGTGGTAAAAATGTATGGAAAATATCTAACGGAAGGCATAAAGGCACAAACCACTATAATATTTTTGGACTATTTTCTTCTCCCGTAATAAATTCCTATAAAATTAATTCCGAGTGAAAAGCACGATTTTGCGGAAGAGCTTTAGAAAAGCAAAAAACTATCTATTAAATTAAACAGTATCTTCCCGAGTTCAACGTAGGACTTTTATTTTCTCAGGTTCTTGACCGGTTATACTTAAGCGAGCAACGACCCTAGATAAAAAATGTAGCAATTCTGGATCAGCCGAGCTAACCAATGACAATGAGGTAAAAACGATACCATTCATTCAGTCCTATTGTTCGAGATATTATTTTCAATCTGGCACGTCCGCTTTCCTATTTCTAAATAACTGAGTATGGGATTATTTTATTTCTTTTTGTTTTTCCGTCGTTTAAACTGGCCGACAAATAAAATAAGTTTGCAGTTTTACTTCTTCCTGTAAAATGATTGATAACTTACGGGCGGCGCTTGATTAATCTTAAGATAATTTACTACATTTTTTTAACTAGTTTTTTTCCTAAACGGGGTGAATCAGACTGAGAATGAGGATCTTGGCAACTAGACGAAAAACAAAAACGGTTAAACCAAGATATATTTAACAATTTGGTTACAAACTAATAGCTGTTCGATGTACATACTGCTATAATTTTTTTATTTCGTACAATTTTTATTTCCCCATATAACAGTCAATATATTGAATTATTAATACAGTATATAAGGGAAGTATTGGAATCACAAACATTTTCAAAAAATTTAAAAAACATATTTTTAGAAACAAAAAATATGTCTATACGGATGTGTGTGTGCGAGTATGTACGTTGATGTATGTATGTTTATGCGTGTGCGTATGGTGGTGTGTGGGTGAATAACGTTAACTTGAGCGGTCAAATCGATTCGTTGCAAATTTGAATTAACAAAAGTGCAGTTCATTGTCTCGCGGGGATTAAATTTTGGATGTCATGGACAGAGATCTTCGATATTTTAAATACGTCATTTGAAAACTCTTAACGAGACATTTCAAAAAAAATGCAGAAATCCAATATGGGGTCAATTAAAAAATTTGGAAATTCGAAAATCTATCTCGGAAACAGGGAAAGATGGAATTTTCATTGTAACCGAACATGAAAACTGAATTGAAAATGCACATTTTTAGTTTTTCCTAATTATCTCAAAAACCGCCGAAGATAATTTAATCTTTAGTCAAAATGAAATTTGTAATGAAATTCTCTACAACTTCCCTAATTTAACCAACTTTCTAAACTATAATAGTTTTCGAGATAGCAATACATGTAAGTCAAATCTTGGACACTCTGTATATGGACATAGAATACAATCACACATTTTTCAGATTTATAGCGTCCAATTGCAATATTCCACAATTGTAAAATTTGCAAGACACATCTTTTACGATATTATTCCTCAATCTAGCGTAAAAACCCCGCCTACTGCGACCTTGAAATTAGTTCCATTTTTTTTCTTTACGATTAGTATCTGTGATATCTCGTATCACAAAAAAGTCATAAGAAAAAGTGGTTCAGATTTTAATTTAACCTTACCAAACAGAATTTCAGCGCAAAATTCGAATTTTTCTTTTTTTTGCAAAATTGGGATTATCATGGATCAAACCAGTAAAGTGCAAGTTTTTACCTAGACTATTAGACTTGACTGTCATGCAAATAAAATCTGACCTTTAGAATTGTTAGATCTCATGAAAGTTTAATTGCGAATTTTCGAATAAAAGACTTTTTAAAATTGCCACTCTAGGCCATTTAGAGCCCTCTACCGTTTGGTTAAACTTAAAACGAAGTGACTTGACATTCCTATCTTAACTTTTTAAAATCTATTGGATGACATCAACGTCCACTTGCGTTCAAACCGGAAGTGAACACCATATCGAACTTTGACATTTCTTGCTAAATCGGAAGAAAATGTTGTCATCTCGTAGATTTCATTGTTGCATTTAAAAAAATAAGTCTATGACGTCGTAATACTTACACAGATACCATCAAATTGGTCGTATCCGGTAAGGATCCGCGGTCGGATACAGTTTTTTCAAATTATAAATAGTTTTTAAGTCATTAAATTTATTTCAGTTAAATGTTTCAACATACAGGTTGAAGGAAAGGAGTTTTTTTATTATTTTTATTTGTTACTTTAATCGTTGTTTATTTTGGCCTTTGTCTTTTTAAGCTGTTTAGATTAGACTATATAAGTTTAGTTTTGTTATGTCACAGCAGAGAAATCTACGATGTTACCTCGAAGAAATTAAATTCAGTCAGTAAAGTCAGTCGTGAATACACAGGGTATTCCACCGGGAACTGCATCGATCGATTATGAAAAAAAAACTATAATATCAATTGCCAAAAATCTTAAAATTGAGCACGTTACTATTGTCGATGGGGGCCATCTAGCTAAAATATTTTCAATATCGCGGCTGACATAGTAGATGTCAACTAGATTTTACGTAAAATTCTAGACATATTTCATGTATAATTTCCTATATCTAAGTCATACCGTTTTTGACATTTTTGATATTTTATAGTAAAAACGACGTATGCAAGCCGAGAAATACGTACCAATTTTTCAAGAAAAAGATATCCTGTCCAAGGCAGCTTGTATTATCGACATACGCGGCAAAGAATCCCAAAATAGCGATTTCAATATGTTCATTATCAACATTAGGTTTATTTCTCAGCTTTTTCGCTTTAACCGATCCAAAATTGTTAAAATTGTCTATGATTTTTGTAACGATGTAAGGTGATGGTTTCTGTTTTTGTAGATATCAAATAGCAAATGTAACGCATGTTTTTGATATCACTTTGCCACATTCTGCATTAATAATATCTCCATCAATAATCATGCGTTCCGGCATGATTATTGATATGTTTCAAATGGTAAATAATAGTGAAATCACTCTAGCACTTGTTTTGTTTTAACGCCGTCGTGGCCAACTCACATTAACTGAACGTATAAGACATAGGATAATAGCATACTATTTGCCATAGAAAAATGTTTAATTGGCAATAATTTGGGAAACTAAATATATTCGGGATAGACAACCTTTACAAAGTTTTCTTAGTTTTTAATGCTAAATAAGAAGAAATTATAACAATTAGTGAAAAAAAATTATTTTTGATCGTTTTTTCAATTGTTATTTTGTTCTTTTTTTAAAAACCCTGTACTACAGATTATCAAAATTGCAGACAAACTCTGATAGATATGTCTATGTTTTATATAAACTTGCCTAAGTGAAACATTAAAAGCTTCCGTATAGGGAGAATTGGCAGATAGTTTACGGCCTGAAAACATCATTTTTGACATAAAGTATCAAAAATTTCAAAAACGGTGAAATTAGGTATAGGATATTATATATGAAATATGTCTTTTTTTTGGAAAATCCAGTGCCGCCAGCTTGAAAATGTTTTAGCTGGATTGTCCCCATCGACAATAGAATGGTGCCAAATTTTCTCATTTTTCCTGATTATAGGTTTTCCATAATACATACATGCAGTTCCTCTTAGGACAACGTGTGGATTTGTTTATACCAGATCGGAATTATATTTTTCTCCTTTTTTCGTCTGTTCGCAATAAAATTAACTAGTGTTTTATAATATCATTTGCACCCGTTAGCCAATTTAACAGATTTAGATTAGATTACTTTCTAGCACCTTGCGTTAGTCAACAAACCTCTGTGCAAAAAGTGAACGAAAATGAAGAGTTTTGATGCATATTTTTAAGTAAACATTGTGTTCTCTAACATGGCGATTTCAGTGCGTTAAACTGAAACAAATTATCATTTTGGGAGTTTTGTACACCTGTAGCACGCACGGTCTATGATATACGAGCCGCCACTGCCGAAGTTCGAAGGTCAGGTAGTCAGCTGAGGCCGCGCAGCGCATGCAAGGTGGCTGTTCACCGCTCGTGACAGTAGACTGTAGTGTATTGCAGAGCAATCGAAACGACAGCTGGGGGACGACATCCGACCCGTCGACGGTGCGCTTTAACAAAAGATCGCACTAGGTGTGTGTGGTGGAGCCCTACTGTTGGAAACCGTAGTAAAGCTGGTGACCGTTTATCAGGATTGTGGCTGCGGCAGAACTAATCAAGCTAAGTACTTAAAATAAATTAGGATTGTGACTAAACTGACTTTAGTTACACGATAGTTACCCCTTTATCAATGACTGAAAGAATTTTTGTTTAACGATTTAATCCAGTGTTTTTCAAATACTCTTTTGTATCGGGATCGAGTTATATTTATTTGTTTCGTTTACTATTAAAGTAGTTCAGAATTATCAAACTAGTTGTTTCATTGACTAAAAAGGACCCACCTTTATAAGCAATCCCTGAGATTTAACATTTGGCGCCGCAACTTATTGGCTAGTAAATGATGTTTTCAGGTTGGATAGTTCTGATTTTTTTTGTAGTTATTGTATATTGTAGATAAGCTGGTGGTAATATTGAGATAATATTTTATCGACAAAATCTGTATTTATTGGACATAGTTGTATAAATAGGATATTTCTGTTGTCATAATTAAAAATAATGTCGTCTAAGAGGAATAAGAGACAGACATCTGAGGAGGATCCAAACCTCAACGTTTCTCAAAACTCATTTGAACACGAAATAGCAAATTTAGGTAGCGATATTACATCTGCATTATCTAAATGTTTAACAGAATTAAGCCTTAGTCTTAATAAAACTATTAGTGACAATTTTGCCCAAATTAAAACTGATATTGTAAATCAGCGGGGAGTGTTAGTAGATATGCCTGTTGTAGATAATTTGGTTGTAAATAAAGGGATTGTGAATGAGTTTTCGGATAAAGGTAGAGGTACATCGCAATATGGAAGGATTTAGGAGGTATGAATTTGTTTTTTTCACTTGGAGGACCTATGCATCTTGTTGTTTTTATGACTAAATTAGTAAACATGTTCGAGGAAGCGCGGGTACCACCGGAAAAGCAGTTATATCTTGTCACTAACTGCATGAGAGGTTCCGCGTTAGATTGGATCGAGATTAAAAAGTTTAAAACGTTCTTAGATTTCAAAAAAGCGGTTTTAAATCGATACTGGGGTATTGAGAAAGAAAGGGAAACTTTACAAAAAATCAAATTTGGTGTTTACGAAAGCGGTTCGTGCGCTGACTATTTTTTACGTGTGTTGGAAGAACTCAGCTGAGTCATTTTCAAATAGTTTTAATATTCTCGTCCCTGAGCTTGATTTTATATAATTTGAGTCTAAAACAAGATTTTTTTTAGCCAAATTGTAAATACCATCGGTTATTTAGTTAATTACGACAAGTATTGGTCATAAAACTACCCAACAAATTTTGGACATTAATATAAAACAGGCGTTTCTCATGACCGTCCCACGTCCCTCGGAAGAAAACTACGTTTTGTAGGCTAACAGTAACTTATATTTTTATAATAACAAATAATTCTCTGGGGTAAATATTGCGTAACATATTACTTATACTCTCTCAAGAGTCCTATAGTTAAAAAACATTTTTTTTTAAATATTAAACAGCAAAATTAAATTGTCCCTCAAGATATGTCTCATTACTGTCTACCCCAGTTTTAACTTTCTATTTATCCATAAGGTGGGACATAACTCAGTTTACTGAATGTATTGTTAGAGAGTGTTTCTATTGTGTTATGTGGAATAGATTTTTGCTAAAAAAATCGGTAAGTTCGACCTATTTTTAGACAATTAGCGAATAATTTGATGATTCTGTCATTATAGTGCTCACTACCGTCTATATGGTAGAATTTTAAAAAACTATACTATAGAATTAAAGTAAAGCCGTTATCTGATAACATAACCTAAAACATTTTAAACAAGTGAATAGGAGGTTTTGAACTTGCAGTGTTGCCACTTAATTTAATTTTTGTGTAACTTATTCTCATTACCGTCTCTATCATAACCGTCTACTTTTAATAGGGTAGACGGTAATGAGACCTGGTGGACGGTTATGATACATATGGAGACGAACTTGAGAATTAGCACAGGGTATTATTAGTATGATATATGGTTATTGTTTTATTCTCAGTTTCAAAAATGACTGAAGAATATATATACAAACTGGAAATTAAATGTACTTTCGAAATTACAAAAAATGAAAGAAGAATCGCATGCTAATCGGATAAAAATGAAAGAAGCTACAAAAGTAGAAAAAAAAAGTAAAAGACAATGTTTTCAACAAAAAAAGGAGGAATTAGGTCAACAAGGATGTTCTAGAAACGTGATAAAAATTAAACTAAAATCGAACAGTGAAAGTAAGACAACTCCACCTAGAGTAGTAAACGCTCACAAGAATCTATAGATAATGAATTAATTAGTAATACGGCTAGACCCAAGATGCAAATTCAAAATCTCCGACAAAAGGTAAAAGCGGAAAACAAACTAAAAAGACACAAGCTATGATTGATTTGCAAAAAAAAAGAAAATACAGAGAACGGGTAGCTGCTGATCCCGAAAGATCGAAAAAGGGTAAATTATATGAACGGGAAAGAAATAGAAAAAGGAAGGAGAAGGGGCTGCTTAAGACTATTAACGAGTTGGGGAAACGATCACAAAAATTACAAAAAAAAAAATGGCGGGAGGCGTCAAAAAATATTACAAAAAGAAAAAGTCAGAAAAGGAAGTTGAAAATGTTATTTATGACAATACTCCTACATCATCTCTTTTAATAGAAAATGCACCTGCTGAGAATCCTTTGCCCATTAGATCAAAAAGGAGACAAAATGCTGGACGCAAGAAACAAAAACGGAATACAGAAAAAAAACGTCAAGACGTCATAAATTTAAAAATTAAATTGGTTTCTGCTAAAAGGACGGCAGAAAAATGGAAGAAAAGATTTCGACGCACTGTTGAAATTAAAGCTACTCCTTCTCCAAATAAAGAAGTTGAGAATTTATTAAAGAGTGGCGATACAAAATTAGTAAAGAGAAAACTTTTATTTGGAGCCGCTTTGACTAAGCAATTGCAAGAAAATGCAAAGATTTTTAGAAATGAAAAAGAAATGCAAGTTTTTTCAAAGTGCGTCTCAGGCAAAGACTGGACAGTTGGGTATAAGCAGTCCACATTCTCAAAGGAAAAAAGGAAAAGTGGGTAGAAAAACAAAGAATGGGGTGTACAACGTCAAGCAATTGGTTATTCAATTTTTTGAAGATGATGAGAACTTTAATTTGGCTCCTGCAAGCAACATTTTTAACTCTTCACTTATTTTTGTGAATCGTTTGGCTTTGCTAATGCCACATGGAACTTTTCTGAAGCAGGCCACGGCAAAGGCGCAGCAGATGGCATTGGAGGTATAATAAAAAGAACAGCCGATGCAAAAGTTGCTGGGGGTGGAGATGTTGCAGACGTAGCTTCGTTTATTACAGCTGTCTCAGATTTAAAAGAGAAAATTTTTTAAATTCATTGTTACGAGATACCAGCCATTGATCGGGTTTTACCTAGTAATTTGAAACCAATCCCAGGATCCCTAAAGTTACATCAACTTGTTTGGACACATTCCAAGGCACAATTGGTTGGACTTCGAGAATTGTCCTGCAACCAATGCAAAATTTCTAATAACTGTAGCCATCATGGAGTTTTGCCATATAAATTGACATTTCCACCACATCGTATACTTTTAAATGAATGAATTTAATGAATGCCCACGTTGGTTTCATCTAAAGTGCACCCAATTTAAGAACAAAAAGTTTGAAATTGCAGCAACCAGCAGTTTTGTTTGCTCTAAATGCATATAATTTTGTTTGTTATAACAGTTATATATTAGATAAACTTTTTGTTCATATAACTGGTTTTCTACATTTATTATTGAAAAATATTTTGTTTAAATTTTTTACGTTCTTCCTTTACCTTACTTTTTCTATTGCCAAAGTTTTTGTTACCAGAATAATGTATGTTTTAGGTTATTAGTCATTTTGATCTCAAAAATATATATGTACGTAGTGTATTACTTTTTATGGTTTAAAAATAAATGAAACATGTTTCTTTTCTCATATTGTCTACTTTATATCAAGTCCGTCTACACATTTCATTACCGTCTTCGTCAATAAAAAATTAAAAATTAATAGGTACAAATATAAAAACTTGTGGCAAAATATTCTGTGGGTAAAAATGAAACCCATGAAACCAATAACAAACAAAAAATGTAGAAGTAAAACGTATTTAGTTTTCTGCAACAAAAAATAACAATGATTTTATAGTTGTCATTCTTTTGCTTCAAAATTTTGTGAAAATACTTCTAAAAAAATCTCATTTTAATGGTTAAACTGATAAATAATAGTTATGTACAAAGTTGTTCGAAAACTCAATACATATTATATGCATTAAAGCAAACAAAAAGCAGAGTTATATCCTATTTTGAGTGTGAAGACGGTAATGATAAAGCTTAAATTACTTACTCATTAAAACCCAGTTTTTCAGGAAACGAGTGTTTGATTTGTATGGCAATGATGATTTTTCGAATACGTAATGTTATATATGGCATATTCTTAGGTTACAAACATAAAAACGAAAACTTTAATTTTTCAGATGACGTTTGTAGAATATTAAAACTATTTGAAAATAACCCAGCTACCTACCTGTCACAACCTTTGACAGAAGATGAGTGAGTAAAGTTAATTATTAGTCATTTCCCACCCGATATCTAAAGAGGCATTTTGAACTCAAGGTTTAAGAGTGCGGATCACATTGAAGAATATCTAAGAAAAATCGATATGACGTATGAAACGCGAAATTCGGGACGATTAGAAAAAAACAGTAGGAATAATGATAATGATGATGTACAGGACCGGCGTCAGTACAGTAAGGGGTTTAATAGTCGCGGTAATAGAGACAATCGAGAAAATGTACGTAAAATTTTTAATAAAGATATGACGGAGGATTTATTATCAGAAAATGAAGTAGATCATGTAAAAGAAAGTGTAAGCCCGAGTCTTTTTTTAGATATTAAAGAAATTCAAAGGCGCGCATTGGTCGACTCGGGATCCCAAGTAACCGGTAAGTATCTCTGAGCAATTTTTTAATAGAATTTTAGACAAAAATAATAGTATATTAAAAATTCCTGCAAAATGTGCGACATTAGTAGGTGCATGGGGTAACAAGAATACCAAAGTTCGCGAGCAAGTTTTTTAAAATAAATTTTGGGATTGTTGAAATAAATTATTCGTGTCTAGTAATACTAGGCATGTCACGTGATTTTATATTAGGTTCTGATTGGATGGCAGATTTTAATGTTGTTTTAGATTTTAAAAAACCAGAAGTTGTTGGTACTTTTGGAAAGCTGGTGGTGAATATACCGTTTATGGAAACAAAAGAAAATGGTTTAAATATTATTATTGCTCTAACGTACGCCGACAAGGAGATTCGCAATATAGCCTATGGTTCGGAGTTGCTAGGTGAAAACGACAAAGAATGTCTATAGGTTACTTTTAAGGTATAAAAATATATTTTCGGATCAACCTGGTTTACTTAATAACTACGAACACGAAATATTGTTGCACGATTATTCACCATTTTTTATAAAACCATATTCTATTCCATATTCTTATAAGGACGAGGTAAAAAACAAGTAAATGTATGCTTAATTGGGGGGTTATTAGTGAAATGCAAACTGAGTTTGTCAGTCTTGTTACAACAGCCAAGAAGAAAGTTAGGATCTGCCTCGATGCTACTTATTTAAATCGTAGAATGATAAAGGATCATGTGATGCCGCCAAATCCATCTGAAATATTATATGAACTTAACCATAATCAGTGTTTAAGTACTATAGACCTTACAGCATTTTATTGGCAAGTACCAATCGTAAGGGAACATAGGAAGTATACTGGATTTCTATTCGAGGGTCACACCTATGTTTTTAACGTTTAAAGTTTGTGTGTCGCTTTTTTTCTTGCCCCAGTACGATTTCTAGTATTAAGGGTCCAATTTCCTACGAAGTTCTGGATGAAAAAGATCAAGTTAGTATCCAAAACATTGATAACCTGAAGCGCTTTTTTGAACCTATCAGTAATGAGAGCGAATTGTCAAGTAGGGTTATTTAAGTAATATGGTTCATGCTAAATTGTTGAGTAGGTTTAATTATAGTTTACGAATGATGTTAGTTTGTAAGACTTTTTTTGTATTAAACAGATGCGTGAAGTGTATTGGATTTCTATTTCGAACGTGTTCTGCGCGAAAATCCGATAGGGGTAAATTATGTAGCACGCATGGTCTATGATATATTTATTAGTTATTAAAACGAGTCACCACTGCCGAAGTTCGAGACAAAAATGCCCGAAGGTCAGGTAGTCAGCTGATGCCGCGCGGCGCATGCAAGGTGGCTGTTCACCGCTCGTGACAGTAGAGTATTGGATAGCAATCGAAACGACAGCTGGGGGATGACATCCGGCCCGTCAACGGTGCGCTTTAACAAAAGATCGCACTAGGTGTGTGAGACTTACACAATAATATGTTATAATTTCGTGGCTAAATGAGACTAGCTACTCGATAGTTACCCCTTTATCAATGGCTGAAAGACCTTTTATTTAACGATTTAATCCAGTGTTTTTCAAATACCCTTTTGTATCGAGTTATATTTATTGTCAGTGGTTTTAGTTGTTTCGTTTACTATTAAAGTAGTTCAGAATTATCCAACTAGTTCTTTCATTGCCTAAAAAGGACCCACCTTTATAGGCAGTCCTTGAGATTTAACACACCGCTGAACACAGCACCTCTCTGGAAAGTTTCCCCAGCAGGAATGCCATGTTCGATTTTCGCACGACTTGCTCGGTGGAAATCTAGAAAATGATTTAAATTTAAATTTTTAAAACACTTAAAAGGAAATTTAAAAGCACCACCGGAATATTTTAAAATACTTGCAAAAAATACGGAAAAATAGGTAAGCACAAGTAGGGTTAAATGACAGAGTAGCTTTTGAATGCGTGAGACAGACTATTGGCACATACCTGGATACGCTAAAATTTAAAGTACCACTTAAAAACTTCTTCGGTTTTTCTGATTACCCCTGCCGACTGTGTGCACACATGGTTAGTATGAAGCACGATCATTAGACGAACCCACGGACAAGTTTCTACTTTAGAGTAGCGTGCTACGCAATATTTCAGAAACAAGTCCCGGCGAGCAGTCCCCCGGTGAAGGAAAATTCCTTATCGATGGCTTCGGTACTATACGTGTTAACTGGACGACTTCATCGAACTAACTAATTATGTGGCAAAAAATGCACCAGTTTTGTTAACTTTCCCGGTACCCGCCTATTTTTGCGACCCATTTTTGGACCAATCAAAGCAAAGGTATTTTTCACTTACTCTATGTACGAAAATCTATGCCTCTGATTTTTTCTGGTTTTTCTCCATAAATTTGATCTTCTAAAATCTGTTAAAAATCATCAGGTCTATATAGTTCACGAGAAGTAGCATTATTTAATCGTATTTTACGTATAGTTTATTTGCGTCTCGTCGCCGTAGCCTTAAAGCTTTAATTTTGTCGCGTACGGACATTTTTAGGGGAAAAATTAAATTTGCCCAAATTTGAGTTTTTTTGTTGATAATTTCAAAAAATGTTATTCTAAATAAAAAAGAGTGACTATTTTTCTCTCTCTTTTGATGCCTTAAGGAAAATGTTAAGTTAAAAATTGTAGTTTCGATCGATTAGATGTTCATCGCGAAAAAAAGTCCCTTAAGAAAATCAAAAATTGTTTCCTAAAAATCTGGTATGTATATAGTTTGAAAGAGAATATTGAAATATATATTTTATTTTAATAAATTTTATTTTTATAATTTTTTATTTAGAAGTAACGAGCGAAAATAGAAAGTTAATTTTTAAAAAGTTGTCCAAAAAGTCATGCTAGAATTCAAAATGAAGCTTACGTGAAATTATAATTCTCTGTTTGGAGTTTGATCGAAATGGGCTTATTTTGGGCTGTAATTTTTTTTCTATTTGTTTGATTTGACTACAAAACTTTCAGAAACAGCGTATTTTAACTATATCTTTCAAATTCTGAAAATTTTAAAAATATCTATTTAAACAAAAAATTTCATTTTTGAGATACCCCAGATATCGCCCCTCGTATCGCCCTGTATATGAACTTCTAAGATGTACAAATACGGTTTTTTTACTATCGTCCATTATTTTCGCACCTGAATACAGAAAATGAACTCATATAAGTTTCGACTAGCTTATATTTTATCCATTTATTGTTGCGGTGTTTTGGGAAAATTCGATTCAACTTGACTTTCCTGTATGTGCCTGAAGGGCTTATGATATCTGTGTAAATTGTTTATTTTTAACAACAAAATGGTATAATACAGTTGCAAAATTGTTTATTGACGTTATAATCCTTATTTTCTTTATATATTTCGATACAAGGCAGATAGTTCTACGCCACTTGAAAAATGTACCTATTGCGGCTGTGCA
Source organism: Kuschelorhynchus macadamiae (assembly GCA_030620095.1). Lineage (NCBI taxonomy): Eukaryota > Metazoa > Arthropoda > Insecta > Coleoptera > Curculionidae > Kuschelorhynchus > Kuschelorhynchus macadamiae. The sequence continues at coordinate 910,831 of JAUTXW010000243.1, read as the reverse complement.
TAGCACGCCATTTAAAACTTGACGTTTTATCTTATACGTGGAAAAGGATAGGAAAAGTGGATCTTAGCGCCTTCTAACGACGACATTAGATTAAGGTCTTTTACTGTTTTTTGATTGTTTTTAATTAAAAGTGGGACTTTTATTTGATTTTTTATACTAAAGTTTTATTATTCGGAGCGATTTCCTTATGGGTTTTTATGCCTGAATAATACGATTTCACGACAACTACCTAACATGTTATTGAAAAGTCAGATTTGAAAAAATAATCATTTTTGGCACTATTCAGGAAACGAACAACTTTTCTTATTAAAATGATTGCTTCAAAGTGTGCTTTTCCGAATGTTCTTGAGATAAAATGTTCTTATAATTTAAGTTACAATTTCTGTAATAAACGTATAGAAAAAATAACATATAAGATAAATATATTATATTTATCTTATATATTACAATGGCGAGTAAAAAATTGAGGTCACTTTGAAATTATTACGATAAAATTTTCGGTTTTAAACTTATATTTGCAAATTGCCAATTATAGTAGGCTATTAATATTTTATTTTCCGAGAAATGTTATCCGTCACACTTATTATCTGTCAAATATTGCCAATGTCTTTAGGAGTTTTCTGAAATAGCATGTATTCGCTCTAGTTAAAAATTCACATTTCAGTTTATTGGTTTGAGTTGATAGTTGATTTCTCTCTATAAAACCTATGGGTCATATAGTGCAGTATTTGTTAAACCTATACGTTACGTAGTCTACTATTAGTAGTGTTTATTTAAATGTTGTAATGATTTTAGATCTTATTGTTGTGGCACAAATTGTAGCGTTGATACAAGATGGTCGAGGAAAACGTGAAACGGCAAGGGTTGTTGGCAAGAGCCTTTGTGCTGTTCAAAAGGTATACCGACGAAATGAGGAGACCGGCCTGATAACCAGAAGACCTTGATCGAGGTGTCCGTAAGTATGCGGAATAGAACAGCTTCTGCGGTTTTGCTATGAAATAAACTTCAAGAAGTGAGAGATGTAAATGTCAGGAAATAGACCGTTAGGAGAAGGCTTCGTGTTGCTGGATTATTTTTAGATGGATGCCCGAAATCATGTGGCATGGAATGATGAAGACTGGAGCAGAGTTTTCTGATGAATAGCGTTTTTGCCTCAGTGGATCAGATGGACGTCGAAGAGTATGGAGGAAAGCCGGAGAAAGCTATGGTTTGTGACGAAATATCTTCAAAAACGCGCTTAGAGTTGGTCTTCATAAATGGCTTCCTAACAGCTCAGAGGTACATTACGGAGGTTCTAGAAGATCATGTTATGCCATTCATTATCATTATGGAGGAGCCTGGCATTTTCATGCAGGATAATGCTAGGCGTTACGCAGCCAGAATTGTCACAGAATATCTTGGGAATATGAGTGGGAATTAGGCGGTTCGATTGGCCAGCTCTCAGTGCGGTTATGAATTCCATAGAATATGCCTGGGATGAGTTCTGACGACGTATCCGAAGACATACACTAGCTCTAAGAACTACCCAGGAGCTCAGAGAGCTGCTATTGCAGAAATGGAATAACATCGACTAGAACGTGATACTTAACTTAACTTAAAGGTATGCCTTAGCGACTTCAAGCAGTTATTATATTATTATATGCCTTAGCAGTTATTAATGCATAAGGAGAGAATACGAACTACTAGTGATAAGTTTTTTCAATAGTGATAAGTTTTCCATTGTTTTAGTACGTGTTGGTACAATATTTGATCTTCGTTTAAAATGTAATTTGGTTTTCCTTTCATAATAAATCGAAAAATCCAAAAAATATGCTTGCGATTCAGCACTGAATTTTTAATATAACATACAAAATACAGTAAAATGGTTTACAAATTCCAAACAGACGTCATAATTTCAAAGTGACCTCAATTTGTTGCTCGCCGGTGTATTTTTTTATAACAAAGACGATAGACAGAATATATTCGAATAAAAAAATATTGAATATACAGGCAATCGATACGTATGCTGACTGAATTCTAGTTCGAAAATATTTCAATTCAATTTCATCATCTAAGCAAGTCAATAAGGAAAGGTACACAAAAATGCGAGGAAAGTTCGAAAGCAAGTCAATTGATTTCCGCTTTTATCAAATATTTAATACCTTCTTACAGTTCAGTTCGAGCATGATTGTTTTCGCATCGCAAATGGCTTTACCGTTAAATTCATTTTTAAAGTGATCGCTTTGCACGTGCACCTTAAATTTTTTATTTATAAATGGGACGAAACGAGATCAAAGTGTTTTCGTTTTAATCAATAGCTCGTCATTATTACAAAACGTTAGAAATACCTTTAGGCGGGAAAATCTCTTTGGAATCAAAGTGTCGCGATCTGAGGTTAATTACTTGTTACGTCAGAAACAATGCTTGGCTCATTACATTTTTAAAATGACGCCATCTTAACCTGGAAAGTATAGCTGCAAATAGACCGTCTTATATCATTAAAATTATTATTATTATTATTATTATTATTCAACGTGTTTTATTCACCTTAGTTATTGCACTAAGGCCGCTATTTACCTAATCAGCGCAGCGTATGTGCAATGTGCATGTGTGTGAGTGTATGTGTGTTTAAGCAGGTGCCCTCCAATGCAGCGTAGTTTTTTAAAGGTTTATAGAATAAAAAGTATCTTGAGAATGTGCAAACCGGAAGTCGCTGGGGTAGAGATTTAATTTTCTTGTCATTATATACAGTATGTCCACTGATAGGTGCTATAAGAAAATAAAGCAATTTGAAATATAATTTTTCAACAAAAAATTCAAAAAAGTCTGCTTGTTAAAAAATACAAAAATCTGAAATATTGTCAAGAAACAATATACAGAACAGATTGATGTTTTTTTTCTAAAAATGGTCGTATACTTAAAGAAACCATAAAATGTTTCGAAAAGTTTGAACCGTCAAATTGCATAAAACTTTAATATGTTTTAGTCCTTGATCTTCTGATTCATGAGGATTAAATGATAATAATTAAAAGAAATAAGATGAAGAGATACAGGCTGTTTTAAAAAATACTTTCATTAGCTTGATTTTACTTTAAATAGGTAAATTTCAGGTTTTTTCATATTTTTCAGAGTATTTTTTAATATTTCTTAAAAAACTTGTCATAGTCTTTCTTATAATATTTCGATTTAAAAAAAAGGAGTTGGATATAAAAAGTTATACCAAATAATAACTAATCAGGTAATTGCATTATCTGTTAAACATTTTCTTTTATATAGTGTGTCTCAAAAAAAAATAGTAACGAGTTTAAAAGCGGATTTCGTGACGTGATAAAATAGCAAATACATTTAGGAACGTCGCACCCCATATCTTCATTATTTTTAGAATCTAACTAAACTAAAGTAATGAAAAAGAAGAATTCACCCGTCAATAAATTTGGCAATATTGCAACGAAAAATATGCCTAACAGGCTAAAAAATTGGTAAATTCGCGTTTATTTACAACTTCCCTCGTATAGACTTTCATTGCATACATATGACACAATCTATATATGCATATAATTATTTGTTAATAACTTTATACAAATCTATAAACTATAGTTTATTTCGATTTTATTATCATTACTATTTATTTCTCATAAATTTACTTATTAAGTATTTAAAAAATAAATTATGTCCTTTATTATTTTCCTCCAAAAAAGGAAGGTTTTATCCTGAAATTAGAATTTTAACGAATATTTAAACATTTTATTAGGCCGCTATATTGTTTTACTATATTTGATTAATACTATGACGAATGATCAGTTGTTTCACAATTGTTGTGTAAAATTTTAAGTCAATTAATAAGTAGTTTTTTGGTATTGAATTTTTAAAGCCATGCCACGTTTAGACGTACAGATCGACAGACTGACTGAAATCGGAGAACATGTTTTTCGGGGCCCAGGGACGCTAAAACGCAAAGGTCTTCAAAAATCTCGGAGGGTGATTTTTTCACTATTACAATACAAACAGAATATAAACAGGATAAATACCTGATGATTACGAAATAAAAATAAATACAAAATCATATATTTGGTTAAATTTTTCAGGAAACATTCTATAATATTTATAAAATTTGCGTTTATCCTGTTGGGGCCGCCCAAAGAGTCCATGTAATTCACCTTCTTCCAACCTTGCTCGAAATATAACATGATCCCCATAACTTCGTTTTCATTTTTTTTTATGCTGTTGACAAATAGTTGCTATTACTGACATATCGTCTGATAATAATATAGAACTTTCTGTGCACATTATCACACCACTCAAACAAAAATAAGATTGCTATTGCAACCAAATGCCTCTTAAGTGGGAATAGCTATGTTAAAATACTGCTTCGTGCAGCGCCGCACCCGTCGATCAGTTTAGATGAGAATCGACCTTGTGTTTAATCTGCAAGAACCTATAAAATCATAAAAACTTAATCAATACCAGAGCCTATATATATTCTAAATAGTCCAAGCACTTGGCTATTCCGCAATAAATGTCTCTCTTGCCGACGCGCCTCCCGCACTTACGAACTGCCGGTTCTACCGGTCAGTCGGCAAGTCACTTCGTAGTGGCTAGGTACGCGGTGTCTTATGATTTTAAATCTACATGTTTACGGAGCGTTGTACGCGGTGACCAAAAATATAGAATTTGAACAAGAGTACGTTTAAATATAACTTTTTACTTCCCTCGTAAAAGGGAAGTATTGCAATCGATCTTCACGTTTCTGGGTCCCTAGATGACGAAAAACATGTTTTTTCAATTCCGTCGGTGTATCTGTCTGTCTTTTTGGAGGCCTAGCTAAAAAACTACTTACCCGATTGTCTTCAAATTTAGGTCAAAAATTAAGGGTCATAAGTGAATGAGCTGGTAACATTTTCGTAAAAATCCAATACGGCGAAACAAAATGACGGCCTAGTGAAATGTTAAAAAAATTATTATTAAAAAACTACTCATCCAATTTATCTCAAACTTTGCAAAATCATCAAGTATTATGATGGAATCAACTGATAACACTTTGGTACGAATTCAAAATGGCGGAACAAAATGACAGCTTAATAAAATATTTAAAAATTCAGCTTGAAAAAACTGCTTAACGCTTGATTTCAAATTGTGTACCAGACTTGTGTTATAGGGTTCAACTAGTAAAATAGTGGTACTAATTCGAGATGGCCGAACAAAATGGCGGCCAAATAAAATATTTGTAATCGTGAAAAAAATCACCCTCTCAGGTTTTACACATCTTTACGTTTTAGTGTCCATAGATGCCAAAAAATATGTTTAATAAATTTTATTGGTCCGTCTGTCGGTCTGTCTGTCTGTTTGTCAGTTCGCGGCATAGCATAAAGACTACTAACCGATTGAGTTTAAATTTTGGTCAAAAGTTAAGGGTCATATAGGGATGATATGATAATACTTTGATAAAAATCCAGTATGGCGGAACAATTTTAAAAACATGTTATTAAAGTGGTGTATTATTTGGGGTCAAGATCCCGTAAAAAAGCAAGTCTTTATTTTAAATTGTCGACGTTTCGCAACGTAATTGTTGCATCCTCAGGACACATATAGATTCTATATTCTGCATGAAACCCATATTATCAGTCTTTACCTACTTTGGTAACTAAATGGTTTTCGTTAACAATCCTCTTGTTGTTATCTTATAGAGGTGTACTATTTGGAGCTAAGATACAGTAAAAAACAAAAGTCTATTTTTAAATAGTCGACGTTTCGGAACTTTATTGTTGCATTCTCAGGACATATATATATATATATATATATATATATATATATATATATATATATATAGTCTATTTTCTGCATGAACCCCATATTATCAGTCTATACCTACTCTGTGGGTCTGCAGATATTTATTAGATATTAACTTTCAATGGTTTTCGTTAACGTTACTCTTGTTGTTATGTTAGAATTGTGTATCATTTGAGTTTAGGATCCAGTAAAGAAACAAAAGACTTTTTTAAATTGTCGACGTTTCGCAACCTTATTATTGCATCCTCAGGACACATATATAGATTCTATATCCTGCATGAAACTCATATTATCAGTCCTTACCTACTACGTTGATCCTTAGATATTTTCCAGATATTAAGTTTCTAAATAGTTTTCGTTAACGATCCTCTTGTTTTTATGTTAGAGTGGTGTATTATTTGGGGTTAGGATCCAGTAAAAAAACAAAAGTCTTTTCTTTAAATTGTCGACGTTTCGCAACTTTATTATTGCATTCTCAGGACACATAGATTTTATATCCTGCATGAAACCCACATTATCAGTCTTTACCTACTCCGTGGGTTCGCAGATATTTCCTAAATTTTAAGGTTCTAAATCCGTTTTTGTACTATGGAATAGTAATAGGTTTCCCTACTGTCCTGCATCAATCAGTATTTATTTACAAAAAAAAAGTTTTAAGAAAGCTTTATAAAACATTTTAATTTATATTTTAAAGCAATTATGACTATTTGATGCTAATATTAAAACAAAATATTTTAAGATAGCTGTTAGGAGAAAACTGTTTAATAAAGGGATTTAATGGCAAAAATAGGGCTTTCATTTAAAACTTATTTAATATAAATGCTTAACAGTTTTGTGGTATGGTTTTATATGCGTGAGCGTTAAAACCCTTGCATTTGATCAATGGCTCTTGTAGTGTTTTTGACTTATATTAAGACGCCTATAAAGTTACTGACTCAAAACTGCGGTAAAGTTATCATGAATCTATTTAAAGCATTTAAAAAATGTTTATTTGGTATTTATATAGAGTTAAAAATAATCTGCATTGTAAGCCGCGTGCGTACTGACATATTTGTTTAGGGTAATAGCCTTTCAGTTCTTATTAGATTATAATCTCTGGAGAATGTAAGATGATACCTAGAGTGTGGAGATTGTCTTGAGAAAAGGGTAAGACACTTGCTCCTGGTTTGGCTTATTAAATGCAGACCACTTTAATCTTCTGGATAATTTTAGTTTTTTTAGAAATATTGATATTTGTTGCAAATAATCTAGTTTCTACGTATATGTAAGCAATCATCCCCTTTTAATTTAAACATTTGATATTAGTTTTAAGAATTAGCCATTTAAGTGTTACGCTATTAGGATATTGCTGTAATCAGTTAATATTTTCAGGAAAGGTAGTATGGATATATGATGATGGAAGTTACTCGCTACATCGGCCGAGCCCAAACCTAAATGGTGTTTATTTTGAATATTATTCGTAACATATAGGGTTATTCACGCTCAGTGACCTAATAGAAACATGTGGAGAAAGGAGAACTAATGAATTGATTATTTTGAAAATTTGATTATGGCCGCATATAAATATAAACTCTCTTTTTAGAATATTTTAAATTTTACGGTGCTGCCGCTTCTACTAACATCTGTATTCTAAACAGAGTGTCCTGTATATTGCATTTTTGTGGTGTCCTGAACATTCCAAAACCTTTTTGTGTTATGTTTCCTATATACCTAAATTCAACTGTTTTTGAGGAAACGGCGCTTGAGAATATTTTTGACCATTTAAAGCTCTTTAACTCCCAAACGACTTGGAACGAAATGGATTTAACTTTCCTTCTTAATTTTTATAATTTCTGATTTGACAGGTGTCAAAATTTTACATTTCCTGTGAAAGCAGAAATTGCGTCAGAAGATAGATAACTAAAAACTAAGATAGGGAAGAGCAATCCATTTCATTACAAGTTCATTCATTTGGGAGCTACAGAGCTTCAAAGAGTAAAACATTTCAATTTTCAAACGTCATTCTCTGAAAAACAGTTCAATTTAGGTATTAAAAAAATATAACACTAAAAGTATTTAGAATATTCTGGACAATACAAAAATGCAACAATATACAGATCATTCCATTAAGAAAACGGATGTTGCCACCGGTTTAAGGTAGAAGCGGCAACGCCGCACAATTTTAAATATTTTAAAAAGAGAGTTCATGTTCATCTATGTCCAGAACCAAATTTTCAAAGTAATCTATTTGGCTCTCCAGATAATTCTAATAGGCCACTGTGAATAAATAACCCTGTATACTTTAAGATTTAAATGGAAGAGATTTTGTTACAACAAAAATTACATAAGTAATATTATAATGTAAAACAAGCCCTAAAAGCAGAAGTTTTTAACGAGGAGATATTTAGCACCGAACCATAGCCGAGTGCGCAAATCCTTCGAGTTTTCACACGAGCGATATACACTATTTTTCCTACGATCCCAAAGAATCTTTAGTTGGACTTTTATTTTTATTTATTTTGCAACACTAGCGCCTCGACTAGCGCTGTTAAAAAACTGCACAATTTTTTAGGGGCAAAAAGCATTATAAATATGCAAAATATTTTTTAAATTCGATATTCTATACCAATGATATAGCGAATCAAAGTTTGAAAGCAACCTGCGCCTGCCAAAACAACGTCTAGATATTTAAAAGGTACGTGGCATCACAAAGCATTACTTACGAAATCAGTGGCACGTACGATATTATTTATCACATTCCCCAAATTTAGTGGTGATTATGAATAATCACTGGTGTTTATTCAAAATCGCCGGAATAATTACATCTACCGTAACAACCGTAAAATGAGTTTCACAAACCTATACATTGTTTTTATCAAATTAACCGGTTTGTTTACATATTCGCCGAAACTTAACGGTAAATCTAATAAAATAGGCGTCGATTTGTTTGAAACCGGTGTTTTTATTTCAGTAATGAAGATACGGTCGTGCCGGCTAGACGTTTTTTACCACCCTCTACTGTTATTCGATAATGGCTGATATTCTTGAGCGTCTTAATTCCAAATTAGTTAGTATTATGAACAGTAACAGAACAAACAGTGTTTTTTTTAACGAAAGACAGATATGATGACTTGTTAAAAAAAGTGAGTGCTGTAAAAACAAAACTAATGGAAAAAACCAGAAGTTTATTAAAGACTAAAAAGGGACGACGTAATGAAAGTAGTACTTTCATGAATTTTTTACCATAAGTCATGATGCATACCTATCAATCGGCCATGGTAGTAGAAAATAATGTTAAAAGAACTTCAAAAAAAACTATAAAAACATAACTACTGAGGAATTGATGATTTATTTAAATTTGTGTGAAATTCAAGAGATGAACTCGAGACATAATTGATATGCAATAACCAGATCAAAATACAAGAGTTCTAACCACACTACACCACAACTTGTTACATTCTGGACGCGCGTTTCGCTAACCAAGTTAGCATCATCAGCAGATGATATAAACTAAAGTAACTTATCCTAACTGAGAATATTTATAGGTAAATGTGGTCACACTCGGTTGCACGCGACTGCTCTGTGGTCAAGGAAACAATGGAGGGGACTATAGGGAATAGGCCCTCTGCCCTCTGTCTTTATTTAGTGCTTTCTTACCACATTTAGCTATTTCTATACTCTCAAATGCATCCAATAATCTATTATTAGATACATTTTTAATCAACTTAGGATTATTTATTCCTATTTTGTGATTATTTTCCAAAGCATGTTGTTAAACGCTTGACTTTTCTGTTCTTCCGTATCTTAAATGTGCCATGTGTTCTTTAAAACGAATGTTTAAGGAGCGTTCAGTTTGCCCAACATATTTTAGATGGCAGTCATTACAGCTAATAGATGCCACTCCTCTCCTTCAAGTCGACTTTGTCTTTAGGGTTGCCAAGGAGATTTTTTAAACTGTTTTCCGTTTTGTAGGCTACTCTAAAACCTACGTTTTTAAATACTTTTTCTAGACCTCTCGTATATCTGGGATCATATGGGATTACTATGAACTTATTGGGAGCCACAGGTTCTTGAAAGATAGTGGCATCTTTTAACATTTTCTTATGCTTATGTCTATTTACTAATTTATGTACAAAATTATCATTATATCCATTACTTTTAGCTAAATTTTTAATCCGATTCATTTCAGTGTTAAAACGTTCTTCACTTAATGGAAAATTGACTAACCTGTGAGTTAAGAAATGAAATGCTGCCATTTTGTGTTGACGGCAATGAAATGAGTCGGATGTTATATACCTATTATTATTAGTAAATTTCCTATAAATATCAAATTCTACTTTATCGTTAGTTCTAATAACTAACGTGTCGAACCGGAATTAGAACACACAACCTTTGCAATGCTACTAGAGCACTCTACAACTGAGTTACCAAGCATGCATTACAACGAAAAAAACTGTCAATCTGTTTTCAATATTTTTCCATCCTGTTTATTAACGTCCATGATTACAGAATACTTTTTGGAATGAACTCTATGTTCGAGGCATATAAAGATTTCACTAAAGACAATGTCAAATACTGTAAACTTACAAATAATAAAACTATAAAACAATATCTCAAACAAACGGAAACAGCAATATTAATTATTATTCTGACGCCGACTCGTGGAAAGGGCTTGCGATAAATTCTAGAACACAATTATACCGGAAATAATTTTTAGTGCAAGAATATTCGACAATTTTGTTTTTATATTAGCAATGACAGTAATTCATTGGTATTTTAGTGAAAATGAATTGTATGCAAGAACCCTATTGCTTCGATTAATTGTAAAAAAATATAAATTAAAAGTAGGCTTTACCTTTTGATCTTTCCTTTGACTTACCATTTTTTAAATTCTGTCGTATTGAGTAATGTAAGGCACTTTTTACAGTACTTTCTTTGTCAGTTTTATATGTTGTCGTAGGCAAAATATTTTGCCGCAAGTTATAGCGGTTAGTGACGTAACATTTGCAGGCATACATTTAAAAAATGCACATATTTTAAAACACCAAATGCTAAGGTCTGGATCAGAGTAGACATTTTTCTGCAGATAAATGTTGTTCATCCACCAAGGTCATTGACGCAGATATAGTGTTTTTCTTATATTAGAATGCAGAAATTAGTTTTGTTTGTGCTTAATCAAGAGATATACCTTAATTGCCGTTAGACGCGGTGATGGTGAAATAAAATAAAATTAAGGTTTAGTGAAATGAAAATAATATTATGCAGTCAACGATTTAATTTGAGCATTCCTTTACGAACTTCTTTTTATGCAATAAGTTTTTTAATACAGTTTTATTAATTTTGGTTTACAATATAACTTTGTATCCATAAAATCATTTCTCCTGCTTTTGTAATCTATTTTTAGCTTGAACATTGATTTATTTCAGTCTGGTTGGCATGTACTTCAATCAGATAATACATGACAGCAGCTTTGCTTCATATATGTATTCCTATAACAAACTATTTTACTAAGAATATATATATATATATATATATATATATATATATATATATATCTATGTACAGTATGGAAAAAAATATGGACTACCATTAATAATTTGGTAGTCTGTAGGTTTTATGGAAAATACTCGAACACGTTAATTTAGTATTTTAGTTTCTCACATTCTGATAACATTTATTTGTTTTTTTCTTGACCTCTGTAGAAAATATGACGTAATCGACATTTTTTTTAAATTGTACCATATAGCATGTAATACGTCATTTGAAAGCTCTTCTTTTGCTCAGTATTTTCTCAGATTTTAGTGCGATTCTACTGCGCCATTTCAAAATGGCGACCGTTCAATTGTACGTGGAACAAAAGTATGGACTACCCCTAATAATTTGGTAGTCTTCAGGTTTTATGGAAAATGCTCGAACACGGTAATTTAGTTTTTTAGTTTCCCACATTCTGATAAAATTTATTAGTTTTTTTTTATGGACATCTGTCAAAAATATGACGTAATCGACATTTTTTTAATTGCAACATATGTCATGTGAAACATCATTTGAAAGCTCTGGTTTCACTCAGTATGTTTCTAGATTTTAGTCCCATTCGGTCGTGCCGTTTAAAAATAGCGCTTGCTCAATTATTTGACATTTGTCATATTTTTGACAGATGACAATAAAAAAACAAATACATTTTATCAGAATGTGGAAAACCAAAAAACTAAATTGTCTTATCCGAGCATTTTCCATAGAACCTGAAGTCTAACAAATTATTAGGGGTAGTCCATACTTTTTTTCCACGCACAATTGAACATTTTGAAATGGCACAACAGAATCGCGTCAAAATCTAGGAACATACTGAGCGAAACAAGAGCTTTCAAATGATGTATCATGTGCCTTAAGTTGTCATTAAAAAAAATGTCGATTACGTCATATTTTTGACAGATGTCAATAAAAAAACAAATTAATTTTATCAGAATATGGGAAACTAAAAAACTAAATTAACGTGTTCGAGGATTTTCCATAAAAGCTACAGACTATTATTATTAGGGGTAGTCCATTTTTTTTTCCACACTGCATATATATATATATAAATATATATATATATATATATATATATATATATATATATATATATATATATATATATATATATATATATATATATATATATATATATATATATATATATATATATATATATATATATATATATATATATATATATATATATATATATATATATATATATATATATATATATATATATATATATATATATATATATATATATATATATATATATATATATATATATATATATATATATATATATATATATATATATATATATATATATATATATATATATATATATATATATATATATATATATATATATATATATATTCTTAGTAAACAGGGGCTGTTTTATCCTTATAAGCTACCTTACTGGAAAAAAATGTTTATATACACATATGTGTTTCATATTTCTTTCAGCAAGTTTATTTTCTGCAATAAATTTTTTTTATTTTAGTATGTTTTCTCTCACCTAGGACTAAGGTGTATAGTTAAAAAGGTCGTTTTTAGTCAAAAAAATCAAAAACTTGTTAGGTGCTTTATTGTTTTTTCGTCTTCATTATCATTTTAGAGCTTTCTGTTTTCAATTTAATTGTTATCGGATAATGCGTTCACAAAATATACGTTTTTTACGTTATTGTAACGCTTAAAGATGTATAATTCTGGCCAGATGCTCATCCAGACTATTTTTGGTGGAAATTTGAAACGAATTGGTTTGACTGTTCTCAAATTCTCGTTCGTTCGAATTGTGTCTACACATACACACACATTCTTACCTATATTACACATTTTTTTATTTTTCCTTTAAAAATATTCTTCATATTATTAAGCCTCTAGAAATCTAAATTTTGCAAAAATTTTCGCGATTACAATACTATTGCATATACATATACAGGTTGTTATATGGGAAAGCAAAAATATGATGCGTCAACGGTCTTAACGGTAAATCTCCAAACTTTTATTTTAAACCGTTTAAGATTTACATTAAGAAAACATATTTTAGCTCACAATTCAGAATTCCTTATACATCTAAAAGTCACTCTATACTTATTATCCATGCATAACACAAGCTTTAGTTTTGTAGTAATAATGGTTTACCATTTCACTAGACCGCCATTTGTCAGCATCTTGGATTCTTACCAGAATTTCCTAAGTTGATTTCTACGTAAAACTTGATTTTGGTTCAAAATTTCACATAAATTGAAAAAGAAGTGTTTCAGAAACGATTTTCTTAACATTTCATCATTAGGCCGCCATTTTGAATTTTTACCAAAATGTAACCATTTCACCTCCTTGTGTACAGACAGACCGACGGAATTGAGAAAACAGATTTTTTGGGATCTAGGGTCCCTAAAACGTGAAGATTTGTGAAAACTTGGGGGGTAGTTTTCTCACGATTACAATGCATTCCCTTTACGAGTAGTAAAAATATTTACTTTACGACAGTGTTAACGAGAAAAAATCATGATTTTAATCGGGACTTTTTTTCGTCTGTATGTAAGACGTTGAAAATTCATTTTAAAGTTACTACGATATCTTCCGTAAGTCCACGTTTTCAAGGTGGCGTTAAATTAAAGTCGTTTTAAAGAGAACGCAAGTGTTTACGTGATAAGTTTAAAACTAATTAGAAGGCCGCTAATGACGCATGCTTTATTTTGCAAGCTAAAGGTGGTTTTATTTAACACATTTTAGTTTTATCTTTATCTTTAGTAATAGAACTCTGTTAGTATTTTTTTTAAGTCATATGTCTTCGATAAACCAATAGAAATTCTTAATAACTAAAGTTGTTGCTAATGCTAAATTTTGCTACACGAATCAAGTTAAATCCATATTTTTCAAAGATGTTTTTATAATAAAAATGACACCGGTCATCAGCTGATTCCAAGCAGTGTATCTGAGAAAAGCAACATTGTGTAATTAAATTCGAGAATATTTTAAAGCTGTATGTATGCTGCTACTTGACTTCAAACTAGCGTAAACATGACGATTTAGATTATATGAAGAACCCTGCTGAAGGAGGTATTTTAGTTATAATTAAGCACTTGGACTTTTTACTTTACAAAATAAGAGGGTTTTATCATACATGAAAGTTTAAACGAACTAAAACTAAATTTGTCGTCCCGTTTTTCTATTTGCCGTCTACACAGTTGTCGTTATTTCCAAACTGGCGCCATTCTAGCATTTCCAAGTTTCAACGTATCACTTTTATTGGGCTTAAGTCTGGTGTAGTTTTTTAATATTTGAGAGAAAGTTCCGTTTTTGCAATCACACAATGTATAAAATAATAAAGAGATATGTCATGTATAAGCTATGTATAATAAGTGTGTTGGTAAACAATCGTTTTAAGACATAGATTTTAAGAGATTTTGCTAGAATGGAAAAAATCAAATGCTACGTTCATCAAACATGTTTTCAATTTCCCCACATGATCTAAAGTTTCTATTATAACAAAATATTTTTTAGTCGAAAAATTGTATAGCAATATTATACTAATAAATGATTTCGTTAGTTTATTTTTATTTTTATGTACTTTTTCTCTAGTTTTAGGTAATTTCATCAAATGTTTTTACATTTAAATATTTATAGGTATATTTAAACATATGTAGTTCACAACAGTAATAATCGATCGAAAGTTTTCTATACATAGTTTATATTTATATATACAAAACTTAAACCATTTAAAACAAAATTGGAATCATTTAAAATAACACCTAAATGAAATTTAATTTCGAAACAGATAAAACGTCAGACTTTAAAACTGAATGTTTCATTCAATTTATAATATGACATTTAAGTATTATTGTTAATAAATGTTGCATACAATTTTATTGAAATATTTCTAATTTTTATCTTTACATTATAGTTATAGGCGACTAATAAGTTTAAAGTAATATTGGTGTTTCTGTAACAAATAAAAGATCTAATAGCAAATATTTTGCAAAATTTGTAATTGTAATTTTATTTTTAGCATATCATATAATTGTCAGAATTACATAAGTACTTAAAACAACTTTGATGAAGTTTTAAAAATGTATGAATATACAAAAGAATAGTTTTTGGCGTTGTTTTCACTCTGTAATAATAATAAAATATTAATAAAATACATATTAATATTTTCATATAGTAATGTTTGTCGGGTTTTGGTTATTTAAAATTACTACAAATTAAATCCAATTTCCATATATAAGTATATATATACGAGATATCCAACATGACAGAAGCTATTTCACTGATGTTTGATGTCTCCTATTCATTTTCGGCCTATGGAGCACCTTTAAACGATTAACAGCATACTTAGTCGCTTTCTCGCATGGTCGGATTTGTTAATCTAGGGCCTCAATTTCAACTTATTTATCAAAGTATCACTAAAGATAAAGCTACATAAAATTTCTATAGGAAAATATTGAAAAGTGATATTTATTTGTACAAATATTTTAAAAACCTTGCACCGAGTGTTCAATCCTTCCCTCAATTTAAATGGAGAATTGGATGTGCCTAAAACATGACTTTTAGTATATTTAATAAAAACTTTCTGGGGTGAGCGTAAAATAAAAGTGGCGTGGTATTATGTTATTTGCATATAGAAATCCTAGAAAGATATTATTTCGGTCGTACTTCCTTATATCAACAAAGCAAAGTTTAACATTCTTAATTAAAGTAAAAATTAAATTACATTAAATCGCTAAACGCCAGAACGAGTGTAATTAAGTGATGTTAGAGCTCCGAGATTACGCCGTTTTTTTTATCTAACAACAGGATTTTGACGAAATTAGTGAAATAAAAAGCTTAAATAAAGACAACATTGGCACTGAGCACTTTCGCGATGAAATTTTGCAATTTTTAAACTTCATGAAGAAAGAAAATATTTCAAATCCAGCCAATATGTATAATTTCTTTAATAATGGTCTAAGATCAATTTTTTACAATGTTGGAACAATTTTAAAAGCATGCTTAACATTGCCTATCAGGCACGCTTCAGGGGAGCCTCCTTTTTCAATTTTGAAACGGATAAAGAATTGTTTAAGAATAGTCTAATATCCGGCTGCATGATTTCTACGCCCATCTGTTTTTTAATGAAAATGTAATTTTTAGAGATAATTATTAATTGAGGAATACGTTTCTGCAGGGTTGCCTATCAAAATATGG
This sequence comes from Kuschelorhynchus macadamiae, assembly GCA_030620095.1. Classification (NCBI taxonomy): domain Eukaryota; kingdom Metazoa; phylum Arthropoda; class Insecta; order Coleoptera; family Curculionidae; genus Kuschelorhynchus; species Kuschelorhynchus macadamiae. Next base: position 894,376 of record JAUTXW010000243.1, on the reverse strand, counting down.
CCGCATATATTTTTTTCTGATACACAGGGTTATTTGTCAGAAACGCCTAAGTATATTTCGTCGATTATTTCAAAGACTATAGAATTTCAAGACTCAGTTTAAATTTAAAAGCTGTATCATTTTTCGCTCTACAACACTGTACATTCAAATTTCACCATCGACGTTTTCATGTTCGGGTCACTATCATCAACTTAATTTTTTTAAATACGGGCCAGGATTTTTTATACTCGTTTTCAGAATAATTTTTTATTCCTTTTATAATAATGTACTGTACAAATACCATTGACGACGTTTTGACCCTGTAAAATGCCGTCATGCAATGGTTTCATAATTTATAGTCCTTATACAGGATTATTCACCTCCTAGAAGTATCTGAAAAAAAACAATAATTATATTATTTTGAAAATTTGGTTCTGGATATAGATGAACATAAAGTCCCTTTTTGAAATATTTTAAATTGTGCGGTGTTGCCGCTTCTACCTCAAAACGATGGCAACATCCGTTTTCTAAATGAAATGCCCTGTATATTAAATTTTTTATTGTGCCGAGGATTCTAAACACTTTTTGTGTTATGTTTCTTAGACCTAAATTCAACTGTTTTCGAGAAAATGACTCTTGAAAATTGACATTTTTGCCTTCTTAAAGCTCTGTAATTCGTAAACAGAGCTTCAAAAAAAATATAAAACTCTCAAATTTAAACTGCGTCTCGACAATCAATAGTTTTTGAAATATTCAACGAAATATATTTAGGCGTTTTACACAAAACACCCTGTGTATATATTTTGATAGGCAAACCTGCAGACACGTATTCCTCTATAAATAATTATCTCTAAAAATTACATTTTGATTTAAAAACAGAAGGGCGTAGAGATCATGCAGTCGGATCTAGTACTAGAAGCTGTATGTAAAAGGAAAAACATTCTGATCTCTCGATATTATTTATCGAATCAAAAATTGTTGAAAGCATACATTACAAGGAACTAGTTGATGATTTTGTTAAAGTATAGGCAGGAAATTTTTTTTTTAAATGTATTTGCTTGGATTATTGTAATATTATTTGTATAATATGTTAATGTATCTGACTTTTAATTCTTTTAGTCATAATGTTCCTCACTTCTTTTTCATTCAGAAAGTGCACAGAAATTTTTGTCTTTTAAAGGTTGTTTTTGAAAATCAAAAGTTCAACACTCTCACCATAATATGTTTACTAATATGCATGTCCACACATGCATATTAGTAAACATATTATGGAACTTTCGTGAAAATATCTATAACTGTAGATTCTTTGTAGATAATTAACTGAAAGTTTAAACAAATAACCTAATTACTGAAGTCAAAAATATTTTCAATTTCCGACTGTTGGTTCGCTAGCAGTTATTTGTAATATTCATTTAATTTATAATTACGTTAAACATACGTTACAATCGGAATAGTGTAATTTTCGTTCATTAATTTACTATTAGTATCTTGTTATATTCGTTTTATTTATAATTTACGTTAAATTAATTTGAATAATTTTTTCTGTAAATAATTAATGTTAATGGTCAACTACACAAACACCAAAATGGCAGATATTCATTTTTGTTATTGTCCGGTACACTGAAAAAATGAATTATTTGATTAAAACAACAATGGAGTTTACTGGAACAAATATTTGTTTCCTACAAGCGAAACAAATGCTTATTTAAAAAATTGTTTTCATTAAGTTCGTATGTTAATTTTTTTCGGTAATCAAATAAATGTGTTATTTACCCCAAATAAAGCTTTGTTTCGTATAAATAGGAACCTATAAAAAATTGTTTGCTTCAAATATATACTTTTTTAAGTAAAACATTATTATTTAACTAAAAAACGTAAAAGGGTCCTGCCTAGTATTGTTTATTAAATTTAAATATATTATTTGTCTGTGTAAGAAATAAAAATGCTATATATTTTTAAAACTTAGAATGTGATTCTTAAACTTTTCAGGAGTATGTTATCAAAGTGCAAAAGTGGGTAGAAATATAATCTCAGCAATTTATAGCCTTTATTAAAAAATAGAAACATTTTTTTTTATTTGCAGTAAATATAGAACGGAAGCTTTCACGGCTTTGGTCAAGTAAGAAATCATGGTTCTTGGAATTAGACCGTGTCAAATCGAAATTACTATCCGACGTTTCGCCTTCGATTGCACGAGGTATCTTCAGGGATCTTTACTCCACGAGATCTGAACACTGAATTTTCATTCAACAGTTATTGTTTTAAGGTCTACAGCAAAAAGGACCACTGTATTACAACACACTTTTAAATGAAGTTGAACAACACCCTGAAACGAGCACCAAAAAACTGCATTTGAATTAAACGTATATAATAAACTAGTATGGGAAATCCTAAGAGCATGGAAAATTCATATAATAAAGCGCTTACAGGCACTGTTACTACGAGATTTTACGTTACATTTAGGATTTTGTCGGTGGTTCGAACAAAATACTTTACAACATCGTAGATCCTATTCTATTTTTACTAACGAGGCTAGATTTTCGTAATTGAGACCCACTTCCAGCATCAGTTTTCACTGAACGTTTGAATAGGAACCACCCCCTTTTTCTTGCAAAAACGAAAGAATGCATAGAAAAAATCCCACAACACGAGAAGAAAACGAATTGATACTCAAAACCCAAAAGAGGACAGTATCTGTGATAAAAGGAATTGACCTAAACATTAGTAATCTTGCCCAATATAGCGAAAATTTTGAATAAATCTGAAATAAGATAAAAAAAATTGGAATCCGAAAAACATCCATGGATGACAGCGTAACTCTTAGAGGTCATGGACAAAGAAAGAAGATAAGAAAACAGAGATGAGAAAGGATACAGGAAACATCACAAAAAAATGATCAGAGATAAAGACGGCAAAAGAGTGGTGACTAGCAGCAGTATAAGAAAATCAAAGAGGCAGCAGGAATGTTCAAATCAAGATCCATCAGTTCAATCTTAGATAGATCATAGATGTCGTTTTGGAGACAGAATATAAACTAAATCGATGGAAAGGATATATGGAGGAACTGTTCAATGATGAATACCAGACTGAAGCATTTGAGTATACTACAAGTGGACCTAATATAACAAAAAACGAAGACCAGTCAGATATTAGTCGATTAAAAAACAACAAATTTCTAGGACATGATGAGATACATGGAGAAATTATAGCTCGAATTCTTAACATGGTTTTTTCACATTATCTATGACTCATGTAAATCCGTAATGACAGGTATCTTTCAACATTTTAAACATCAAGCAGGAGTTTACAAAAAACTTAAAGAAAACTTCGCCGATGTTCAGTTTGGTTTCAGAAATGACTTTGACATGAAATATGCATTGTTTAGTAAGGTCTTGATATATGAAGCAAGAGATGTCAACTCAGATGTTTATGCATGTTTCACAGATTTCGAGAAGACCTTCGTTAAGCATTGAACGCAATGGATTTTACGTCATTTATTTCCGACCATTTACATCAAACTTTATTTGTGTACTTTTCGGTTTTTTGTTACATATTTTTTTGGTTACAAATGGTTAAATTTAATTTCAACGCCAAAAGTATCACCCATTTTTGTACCACAAATGTGCTTCCTTTTTAGTTTTTACGTTAAAAGTTTACGGGAGTTCTATTCTGTTCGTTCTATTGACAGGTAGTAATAATGGTTTACAACGACTTATAGATCGAGTGGTTGCTGTAAACGAACAGAACAATATGGATTGAAACCTAACAATAAGAAAACGAATATTATAATCATAAGCAAAGATCATATGCTAACAGTGAATTTAGAGCTGGTAATAACCCCCTTGAAAAGACGGACAAAATAACATAACTCATATTAGAGTAAACTTTCTATTAAAAAGGCGAGATCGGCCTTTAATGGCTTCAAAAAAGTACTCTGCAGCTTAGCTCTAAATATACACATTCGTCTTCGGGTCCCGGAATGCTATGTTTTATCTGTTTTTTTTATGTGGAACAGAAATAAATATAAGCGGTTGCAGTCCTTTGAAGTGTGGTGCTACAGTCGCATGCTTCAAATATCATGGGTGTTGTACGTGACTAATGACAGTATTGGGATGCATAGAAAGGGTCCCAAAAATTTTGAATACAATTAAAGAAAGGACATTAGCGTATTTGGCCACGTAATGCGTAATAACAACAAATATCGAATTTTATAAAGAAAGATAAATGGGATAAGATGCCCAGGACGACAGTGGACCGGAATGACCTTAAAGGATCTCTTTCGCATAGCAGCCAATAAGACCAGATTGGGCAGATGTGATCGCCAACATCTATAGAAGATAGGCATTTTTAGAAGAAGAAGAACCCTTTGGCATTATAAACGCCCCATTCGCCATCCAAGTATTAATTGACAACATCATTTCAGTCGTTCTTAATAAACGGCGTCTGGTCTATACGGACGACATTATTGTATAGATAAGGGCAGACATAGGCATAGACATAGTGTTTCTGTACTACATTTGTTTACAAAGAACAATGCTAGCATGTCATAAAAAATAGTTAAAATAGTACGAGCATATACAATAAAATACATAAAAAAAAAATATAAATCACCTACCATCCATGACCACATCATGCGCTTACGCGATATTTTTAAACTACTTTGAAATGCACATCTTAAAATACGCTCGAAAAATGTGAGTTCGTGAGAAAATGTAGCATACGTGGTCATTTAATTACTCAGGACGTAGTTAAATCTAACCCTGCTAAAGCCGATTGTATACAGACATGTCCACAACCAAAAACTCCAAGAAACATAAAATCCTTTTTGGCTTCTGCTGGTGACTATTGTAGTTTTATATTCCGAACTTTGTGAAAATTTCGAAACCACTTACTCACTTATTTGTTTTTGATTTGACTCAGATTGTCGTCAAGCCTTCGAAAAATTAAAACAACTGAAGACTTCTGCAAGGGCATTGTGAAGGCGACGTATTTTTCCAAGGTCCCATCGACAAAGGTTTTTATCTATTAGTTATGCCTTCAGAACATTATGTAAATAAGAAAGGAACTATTCGACCATCGAGAAATCCCTGCAACAACATGAACCGTAAGATATTTCTCTCCATATTTATTTGAAAATAGTTTAGTCACAAATCATCGTCCCCTTTCACTTAGTTACTTTCCATTAAAGACCCAGGTAATTGATTAGCACTATGGCGGCTGAAACTAGAATAGTAACTGTACGAAATTAAAACGTGCAAAAATTATCAAAAACGCTGACGTGTTATCCCGAATTAAAGTAAATCATTTTCAAAATTGCGCAAACCTTAAATTTTAGCCTAAAATTTATGATATATAATGTGTTTAAAAAATATTCTCAAGACCTGATTTACGATACTAAAACGTACGACGACAAAAAATAGCCGAAAGATATAATTAATTCGTAAGCCTTGACGAAACTAAATTCTTTACCGACTGTTCTAAAATTGAAACAACCACCGACCAGCTGTTGGATAAATCACAGAGAAATATAATAACATTTTGTCGACAAAATTAATTGGAAGACCGGTATTTTAAATTATCAATGACATTTTTGGGGAAAATATGGATTTTAATCCAAAATGAATAAATATTTTTCTGCAGTAAATCGACCAGAAATAGAAAGTATTTCATTATTCCTCTTCCGTTTGACCCAGAAATGTCATGCAACTTCTCTTTTATATTCTTTATAAAGGCTGAGATGAACCTGACATCTTTTGCACTTGTTTGTTAAATATGTACTTGAACATCCCATCCTTGAAATATTTTCGTGTATTTAGAAAAATATAACATTAAGCATTTCGCAAAATATCATAAAAATCCCTAGTGCAGATCTTAGACCATTATCATAGCAGAAAAACTGACTAACATCGCGAGCTTAACGAGACATTAAAACGCCAAGAGAAATACCATTGCCAGGTATAATAAACGCCATAGAAAACATCATTAAAAGTTGGGCCACTTATTATTAAGAGTAAAAATGTGTCTTAACAGAAACGATCAGAACATCTTTTGGCAAAATAAACATTGACATATTTGAATAGCCAACTCGTAATTAAGGCCTGACGATACGTGATAAACTAATAATCAACCCTGACGGAAAGGTCCGATATCCCCTATTATGCAGTTGTATGTTATAACTAAAGACCGGATTATATGCAACCCAAAACCTTAAGAATATGCGTATATATATGCATATATTTTTTAAAATTTATGCAGGATATATGCTAGAAAACACATAAATATACAATAAATATGCAGTAATAAAACAACTAAATTTTGATTTCCTGAATTAAATTTTTACTAAATTAGGGGATTAACTATTGAATAGAAATAAATTAAAGTTATATATACTTTACCTAATACAGTTTTTCCATATAAATTTATATTAAACTTATATTAATTTCAATTTGAAAAATTATAAAACGCCCTAGATATTTTGTATGATTCAAGGTTTTTAACTAAAAAATTGTGTAAGAACATGTGTGTACAAAGAAAACGATCTTTCTACATCTACTGACGTTATAGGGCACCATTTTAGTTTCGGATCTAAGGCAGGTTCAATAGCCAAATTATTTACAGATTTCTCTGATATTATGTTTACGACCTACCTTAAAACCAGGGTTTTTTTCTATTAAACTTTCTAATTTTGTCACTATTGTTTCTCATACCTCACTTCGTATATGTTTGCAATTTTGTACAAGTTTCTATTATATCCATCGACTCAGGTAGACTTGTACACGATTCTTCTAGTTGCAAAATACTCTCTGCTAAAAATCCATAGTTACAATTAATATACATTGACTGTTGTTCCACTTTAACATTTTTTGAGATATTCCTTTACATTTTTGAATGTACTGGGAATCATCATCAGACATTTGTGAAATTAGGTTTTTCATGTTGTGTTTTTTTTTATTCCGGGTGTACATCCGTTCACTAATGTCGTTCTGAAAAGAATAGTTTTGCTGACGTTTCGCCAAAATCACATTTGGCATTTTCGAAGCTTTCCTTCTCACGTCCGAATAGAGACTGAAGTGTTAGCTTTTTATACCCTCACCCAGAACCGAAAGTTATATCTGAGCACCCGTTGATGCTTACTTATGTTTTCCGGATCTTGCTATTGTTGTTGCGCTAATTCCGTTTGACTTTTTGTGATTTAAGATTTGTGAATTATTGTCTTACGTACTGTCGGTAGTTTTAATGATTCGTCCATTTTATTTAAATCGCCTTGTTTTTCTATTTATATGGCTTCTCGGATTATTCTGGTCTTATAATGCTCTATATTAGCAATCTCCCTGCACCCATCGAACTTTATTTTGTGGCCGGTTTCCTGATGATGTAGGAATAGGGCCGAGGTTGTTTGTTTGTTTCTTATGCTAAGTTTATGCTCTTCTACTCTTACTGATATTCGCCAGTTAGTTTGCCCCATGTACAGATTTTCACAATCCTGGCATGGAATGCGGTATACTCCATGGTTTCCCAATTTGATTTTGTCTTTTGGGTTTCCAAGTAGTTTACGTATGGATGTTTGGGTTTGTGTAATTTTGTGCCCTTTACATATGGTAAGATTATTTGTTGCCTTCCCGGTTCATAATTTTTGGTGTTGGTTGTTTGGGAACTCTGTGCATTGATAGTTTTCTCTATAGTGCAATTTGTGTAGCCATTGTCACTGCTTTCAACCTTGACTGAATGGAACTACACTTCATCTTGTTAACCCTAGCAATGTGAGATGGCGTCTTAATATGTTGATCCATTTGGAATTTCTTTAAGCAGGAAACAACTTTTGAACAAGGCTTGCAAAAAAACATGTTCTTCGTTCTAAACAAGTTCTGGATAAGGCTTAATCCACGAAGTACATCGTATTTTCGATATAATCACCACTCTCTCTTTACGTTACTTTGTTTAGAGGAACGAAATTAACTGAGGCTACGACAAACGACAACATCAATAATACTGGTAAACTGTATCAAATGTCAACAAATAAATAATTTATAGAGGATGTAGGTAAAGTAATTCTAGTTTAAACATCTGGATAAAAAAACCCACAGATTAATGCAATTTCTTAATAGGAGAATTGTCTATTACTTTATTGCCCTCTTAGGGAAAACCCAATCTAAATTGAGTTCAGACGCCGCACTTCAGGCGCCATGACGTTCAGGTCGTACGGAGCGGCCATAAAACGTAACAAAATACCCTTGCAATCTCAAAACATGCTTAGATATGCAATAGTTCTTATATGCCTTTCCTTCAAAATCACAAAATTTCGCAAAAAAATGCATAAAATCCGTCTTTAGTTATAACAATACCAAAGAAAAAACACACGGTTTCACAGTATATTTTATCTCCAAATACATGCAAGATCCAAGCTATCCTATGGAAAACCTTTATAAAATAGCCCGAGCCAGTCAGGACATAATAATAGTAACTTAAGAAAATCACGAGGAATTTAAATAAAGCAAACGCTTGGTTGTTAAATATTTGATATAAATGTACTGACAAATTGAACCTATTGGTGGCAGTTTGAAAGAGAATTTATGTAACAGCAAATTGTTTAATGGTAAAAAATAATAAAGGTAAATCTAAAAATCAATTAAGTATAAAGTAAATTTTAGTTACAGTTATGCAGTTCTGATTTACTTAAATCTTTGGGAATCACTGGTTTCGGTAGAAGCATATAAAAATACTAGATTTAGGAACAGTTCAGCTTGACCGTATTTATAACTGTTTTTTAAACGTAAATAAAATAAGATTAAATAGTGACACAACCAACTGCAATACTGCAATAATAACCGGCATAATCTGACATGAAGATATTAGAAGAATATTGCCCTTTGGATCAGTATAAAGAAATTCTTCGAGCAATCAGATTATTAGAGACTGTAAAATTTTATGATTAATAATTATTTTATTTCATTTTCTCGACAATAACTTTTTCCATATTGGCTGCCGTGTTCACACTCAGATTATAGTTAGTTTTAATAATGACATCCTAAAGTCGGCAAAAAAAAGATAATATTAAATGAACATAAAGCTAAGACTAAACCTAAAGTTAAACGCTAAAGCAAAATCCATTAGAACCTAAACTTTAACCTTTTCTTAACCCCTTAAAAGGAATACTATTTGTCGTAAAAATAACTTAAAATACTTAAATAACCCGAAACAGCCGTTAAGCATTAGCTTTTATACTATTACAACCTGAATTTTACTTTTGTTTCTTAACCAGACTTAATTAGATGCCAATCCGCTACTGTTATTCCAAAGCCACTATTTCATCCCTCTCATTGTTTGACATATGTCGATATAGAGTAAAACGGTTATTTAAAACTGTTTGTAGACTATAAACATTTTTTAAGTTTCGTTAAAAGTAACTATGTGGCATTTAAAGATATGTGGTAACTTAATTTTTATTGCGAGAAATCTATTGCAGTCGCGTCAATTTTTCTCACTGGAATGATCTTCATTCCGATCTATTTTGGAGTTTTCTGAGAAAATTATAATTTTCAGAAGAAATAAAAATTGAGGGTTATCTCTAATTTTTTCATGGAGCAAGTTTATCTAAGAGAATTCTGTTGGTGGATATAATACACAACATAAATGGGTTTTCTATAGACACTTTTAAAGTCGTAAGCAGAAATACAAAGTTTATATAAAAGGAAAAAAATGAACGCATTTTACCCATTCTTAGAAAGCAGAGGCGTATGCACTTTAAAACCCACGTAAAGATAAGAACGGAAATTGTCGGCTATTTTCCATTGAAACGCTAAAAGCTTTAATATATTTGTATGCCTACTACTACTGTAGTTAAAAATAGGATGTATAGTTTTTGCAAATAAATGGAACTAAATGTTTAGTCCATCGAAACAATTTAAAGAATTGCAAGTACATGATTTATCAAAATTAATTTCAGTCTATCCATATACCCTAAGAGCTAATTTTCTCCCAGGCGTAAAATCAAATAATATAAGTTATTTAAACTACTTATTTGTATTGATTTGCGGCCGGTAAATCGAACATTACAGTATCTGAGACCGTAATGTGACATTAAAATATCTAAAGGTGCGTACTCACTGCGCCGCACTGTAAAAACCGTGCGTCCATCGCCCGTATGCAAATGCATACTGCCGCACAGTGTAAACCACATGCGTTCGCTTAGTGTGGACGTGAGAGGCTCGTTCGTTTGTTGGTTCTTCAGCTGCCTACTCACTTAGCGAACGAATACGGCCATACGGTGAGGAATGTATACGTTCGCTTAAGGTGCTTACTCACTTAGCGAACGAATACACCACACGGTGAAAACCGCATGCTTTCGCCTAGTGTGGACGTGGATAACGAACGTATGCGTTTGCTTACGGGCACGTTCGCTCTTTTGCTCGTTTGTTTTTCTGCCGCGTACTCATTTGACGAACACGGTCGTACGACGAGGAACGTATGCGTTCGCTTAGTGTGGTGGTAAAGAATATGAACGACGAACGTATACGTTCGCTCGTCTGCCGGTAAATCAAAAAGAAAAATCGTTATACGTGGTCGATTGTGTGGGTATTTTCACATATTTGGTCGGATGCTCAAAGAGGCAGCGTGGCTTAATATCCTTTTTATTATTTAAATACATAGCACATGGCCATTACAAGAAAGTTTATGACTAAATTGAATATTTTCTGTGCATCAAATAAATTTAGTTTTAGGTCGTAATATAGTTAATGATTAATTTAGTGAACGATGCAAAAGACGGAGGGACTAATTTGGATTCGAAAAATAGCAACTTCTAGCAATAAGTGTACCTTTGTAAATGTATTTAAAAATGAAACCAATCTAAAAAAAAATTTAAAAATGATGATTTAGTAGTTAACTAAAATAATTTTAAGCTAATATATAAAACATATTCCGGATTTATTTAATGCTATATTTATTTTCCTTTACTTTTTTATTTATAGCTAATCACTACTCTACAGAATATATAAATTTTAACTAATATACATAGCAAAAAAAAAAAAGAAAAAAAAATATATATATATATATATATTTGCAGACAAGCAAAAATATATAATTTCTGCAGGTACAAAACGGCCTACAAGTAGAATTGCTTTCGATTATGTCACAGGGTACCCTCCTGCTGTGACATATTCGAAAACAATTCTTCTTGTAGGCCGCTTTGCACCTGCAGAAATTATATATTTTTGCTTGTCTACAAATATCTTTTCCGGCCAAGAACTTTTGATAAAGTTGTGTTAAAGCGCATTTTTACCGATTTTTAGTATATATATATATATATATATATATATATATATATATATATATATATATATATATATATATATATATATATATATATATATGGCCACTCCCAATATTGGTTTGATTGAATACTTGAAGACAAATTTATTGGATATAAGAATGGCAGAGTTTAGTACGTAGTTTTGAATTAATTATTATTTATATATACAGGATATTTTAAAAACGTGTAGCAAATCCAACAAATAAATTTTTTAATGAAACACTATTTGTATTATTATAACCATCAAACGGGTCGCATCTCGCTGATTATAAATTTACTGTGTATGATACCTTTGTCTTTAAAAAATCCGTACAAATTTGATCAAAATCTTGCCATAAAAGGTGACAAACGGAGAATGGTTTTCTACGTAGTTGAGTCAATAGAAACGCATTGCTTCTTACGGTAGCGATTGTCTCTCAAATTTTTCTGGTGTTTTTAAAAACATAAAGATATTTTTAAAGACATAAAGATGATTTTAGAGATAAAGATATCAAGCCCCGTATATTTATAATAAGTAAGAAGAGGTTCATTCAAGTAACAGGGTGTTTCCACTAAAAAAATTATGTTAATGAATATAATTTTCTATTAACTATGTAATAAATCCTGCAACTTATACAATTAACAATTTTTTTATCTCTTAAAACTAAGCTAATATTAGGGGCAACGAATTAAGAGCAGACACCCAGTACATAGATTTCTCTGGGAAGATTTGGCCAAATTGCATGAATTTTTTTAAGAAGTATTTAGGATAGTGCTAAGATCATCTTATAGCGAGCAGATTTTAAAAATATAAAAATTGGGTAATGGCGCCATTTTGAATTTTTTCACGTCAGAAGTTAAATGCTTTAATATAAATTGAAATATTGAAATTTGATGCATAAACCGTAATTAACCCAAAAAAGTAAAGTAGTGCATCCCCTGATCTACGGGGTAAAAATTTTTTTCTGATCAAGCTAATTTGGTAGGTAATAATAAATCTTATCAAAACATATTTGTTGTCTCAGTAAGTGGAAAGGAGGGATGAACGAAAATATCGTAGCTCATATTTTTTTGCGGATTTTTTAGTGGCACCAAGTTCATTTCTAATTATATTAATTATTTTAATTTTTAACAAATTTTATTTGATTTTTAGTTTTAATATCGTTGTTTGATTTTTCAAGCAACGATAATATTTCTTATCGTCATTCTAGCCAAATTTTAAGTGCAATAGAGCCGAGTACCTGTTCTAGTTATTAGATACGTCCAACATTTTAATCTAGGGTTATTCCTCGAAAACTTTGAGCCTGATCTTTATAGTAAAACTTCTTATAACTAAAACTAAAAAGACGAAAATAAAACTTCCAAAATAATGAAAATAAAATATTATTATTAATTTTTTAATATTTTCTTTTCAAATTGTTTTTCTGATGTTAATGGAAGTTATTTCAGAATTTTTTCTAAAAGGTTTTATAGAAGGTGATGAGTTAAGGTTTGATAAAATAAGCAGTTTTGTTTATTTTTTAAGTAAATTGATAACACATGTGTGATGGTTTCTTCAGTAAAAATAGGATTACTATTTTTATTATACTTTATAACACACTATTTTATATCCATCAAATAAATATCTTCCTGCTGATTATAACTATACCAGAGAACCCTGCCATAAGAAGGAATGTAATCCCATTGATTCACTATATAGAAGAACATTCTCTGGCGTCTTTAAAGATCACGGTATCATATCTGGCATATGTGTAATTAGCGACATGCGACGCATTGGATATAATATGCAGGGTTTTACATTTTAGAAATTAAATTTCAGAAAAATTTATAACTATAAACTATATTTCTGCCAACTACACTAAAAACATTTTACAATTTTAAGAAGAGAGAAACTTTTGTATTAATTTTTTTTTGAATACATATCTATAAAAATAAGAATAATAATTAATTGTTTTTATGAAATTAAAAAAATTTCGTTTTTTTTTGTATCTAAATACTAAAATTCTGTGACAATATGCACTTTTTTTAGATTATACTATGCGCCACTTGCACCTCCCATAGGCATTTAGTTCCGAGGTCCTGCATTAGTTCTATACCCCTATATCTGCTTTTAAATATAGATGCTATCTATCAAAGGCATTTCCTTTTGCACTTCCTCATTAAGAATTACCAACGATGCACTTGCAATGAACATCATTGGTTCAATATTCGCATTAACGTCTACATTGACCGAACGTACGCGCCATATGTGTGCGGTGTTGTTCGTGCGGTCTTGTTCGCTAAGTGAGTACGCAACTTTTGTGTTTAGCATTAGTGAACGACGAACGTATGCGTTTTCTGGAGCACAGGTTCGCTTATCTGTCGGTACTTCAGAAAGAAAAATCGTTGCTCATTGTCAATTATGTACGTACTTTCACATATGCGGCAGGACGCTCAAGGAGGCAGCGTGGATTAATATTCCATTTATTATTTGAAGACACATGGTCATTACAAGAAATTTTATGACTAAATTGAAGTTTCTCTCTGCAGCAAATAAATTTAGTTTTAACTCGTAATAATTAATTAATTAGTGATTCATTTAGTGAACGATGCAAATGGACTGATGGACTAATTTGGATGCAAAAAATAGCATCTTCTAGCAATAAGGGTACCTTTGTAAATTTGCTTAAAAATAAAACGAATTTAGTAGCTGACATATAATATTTAAAACTACATATCCTGAATTTATTAAATACTATAAATTATTTTGCCTTATTTTTTATTAATAGCTAATCACTTCTCTACAAAATATATCAATTTCAACTAATATACATAAAAGCAAGTATATATAAATTCAATAAAATAAATCGAAAACAAACAAGGAAACAAAATATATATCCTAAGTGCTATGATTTTTTGCATATTGTTACTACACTACACCGATTTTGCCGTAATTCTAGCCAAATGCAATTGACCACAGTACTTGTTCTAGTTATTGGGTACGTTCAACATTTTAACCTTGGGTTATATATAAATCTAAAAAGAGTGCAATAAATTTTTTTATAATTTTTTATATAAAACCAACACTGAAATGTAAGAAATAATATTTTATAGTTATTATTATTATAGGTCTTGGTTGGGCGCCGACTTCATTAGATAACATTTCCAAGATAATGAAATAAAATATTATTTTTATTTTTAGATACCTATTTTCTTTTCAAGGTAGTTTTCTGCTATCAATGGCAGTGATTTTACAATTTTTTCTTAAAGGTTTTATGTAAGGTGATAGTGTAAGGTTCGATAAAATAAGCAGTTTGGTTTATTTTATTAGCAAATTGATGAGTCTCCTAATACATTGCATTTATGAAATTAAAACTATTACTGAACTAAATAAATTAGGTTAGACCAAACAAAGTTTAAATTGAATAATTACTAAGTAATTTGAAACTTTATAATTATTAAAGCTCTAAAATGTCAAGTGATATTAAGGTAAGTACATGTATAATACACTTATTGTCAATTAGAAAATTTACAAAATATAACATCCCAAATTGGACAATTAAACGACTGTTATTCGTTACTCATATCTAAGTCTACAATACTCTCCTAGCATTAAGTTAAATTAAAAAATTTAAAATGCCATTTGATGTTTTAAATAGTCAAATTAAAATATCAATAGTACCATTACTTATATTTAAACCCCCTTATCTATTACTAGGCAGAAAATTTTTAAGCAAGGAATGCTGATCTAATCTCAAATTAAATAAAATATATAAACACGCCATTTAATATTTTAAATTAATTAAATTAAAATATCAATAGTACCACCTAAACCCTGGATGCTAATACATATCTTTTATAGTTTTAACATAATATTGCAGCGGCGGAAGGCTTGCAAATGATCCATAATACGGCGTGCAGTTCCTCCTTAACGCACGACTCAGCACGACTTGATGCGACGGTTTTACTCTTGGAGCTAAAATGCGTAGTTGTTTATTAGATTTCGTTGGGGTGCACGAAAAATTATCGAAACATTTTTGTTATTCTGTTATTGTGATCATAGTTTCTCTACTGTATTGTTCGTGATATATACGAAGAGTGATAATATATCGTAAGTTAATTGTGTTAAAAGAGATTATGCGATTGCTATATTTTCGATATTTTTATACAGATATGTTACAAAATGGCTGAAAATTCCGTAACTGATATTCTGGAGAAATTATGCATAGACTTTCATATCAAAACTATAAAAGTAGAAACTAATGAACAATTTACAGTCATTTTGCAATGTAAACTAGTAGACGGAGAACATTCTGAGGAACAGTCTAACAAATGGGTTACCAAATTTTCTGATCTAACTCATACTAGCTGGATTACTAAAAGACGTTTTGCAATTCCTACACGTTACATATTTCGGAAAATATTTTCATGCCAGCATGCAGATGTTAATAAGGTAGTTAAGCGGCGCAAGGAAGATTCCAGAAACAGAAACAAGAAATAAGGGGCGACCATTGATTTTAAATTTAAAAAAATTAATCGTGACACAATCGGAACGATACATAATAATATCTCAAATTCTTATAAAGTCCACGTTGCACAATCTTATAGCTATTTAAAAATGAACAATAACACCATAGAGACATTTAATTCTTTTTTTAAATAGGAATGACACCTTCAGCATCTAAACCATATCATGAGATAAAAATACTTGAGAGCGAGGAACACAATATTTTACCTTTGCTAGCCAGTGCGCAAATCAATCCGACGGCGACGCAAAGGCAAGTGAAACATCTCTACGACAAATGGCAGAAGTCAGAATACGGAGGTCGCGAAGAAAGTAGCGTTCTACAGATACTGGGTTCAAAAATTGGGTAATTTGAGAAAGCTGGTGTTAAAGTAGTTTTACGTGAAAATCCTCTTTTAATAGTTATTCTTACTTAAATTATGCAACGAACAGTGGCTGAAGAATTTTCAAACGAAATTGCTTTCATAGACTCCAGAGCGTCATGTGACCAATTAAACACATGTGTCACATTTATCTTTACAGCTAGTAAAATTAGAGCATTGCCTGTTGCCTGTATACTGCATACCGCTCATACAGAGTCAAACTATGCTTTGGCGTTTTCTGCAGCTAAAGAAATATTGGAATTTGATGAAAAACTCTTTTCTCCCTAAGTTATCATGACAGACGATAGTGTGGCGGACCGATTGATTGAAAACTGTATTTCCAACATCTACATTATTACTTTGTACCTTTCATATATGTCAGGCCCAATGGAGGTGGCTATGGCAAAGTAATCACAATATTCCGAAAGAAAATAGACGCATTGTCATGCAGATATTCAAAGATGTATTATATTCTAATACACCGGATGAAGCTGAAGAAAATTTTTGTATTTTGATGTCAAGTGAGAAAGTAGCTAAAAGTAATTTGGTAAAAGAACATTTTACAAAACTATGGGAATAGTTTTGTAAAATATATATAGATGTTTGCCAAAAAGTAACAATATAATTCAAGCAGGTCGCCCGACAATTATGGAGCAGAAATCCAACCAGGTGCGACCAAGAAAGAGAATTCATAATTTGTCTAAGAATATTTTGGAAAATATACCAAATACAAAAACGTACGAGGCGCATCAAAAAATCTAAAAAAATATTTATATCTTTAACGCTGTGTATCTTAAAAATAAACCCTTATACGACAAACATTCATATAACATTTTTGTCATAAAATTACTTCATCTTCCTAAATATTTTTTATTACTTCCTGTTTAATATTTTTTAAGTCAAAACATGGGCAATCATAAAGCAAAATCGACGCATCCGAACGTTTGTTTGCAAAAAGCTATATTTTCCATAAAACAAAGCATTACTTCAGACTATTTTGACACACTGTATCTAACTTGGATTTTTGATTTTATGTTTGAATTTAATTTTTTATAAAGTTTTTTTAACATAACAACTTAGAATTTTTTATTTTACTTTTCAATTAAATTTTTATTTTTTAATTTTCCTTTTATTTCTCTGTCTAATGCTCTACCTTCGACGGAACGCCAAAAAAATCCGTATTATTTCAAGCTGTTTGGGCACACTGTATCTGACTTAGATGTTTTGATTTTATGTTTGTTTTCAATTTTCATAAACAGTTTTTTTATATCTAATTTAAAATCTTTTATTTTATTTTTGCATTAAATTTTTATTTATTAATTTTCCATTTATTTTTATTCCGCTGTCTTATAGTCTATCTTCAACATAATCCCGTACCTAAAGGAAAAAAACGTAGTAGTCAGGAAGCAAACTGCACTTCTTAAGGGCCCGTTACACGGCGCGACAACCGGCATTCTTCGGTTCTGGCGTGGCAGTTCCCGTTCCGTGTAACAGGTCTAGCGCGACGATTTTCGGGCGACGCGAGATTGACCGTCTAGTGTCAGTAAACATCAAAGTAGACGCGCCGAACTCGGAATGTGGCAAGATTCGACCAGAGTGGGAGAGAAGTAAATATTCAGTTTTAATACAATTTTTACCGGAGCAACAACTAATTTCAATATTTTTCCCTGTAAAATCTCTGTGCGTAGTTGTGTTTTTTTATTGCAACAATTGTTCACATTTCTACAATGTCGTGGACGAACGATAATATTATCGAGTTTTTAAATTTATTTGAGCAAGAACCAATAATTTGGAACCCTAGGCACCCAGGTCATAAGGACAGGAATGCTGTGCATGATGCCTGGCTGCGAATTAAGACACAAATGAGTGTCTCATTCACAATTGCGGATCTAAAAATGAAAAAAGAGACACTTATGGGTACTTTCCGGAAACTAAATTCCAAAGTAAAGGCAAGCAGTAGAACTGTAAGCGAATCAGATGACTTTTTAAGCCAGATTGGTTTGCCTACGACCTAATGGCTAGATTTTTACATTCGGTATATAATCCAAGAGAAACACAAGATTCCGAACTTTCTTCAGCATCAGAAGTAAGTATTATTATTTTTTATTAACATAAAAAGGTAATATTAGATATTTAATATCTATCCTGCCATGGGACTGCACCATTTGTTTTGAAGTATTGTGCAAAGCTGTCTCTAACGTTTTTTGCCTGGACTCCTGCGTTTCTAGCTACTTTGCGAAGTGGAAGTAAAGAACTAAGGTTGCCTTCTTCGTTTCGCCATGATCCAGCTTGAAATCCGTCGTTTGTTTCGGTATCAAATGTACCATGTGGAGAATATATTGATTTGGAGGTCTTAGTTTTTCTCAAATAATTGTGCAATAAAACGCACGTCTTGACAATATTTGTAGTCTTTTCTGGCGTTAATAATATTGGTTTTCTCAGTACTCTGAAAATAGCTGACAAAATTCCGAAAACATTCTCTATAACACGGCGAGCACGAGAAAGGCGATAATTAAATATCCTTTCCATAGACCCTTTGTTGTAAACACCTGCATAAGGTTTCATCATATTTTCCCCTAAGGTATATGCATCATCTGCAACAAAAACATAAGGTACAGGGTTATCTTGACCCGACAAAGGAGCATCTGGTGGAAGGTTCACTTGTTTCTCATCAAGCTTTTTATACAACGTTGAATTTTGTTGACGTTGACATCCAATATTCACATAGGTGAAACAGTAATTAGCGTCCGTCACAGCTAATAACACAATGCTATATGTTCCCTTATAGTTATAAAATTCTGATTCACTATGTTCGGGACATTGTATAACAACATGTTTCCCGTCAATTGCACCAAGACAATTGGGAAAATTCCAGGTGCTTTCAAATTCTTTTGCTATCTTTATCCATTGTTGTGGAATCGTAGGTAACTGAAAATAAAAACATAATGGTTATCTTTATAATGGCTACCCGATGTTAAAGTTCACGTCATCAGTGACACCACAACCTTTTATAGATACGATTTGAGAAAAAAATCATTTTTTTCTCATGAAACAACGTAAAAATTGGTTAGATTCTATTTCCGTAAGCTTTCGCATGAGCCCACACGCGACGTAATCTTTTCATAGAAAAAAGTTAAAGAACTTGGGGGTTAGGGCTTAAATTAAATTATGTTTTTAACAAAAGAAAAGCAAAACTCAAAATTAATTGACGTATTTAAGCGTTTTCCTTAGCATATTATTGGCTAAAACAAAATTAATTTAATTTCAACATTTTGCTCAACTCTATACGATAATTTTTTGGTTTTTCTTCCTAGGAACAATCAGAATATCGCGATAACGAAGGACATGAGGAAACCCGTATGGATCTTCCAGAAACTACAACAGCAATGTCGGAAAATCCAGGTCCTTCAAAGCCTACTCGACCTAACGTTTTTAAAGCTCCACTGCAAGGAGCTCAAATTAAAAAAGGCAAAAAAATTAACGTCACCGATAGGGAAAAACGTGCAGAGGACGCATACAGATGCATGAAAGCACTACAAGATAGGCCCAGCGAAGATAAATGCTCGTTGTTCTCTGACTTACTGTGTGAAAAGCTAAGAAATTTGGATAAGACCACACGTGATTTTGCTATGCACGAAATAGATTGCTTAATGTTTCGTCTCAAGCAACAACAACAGGGTAGAAATTTTCCACTTCACATTCAATCTTTCACTTATTCTGATCATCAATCATTTCCTTATAGGCCTGGATATTTTCCATCTTTTCCTTCTATCCACGCTCAGCCATCACCACAATTTCCGCCATCTCCTCATTCCCAGGCTCAATCATCCGAGTCACCCTCAGGTTCTTCTCCCCAGTTCCACGCTCAAACGCCACAACCATCTCCAGGATTTCCTCCTTTTCCTAATTCCCACCGTCAGCCCTCAACATAATTTCCGCCCTCTCCTCATTTCCAGACTCAATCATCCGAGTCATCCTCAGGTTCTTCTCCCCAGTTCTATGCTCAATCACCCCAATCATCTCCAGGATTTTCGCCTTCCTCCCAATCATTCACTCAACTATCCCAGCCAACCCAAAGATTTACGCTTTCTCCCAAGTCCATCTCTCAAGGGTCAGCAACGGCAAAAGGGTCTGGTGATGAGCACGAGGAATCATTGTTTCATCTTTTAGAGTAATATATTTATATTCGTAGTTTTTATTTTGTTCCCATTAAAATTATTGTATCCTTGCCATTTACTAAAAGGGTATTTATATTTTAATGTAAAAATTATTTTCTTTTCAATAAATTAAGTAGTACACTGTTTAGTAGTGTAGGATTTATTTTCTAAAGAGTCTCACCTCCGCACACGTTATTTTTCTATCCTTTTAATAAACTTATTAAAATATCCGGAGTGCCTTATTTCATGAAACCCCTAGACAAACATGAAAAAGCCTACAGTAGACATTATTACTTACTTTTATTTCTCCCTGCAATGCCTCTATTAATGCACTGCAACCTTCATCTACACAGCATGACACAGTTTGCCGAGAAACTTTAAACAAATATGATAAACTCGTGTAGCTATCTCCAGTCAGTCGCCAGAAATCGTAATGTTATAGCCAGTCTTTCTTCTACAGGAATACACTTCCTCATGTTAGTGTTCATTTTCGATATACGTGGACCAATTTTGTTAATAAAAAATTCAAAGTCTTCTGCAGACATTCTGCAAAAATTAAAAAAATTGCCAGAAGGTTCTCTTTTTAAATTGCGCAGCATGTCGGTGGTGCTGTATCTAAAAAATTTATAAAAATTTAACAATAATACTTCATAAATATTATTATGTAACTTACCTAGACCGACTTTTGTTATGCGAGCTTTCCCATCAACGTTTTCTGCTTTTTCTTTTTAAAGAATCAAATTCACATAAGATAATGTAACAAGCTGCTGCACAAAGTAACTGTTCCTGACGACGCCTAGGCATTTTAAAAAATATTTTAGACAAACAATCATTTACAACAACGGTGCAAAGCAAACTGACAGAAATAATTATTTTCGAGAGACCTGCGCCTGCCGACCAAATTTTCCGGGCGGCGCGATAAGGCGCGCTCGCCTGCCACTTCCCAGTTCACAGGCCTGGCGTGTCACTCGACACGCCGCCCGCACAGTGATTCGATCCATATATTGTTACACGGCAAGAAAGAATTGGTTAATCTAGCAACCTTTGACACGCTCAGCTATTGGTAGGTATCCAATAACAACATAATCATGTTTGTTATTGACATCTGTCAACATTCTCCTCGAGCATTTAGTTATAATGTGAGGAAATAAATTGAGCGATAATTAGATAGTATATTGTTTACATTTGTGTTATCTGGATTCATTATATTTCTACGGAGAAACTAAGTTTTGCAAGTTGAAGAAATGGCCAATATTTTTGAAGGTAGGAGCTACTTTTTTGACATTGATTGATAATTATTGATCAATTTATACAGGGTGAAATATAAACATAGTTTTTGCGGATAAAAACATTTACTTACCTAAATTCTAAATTTTATTAACAAATCTAAGTATGAGTATCCCGAGGTACCCCTGTTATTGTTTGATATGTTAAAACTACATTATTTAGCTTTCTTTTGACATAATTCTTAATGTTCGCACGGGCGGCCTTGCATCATACTGAAAACATTTTTTTTCAGAAGGTTATTACCGGGTTTCTCGTATGGCTTATTTGGATGTTTGGTGTTCTCATCCAAAAAATGAAAAAAACAACCGCTTATATCAGTTCCTTTTAGAAGCTTTTAATTTACAAAATATTTCAACGGATATATCAAGTGGTTTAAAAACCCAAATAAAGTTGTTTTCTTCGAAAATTGAGAAAAAATGGAAGTCGGCTGGCTGCAGAAAAGAAAGGTGAACTTATCAAACTTATATTATTTTTTTCAACTTTCTTACATTTCGTTCCGAAATATTGACATTACTATAGCACACTCCCATCCTAAAAGAAAAAAATCGTTATAATGCAGTGTGTCTAAAAATAATCTGCTTCATACATAAAAAAACAAAATATTCGTTTTTTTAGATTTTTAATCAAATATCAAGATTGGTTGGCAAACTATTTTATTTTCAAAAATATAAATGAAGACAATAATTCTGATGAAAATAATGAACATATTGGTGGCCCAGGGAGACCACAAAAATCATTCGAAAACTGTAGCGAACGGACCAAACGTACCAAGGTGCGCGATCTCGTTGAATCGAGGTCTTTAGCTGAATTAAAATACGCAGCACAAATGTCTGCACGAGCTAATGGCAGTAGAACTTCAGCAGTCCTCCTAAAAACGGCTTCTGAATCCAATAATAAAGCAAAAGAAATTCAAAAACTGATAGAAAAAGCTAAATCATTGCAAACTTATTCTGGCGAAGAAGCACTTGGCTTATATATCGACTTAAGATTAACCCATAATAAATATAAAGTATTAAGAAAAAAAGCTTCAGAAAAAGGACACAATTTGTACCCATCGCTATACTGCCTAAGAAAAATGAAAAGTGAATGTATTCCTTCAAATAATGTAATTGATGTAGATGAAGTTAGCGCCAGTATTAATTTACAAGCGTTGGCTAATCACACTTTCCAACGTATACTAAAAGCAATAGCTTCAACCATTATCGATAAGGTATCTGACGGAAGTACACTATCTCTAATTTGTAAATGGGGTGGAGACGGTAGCTCTGGCCACAGTACTTATAAACAAAAATTTACCGAAGAGGGTAACACGGACGAATTTTTATTCGTAATTTCTTTTGTTCCGATTCGTTTATTATCATCGAATGGAGAAGTTCTGTGGCAAAATAAGCAACCGTCTTCAACCCGTTTATGTCGCCCAATAAAGTTTATTTTCCATAAAGAAACCGAGGAAATGTCAATGCGCGAATTTGATTTAGTTCGGGATCAAATTAGCAACTTAGAAATATTTGAGATGAGTATGTTCAATAAGATCATTAGAGTTAACTACACTTTTATCTTTACGATGATTGATGGCAAAATTGCAAATTACTTGGCGTCCCAAAAATCAACGCAGTCTTGCTATATTTGTGGTGCCAAACCCAGTGAAATGAACTCCATGCAGCTTAAAACACCTAAGACCGAAGTTTACCAGTATGGTTTATCCACTTTACATGCATGGATAAAAGCGCTTGAATGTTTTTTGCATATATCATATAGATTAGAAGTAAAAAAATGGGCTATCCGGAATGAAAACGACAAATTATCTGTTGCAAACAGGAAAAAAAACATTCAAGCGCGATTCAAAGCTGAAATGGGTCTTATAGTGGATAAGCCCAAACCTGGGTTTGGTACCACAAATGATGGCAATACGGCTAGACGATTTTTCAAACATGCTGCTCAAAGTGCCGAAATAACCGGTATCGAACAGGGTCTTATTGAGCGTTTTTATGTTATATTGTGTTGCTTGTCCTCGGGATATGACTTAAATTTAGAATTATTCAATATTTTTTTGTTAGAGACTAAGAAAATGTACATAAGTTTATATAATTGGTATTCAATGCCTGTAAGTATTCATAAAATATTGACACATGCAGTAGATGTTATCCCTGTGTATTGTGCCAATCGGACAACTGTCTGAGGAAGTCCAAGAGGCTCGCAATAAAGATTGCAGACGTTTTCGATTGGCACATACACGAAAAACATCTAGATTAAATACAAATACAGACCTTTTTAATATGCTACTCATTACTTCTGACCCTTTGATTGGTTCGTACCGTGAAGAACCTATTGCGAGTTTAAGAACGTTCCCTGAAAATGTATTGCCCTTTTTAGTAAGACTCCAAGAACGCGGTACGTCACCAATCAGAGAGTCAGAAGTAAATGAAAATTCTTTTGAACCAGACAGCTCTGAAAGCTCAATCGAGGGAAGTGTTGACGATTTTTAATTTTTTAAATAGGTACCGAGTTATAGATATTTCTGTAGTTTATTCGAATAGTTTATTGTTTTGAACAATAATTGACATTATGAAACTTTTGTTATGTGTATAAAAACATGTGTATATGTGTATGTTCCAAAATCAGACTGTCATTCTTAAATAGCGTATTCTACATCGAAATTACTAGTTTATCATGTAAACATAGGTCCGAAAAAGCTTTGTGTTTGAAATACAGGATGTCAAGGATTTTTTTTATTTTATTTTAATAGCTCCCATAATAAGCCATAATAGGTACTGTCCTCCACAAGATAAAGTCATTACCTATAACATAAAATGTTCACTTTTGTGAAACAACCTCAGATACCGATTCTTGCTCAAAAATCTGGCTTATTATGAGAGTTATTAAAAACACAAATAAAACAATCCTGTTTATATGACAAACTAGTATTTTTTCGATGAAGGATACCCTATTGAAGTATGACAATGTAATTTCGGGACACCCTGTATAGGGTATTTTTGAAAATTATGTATTTTTATTTTTCTGTGTTGTACATTATTGAACAAAATAATAATTAAACGTGTTGATAATTTCGTAGAATTCAAATTAGAAAACATAAACAGGGTGCACCATAAAAACAGCAATTTTGATTTAGTACAGATTTTTTAGACATCCTGTATCAATGAAAATAATTTTAGGTTGTGCAGCTTATGTTGCTGTACAACTTTTCTATTTAATTTTTGTATCTATGACTAGCCGTTATTAACATATCAACCGAGCATACACTATTGGGACACCCTGTATAATCCTATATTCAGTATTTCTTATCAAAATGCTAAATAACGACTTATTAAATACATTATATCTCATATTTAAATAAAAATAATGAATTCAACTTGTAAAATATTTTTCGCTGTCTAGCATGTACAGATCGAATCACTGTGCGCCGTGTAACGGGTCCTTTATGCGTTGAAATGCACTGGGAGATGTCTTAAATAACGCGGCGTTTTATTAGTCATTTTCGATGCGGGTACAACAGCGTTATAACGCAGGTATGGTTGTAGTGTATAGGCAAATGGATTTACGCACCCTGGATACTTCATCAAACAGATGAATTCAGCATAATATGAGCTAAAAATAATAGGAAAATATTAAATATCCTGGGTCCAATATATCATAAAATATATACATAAATAATATAAAAGAGCATAGTTTATTCACCAAATTACTTTCAAACGTTGCAAAAGCAAAAATTACTATAAGGTGTAAAAAAACAAGAGGGCTTAAGTTATGTTTAAAATGCAAATTATTTCAAACAAATAACAAATCTATAAATAGTTTCTTTCTTTTAAGTGGGTTTAAGATCATGATACAAAGAAAAAGAAGATATGACATTGCGCAGGTTCAAGGCCAATGAAGTCGAATCGTATACGTCATGTGGTTCGTAAATAGAATCTAACCGCCATTTGATTTGCATTGTGTCGTGTGTTCGTGGTCGGGTTTTTATTTTATTTTGGACGAATATTTGTTTAAAATGCGTTGTTCGGTGGCTAATTGCCATACAGACTATGAGTCTAAAGACTTTAATAGAGAGATAATGTTTTTTCGGTTTCCCAACGATGAAAATCTTTGCCGGGAATGGGTAAATGCCTGCAAACGGGAGGACAAGGTGAATACGAAAAACGCGCGAATTTGCTCAAGACATTTTCACTCTGATTCTTATGAAAGAAACTTAAGATTCGAGCTTTTGGGATATTCAGCGAGAAATCGTCGCCTTCTGAAACCGGACGCAATACCCACATTGAATTTACCAAAGAAACCTATGAAGACCTCAACTAAAAAAAATAGAGAGGATCGTGCGAATAAAAGAAACCGTACCAAATTAGTGAATAGTATTCTGGAAGCTAGGTGAGTGAAATACCAAAATGTATGAATACCAAATGTATGATATGTATGTAGATTAGTCAGGGCTAAACTAACTTAAACCTATTATTGGTGTTTTGTGGTTTGGGATACTTTTTAGTAGTTATTTTATTTTATTATTTTATATTAATAGGTGAAGGTGTTAATACATAGAGAATGTTTTGTTGTAGTGAATGTAGTAATCAAGAAGATAGTTTTGCGGGTAGCACGACTAACAATAACAGTAACGATGGTGTTGGAAACATAGTTATTGTCGATGAAACCGATATCCAGCCCAAAAAAGATATTGGGTATGTGTTTATTTTTGCAATAGTTAGACTGTATTACACATTATAATATGATGTTTTGTTTTGCCTCGTGTTTGCTATTTAAGATGTTATTTTATGTATACTATTGACTCTTATCTGCCTGTGCTATATACTCATAATTTATAATTATTTTAGTACTAACACTGACATTGATGAAAGGGATGACATCATTAGAAAATTAAGAAAAGAAAATTCAGAACTAAAAAATGAAAATGGTATATTTAAAAACTTTTTCTCACACTCCCAAGTAAATAAACTAAAATATCCCAAAAAACGAGTAACCTGGACTGTAGAGGATATTTCTAAGGTCAGTATAAAAATAAATTATGAATAATTTATTAATACCAAAGAAGAGGTTTGCGGTATGCACACAAAAAAGAAAGATAATGTATTTTGTGCTGAATTTTTATGTATTTTTTTTATTTCAAAGGTGAACATGTTGACAAATAATTTCAAGAAATAATTATTTTACACAAACTATACTGTCTTCTTTCCATTTTTTTTTTCATTATTACAATAACTTTTATTTTTATTTATAGGCTATTGTTATTCACTCTGCAGGTGCCCGAGCCTATAGGCTTTTATTAAAAAAAGGCTATCCATTACCCTGTGTTTCAACACTTAGAGGATGGGCCAAAAAAATAAAGGTGGAACCTGGCATTTTAAAACAGGTAAGATAATGAAATCAGGGTGTACTAGGGGTTTTAATATACTTTGTTATAAAGTTGTTTTTTTTTACAAAATCAATTTAATTTTAAAAAAATGTGTCTGATCACAGCTTTATGGACTCTAAAAAACTTGTGTAAATTAAAATGACTTTAAAGGGCTAGTTTTTGATATCCATAAAGCTACAACATATAAAAAAACTAGAAAATTGACGGAGATATATTTTACCATTGTCCAGTGCGTTGGTCCAAATGGTATTGATTAGTTTGTCATTAATTAGCTTTTAAAAAGGTAAGATAGAAAAGTTAAATGTATTTTCCCCAAACTTATCGTCTTGCCACCAGTAAATTCTTGTTATTTTTTTCTCTAAGGTTTATTAAGGACATTGAGATGGATTTCTTTGCAGGTTTTCATGATTGTCAAACAGACCGATTTAACTGACCTACAAAGAGTGTGTGTTTTATCCTTTGATGAAATTAAAACTAGAAGTGCTTACTTATATGACAAGGTAAACGACCAGAAATTGAAGCCCTATAATTATATTCAAGTAGCTACTATAAGAGGTTTATTTGGTAATTGGAAGCAACCCATTTTCTACGATTATGACTGCCAAATGACGAAAGACAAACTTTTTGAAATCCTTAAGTTCATAGAAAAGGCAGGATTCCCTGTCGTTGCAGTAGTAAGTGACTTAGGTGGAGGTAATCGTGGTTTGCACAAAGAATTGGGAATTACTACAACACAATCTTGGTTTATAAATCCACTATCCAACCAAAAGGTGTTTGTATTTGCAGACGTTCCACATTTGATCAAATTATTAAGGAATCACTTTGTTGATCAGGGTTTTATTTTAAATGGCAAAGAAATCAATAAAACCATTATAGAGAAACTAATAGGCATCACTAATTCCAGTGACCTAAATATAGCTCACAAAATTTCGATGGATTCTATAAATGTTAAAGGCGCCCAAAGGCAAAAAGTGAAACTGGCAACAAAACTATTTTCCCATACCGTTTCAAGAGCTCTTACAAGATGTGGAATGCTTGGAGAATTTGGGGATGAAAATTGGATGGAGTGTGCAGAATTTTTTAAGGATGTAAGTTGGATGCTAGTTTTTGAATAATACTGGTATGATCTAACGTCAACTTTGTGATTAATGGTATTTTGTTTTTAGGTAAATGACTGGTTTGACGTTCTCAATGTAAGAGTGCCTGAAGAAGATAGCAGAGAAAGAAAAAAAGCTTACGGCCTATCACTTGAACTTCAAACCAACATTTTAGATAAAATGAGCAATATCATTTCTTCTATCAGGGTTAAAGGTAAAAATACATTATTACCTTTTCAAAAGGGAATTCTGATTCCCAATTCATCCTTAAAAATGTTGTATGAAGATCTTAAAGAAAGAAACGGTATTAAGTACCTCCTCACCTACCGTTTGAATCAGGATGTGCTGGAAAATTTTTTTGGTGTCATAAGATCAAAGGGAGGATTACATGACCATCCAAACCCCCTTGAATTTAAATATCGCCTTAGAGCGTATATTCTAGGAAGAAATGAAGGAGCCTTAGTCAGTGAAGGTAATACTCAAAAATTAAAATAAGTAAAACTCAAAGTCTCAAACACATTAAAGATTAATACATTAAAATAAAACAAGAATATAAGACAAATTAAAATTTAAAGATTAAAAAAATGTGAAACATGTTAAAATGACATAAACAACCTATTTCTATACGTAACAATAATAAATAAATATAATAATAAGCATACCGGAGTAACGTTTTATTGTTTAACACATCACTGACTTTCAGTCTAAACTTTCAGTTTTATTTATTTTAATTTATATTAAAATCTGTTTCTTTGAGAAAATTCACAAATTCTTTGATTTAAGGTAATACTCAGACAGACGACACCCCCGATTTGGAAACAGAAAATGTTTTAAGTAAAGATCATTTTCGACATCTAGTTACAGAAGACCCTCCAATTTCTGATGCTTTAAACCAAGAACTGGACTCCATACCTTATGATGGTTTACAAAATTTAGCGGGGTTTATCTGCCACAAGCTAAAGAAGTCAGAACCAACAGCGTCTACCTCCACAAATACTCTAGACAATTCTTTAACATGGGTTGATCATTTGTCTGAAGGTGGTTTGGACAAACCATCTGAGGAAATGATGCAGCACATAGAAAAATTGGAGACAATTTTTAACAATGTTAATGCTGATAACCTGCATATTTGTAAGGGATATATCAGTTATTTAATTGACCGCAGTTCTAATGTGGATTGTAGCCTAAATGTAAAAAAAATATTTTTTAGATCTCGAATGTTTTTCCGCATGAGGAATTTAAATAAAGAATTGTTAGACAGAGATTTTTCAAAAAAAAGAAAAATGTTAAAAACTGTTAAATAATGTTTTTTTTTATTATTGTATTATTTATTATTTTGTTAGTATTGTTAGCTAGTTAGTATGCAGACTCAGACTAAGAGCCCTGAACTAAGGCTTATTTTAATATTCCATGTATTTTTGTAAAAAATCAAAATAGCCCCTTTTGTTTGCATAATTAAACTTGTAATTATTTTAGTGATCCTTATATTTTCATTACATTAGGTTTTTGGAAAACTATTTTTTGTAAAAACCCAGTTTTTACAAATGGATATCAAAATATATTTTTAAAAAGTTTTTTTTCTATTTGCATCGCATTTAATACAATAGAGTCATCAATAATCATCATTATTAATAAAATAAAATAAAACAAAACATCATATTATATTTTGTTTATCGTTTTATCTATTTTTTTCAGTACCCATAAATAAATATTTTTATACCTGTGTTTTTTTTATCCCAATCAAAATAGTTATTTTATGCGATAAGTGTGTGAAGTTATGATTTTTTGACGAATGTGAAAATCACATGAGTCAAAAAAGGTAGTATTTTACACACTAGTAGCATACAAATTTTTTTCTAAAACCAAAAAAATCGTAGCAAAATTTCCAAATTTTTCAATTCCTTTACACACTAGTGTAAAGTAAATTTGACATATTTTTAAAACTGACATTTGTCAAAATATTAAAATTTTTCAATTACTTTACGCACTGTTTTAAAATGTTACACGTCTTGAACAGTGCGTAAGGTGAGTACTTTACGCACCGTTGTAGAAAAAATAATTTATGTAAAAGCAATACCTAAAAATAATAATATTATTATTATCTTTGGTAAAAGTAATTAGTGATTCTGATTCCATTCTAAAAGAAGGGTATGTTTATCTATTAATGTTCTTGAGAAATAAAAAAACACCCTTTTCAATCACATAAGGACTTAATTTGTATTTTTTTTCTATACATTTTATTTTTGAATTCATCATAAATACTTACCTACCCGGTTGTGAAGAACGGTATTTTAGCCTATTACCGTTCACGAGATACAAAAAACCACCCCAATTAACCCCCTAGGGGTTAAATTTGTAGTTTTTTTCTATAGTCTTTTATATCTTATCATAACTACCCGATTCTAAATGAATGGTCTCTTTACCTATCACCTTCTCCAAATTCAAAAACTGCCCCTTTCAACCCCTTATGGGGTGAAATTATCATAATGTATTGATTATGTATTGTCACAAAAGCTTAATGTGTGTACAAAATTTAAAAATAATGGAAATAATAAAAATGGTTGAAAAAGCTGTTACAAGATTGAAACAAACAAACAAATACACTGGTCAAGTTAAATAAAACCCTTTTAAAAGCGAAAAATAGTACCCTCTTTTTCTTAAAACCTACTGTATTTAACTATTTTTATTTATTTCTACTCATATGTTTAAATGTAACTGTTTATTTTGATATAATCATGTTATTTAATATTTAATCCGCAAATCTAGTTCACTATAGCTACTTTTTGATTACCTCAGGAAGCTGTAAAATATTCTCTCGTATAAAATTATTGTATAAAACGTACCAGTATAGATAAATCGTCAACATTTGTTCATGTTTAAAGTTCATATCTAACTTAATATGCAGAAAACCACGAAAAATCCCATATCCCAATATGTTAAATTTAAATTTTACGAACCGCGTGACGTCATGCGCGAACTGGACAAATTTGTGACCGCGATTTAGCATATCTGGTTTTCTTTGTATCATGGTTTAAGATTGTTTAAGAATCGGTCAATCTCAAAGACAGGCGCATATCTCACACAATAAACATGGCGGAATGGCCGAGGCTCACTCAGCAAATTGTATATTCTACAAAGACAAATACCTCAGTCTAACCCGCGGAAACGGGGCAAAACACCAGACGTAAGAAAATTTAATTTTAATTTTAATTTAAATTTAATAAATAAACCTGGATACCACTACCACAAGTCGAAACTGAGGCCTGCAGAAAGAAGCAGAAAATAAAAGTTCCTAAAAAAAGATGTGCTTTATCCTCCTTTCCGGCAGTTTCAAAAATCTAGGAAGCAGGAGCGGCTCAAGGTATTAGAAGGTGGTGGGCATATTTGAAGAAAATTATTTTTAATATGGTTAGATTTCTAAGTTACTCTAGTGACCACTCTATTTCGTCAATTGCATAATAAATTTTTTTTGATGATTTTTATCAAATGTATTGGGTGGTCAAATTTTTTAAAAGCTCATGATGAAATTCTTTTGCAAAAATGGAGAATTTTGAAATATTTAAAAGATCAAAGAAATGTAGTTTTTCTAGGTCACAAAACCTAACCTCTATTTGATTCCCTATAATATCAAGAACGTCAAAAGAGAATTTGCCTTAACTGTTGAGTTTTATCTGACATTTCAAATCCTTTACGATATATCGAGTGTTAAGCGCCGACATCCAGTTTTTCATAAATTGAATCAAAATAAGTACTGTTACTCTTTTACTTTTACTCTTACTTTTATTGTGTAGTAACAGACCCCGAGACAAATTTTTTAAATCACTAAAACCACTTTTTGACCAAACTTTGTCGCTATTTTTTGTTGCAAATAAAATACATGGCTAACAAAATAATTTACTTAATTTAACACTACCAGTGAGCCAGTCGTACTTTTCATAGCAAGTGTTATGAAAGCCCCGATTTGGTCTTCCTAGCCCACCTATAGCAGCAAGATGTTTACTTAAATCTGGAACAGGTCGCTTTACTTCTTTAACTATGTATAATTTATCTTCATATGAGTGACTTGAAGAATTCTGCTAATTTATTAAAAAATTTACAAGATCACAAGCATTGAGAATATTTACATTTACCTGGGGAAGTTGTAACGCTGCGCTATGTCCCTCTAAATCCATTTTTCTATAATAGGTAACTGGAAAATTTAAATCAAATTAAATCCGAAAATCCAGACACCGCTATTGAAACTGAAAATCACTGACCACTCCACTGTTTACACTTTACTTAGTTAATAGCTAATACAAATATGCAATCCACATTAATATATTAAAATTAAGAGAACACTGCAACTTGCAATTGAAACAAAACAATGCGGAAAACGGCAAACGTTACGTACCTACTCCTACTACCTACTTAAAACTAGCCCAAACCAAGTGCAGTTTCAATTTTCAACCTGTTAACGACTGTTTGTCCAATCGACCAATCGGAAATCTGCCGCTTATTCCCTTTGAATTTACATTAGAGGCATGCCTCAAAAGAATCTGTCTATGCGCTAACCCTGCTTAAAGCTTAACTCGGCTGGATTACTACGCGCCACTCGCTTACACACATTAGTAATACGCTAGACAAGGAAGCGCAAGGCATGCCTACAACAATAACTCTTCTATAGAAGAAATGAGATGGACTCACAGAACCCGTCCGATATGACGATTGACGATGCACGTTTGGATTGGAGTAAGGTAAAAGGCAGGGCCGTATTTTACGGATTTCTCATGAAGCAAAATTATGCAAGTGAATAAGAAGTAATATAAACGATATAATCGATTAACACGTATAATTTTCCAAATTAATTGGTGAGGCACTGCCTCACCTGCCTCATGGGATAAGCCGTCCCTGCTAGGAAGCTTGAAAACTCCCAGCTAATGGTAATTTCTCCATATGGAATAGAACAACTCAAGCATATGGAAATAACCTAGCAGCAAATAATTAACCACTCGAGCCGTTCTTTCATCGGGAAAATTCAGTCGAAAAAGGTGGGTCACTCACTCGGCAACAGTGGGAATCGCCCTCGAAATCACCACAAAAGAACCATGCAGTCATGGAATGACGGATGCCCACGCAACCGTCTGAATACGACAAATAACAGCCTACAGGCATTGATACACACATACATGACGCAAAATTGCAAATTTCAATAGGATATCCAGGAAAAACTTAATTAATTATATTTATAAGACCTTACCGAAAATATGACGTAACCTCTTATTTGAGAACACATTTTTGTGGGCTCAAGAAATAATAAATTAATTAAAAATATTAAATGGAATAAAATCGATTCGACAAACAGGATAGTAAATTTGTTTAGGTAAGTCATAGTTAAGACATCAATAAAAACAATTGCCTAAAAACATATCCAAACAAAAAATGAAAATGACGTTATTACTTTGGTAAGAAGAGGACCATGTTTTCAAAATCACTGTACTTTATGTTAGTATTTACGGTGTGAAATATAAAATAAAAAAACCAGAATAACATTCATTGTGCATTTTTCCCCTGAAGCAAATATTTCAAAAAGGTTAAACGAATTTATTAATTAGAACACAAATTTCCCACGTCTATTTTTATATCTCAGTGTTCATATACGAAATTGTATAGGGCAGATTTCTTTGTCATTTCGTTGCATATGTATCGTGGTGTGACAAACATAATATTCACTTAGAATAAATCTCGTGAAAATGTACAATATATATATATATATATATATATATATATATATATATATATATATATATATATATATATATATATATATATCTTACTTCTTTTCAAAACAAGGATCTTTTGAAAATATTTTATTGAGTTTGTTATATTACTATTTTATTACAATATTCTAATGTTTAAAATATGACTTACTCTTGATTTTACATACAATTTTTGACTACTTAAAACCGATTTTTTTAAGGATATACTTTGCAATGAAGTTACTTAACGTATCATAACGTATTTAATGTTGTATGTTTTCTTAAACCAACAATGTATTTAGTGATGTTGGTTAATAAATGGAATATTATTACATACAATTTTTTTGGAACCAGGTATAAGGAAATGCAGGTATTTCACAAAAATTTTTGTTAAGAGTACACTATGGGCAGATTTAAATACATAATACTTTTTAACCACTTCAAATGTATATAAATATATTTTTATTTTCAAAGCTATATATTAAACATAATTTTGAGGTGTCGCCAGCAGGCATTCTTATTTAGACACCAGACAACCGTAATACCTAATAACATGCACGAATAGTATGAACATAATACCTTAAGATTTAACAAAGGATTTGCATATTCACATATGCACTATTTTGCTTCTCGTTTCGGAAATCCAAACTTAAAATAACAAAGGGATTGATAAGCTCCCATAGAGAATGTCAAAAGCACTATCAATAGAGCAAACTTTATATAATAGCCTTTGTGTCCTTAAACGGGTCTTTATGAATAGGTAAATCTTATTTTGATATCAAATGAATGTATTCCTATGACAGCCTTGAACATTGGTATATCTCAGTTTCGTTACACTCTATTGTTATCTTAAATTAACTGTGCTTTGCTGCCTACTTAATATATAATAATAGTACAAATTGATAAACTAGGTCTGTCCTTAGGGAAGTATTATAATCGAGGTAAAATCGTCCTCCGAGATTTTCCGTTTTAGGATCGCTAATAAATATATACTCCCATTTCCGTCGGTCTGCCGTTCTGTCTGTGCGCAACATATATCAAAAACTACTTATCCGAGTGAATTCAAAAGTCAAGTATGATATGAAATAAACTGCTAAAGTTTCTGTGTGAAGCCATTATAGCGGACCAAAATAGCCGCCTAATGAAATGTTTAAAAATGTTTGGCCAAAAAGTAAGTGTGAAACAGAGACGTGGGAAAACAAAATGGCAGTTTAATGAAATCTAGATATTCGGTAATATTCCTTTGCCTAGAGTAAAATCTTATTATGAAGGAAACTATGAAATGCCATAATTGTGTTTTTCTTGGAATAATATATAAATAAGGGCGTGAAAAATAAATAAATAATAATATGAAAATAAATGGAAAAGTCGGTAAATCCAATTCTACTATACACAGATAACACGTTTTAAGAATTCATGTAGTTGTTTGGTAATAACCATCGAGAAAGAATAAAAAAGGAGACGACATCACGTGACTAAAGCGGGTTCAGATTGGCCATATTGATTGATAATACACTTGTGTCATTTCAGTTGTCAATTGTGTTTATTGTTGTCTTGAAGAACATTTATGTAGGTACGTTGAAAACAAAAATTAATGCGTAATTTTCCAAATATTCCTTCAAAAATGTCGTTTGCAATTATTTAATTGGGTACAGCCAAAAATATCATGGTGAAAAACAATTTTTTTTACAAAAAAAAGGTAATTAGTATGGTAGTCACCCAGCTCAACCTTAATGAAAACTTTTTTAATGAAATAATATCAGATAATGTACCACTTTATGTTCTAAAAAAATTGTATTTTTATTACTTCCTTCGTAAAAGGGAAGTATTGTAATCATGAAAAATCACCCTCCGATATTTTTTCAGATCTTTACTTCTCAGGGTCCCTGGATGCCGAAAAACATGTTTTCTCAATTCCGTCGGTTCGGGGGATTACCTAGTAACATTTTGGTAAAAATCCAATATGGCAGAACAAAATGGCGCCCTAGTGAAATGTTAAAAAAATTATTAATAAAAAACTATTTGTCAGATTTATCTCTTATTTTGCACAAAAATCAAGTACGTGGTAATCAGGTAATATTTTCGTATGAATCCATGATGGCGGAACAAAATGGCAGCTTAATAAAAGCATATCTGGTTTTCTTTGTATCATGGTTTAAGATTGTTTAAGAATCGGTCAATCTCAAAGACAGGCGCATATCTCACACAATAAACATGGCGGAATGGCCGAGGCTCACTCAGCAAATTGTATATTCTACAAAGACAAATACCTCAGTCTAACCCGCGGAAACGGGGCAAAACACCAGACGTAAGAAAATTTAATTTTAATTTTAATTTAAATTTAATAAATAAACCTGGATACCACTACCACAAGTCGAAACTGAGGCCTGCAGAAAGAAGCAGAAAATAAAAGTTCCTAAAAAAAGATGTGCTTTATCCTCCTTTCCGGCAGTTTCAAAAATCTAGGAAGCAGGAGCGGCTCAAGGTATTAGAAGGTGGTGGGCATATTTGAAGAAAATTATTTTTAATATGGTTAGATTTCTAAGTTACTCTAGTGACCACTCTATTTCGTCAATTGCATAATAAATTTTTTTTGATGATTTTTATCAAATGTATTGGGTGGTCAAATTTTTTAAAAGCTCATGATGAAATTCTTTTGCAAAAATGGAGAATTTTGAAATATTTAAAAGATCAAAGAAATGTAGTTTTTCTAGGTCACAAAACCTAACCTCTATTTGATTCCCTATAATATCAAGAACGTCAAAAGAGAATTTGCCTTAACTGTTGAGTTTTATCTGACATTTCAAATCCTTTACGATATATCGAGTGTTAAGCGCCGACATCCAGTTTTTCATAAATTGAATCAAAATAAGTACTGTTACTCTTTTACTTTTACTCTTACTTTTATTGTGTAGTAACAGACCCCGAGACAAATTTTTTAAATCACTAAAACCACTTTTTGACCAAACTTTGTCGCTATTTTTTGTTGCAAATAAAATACATGGCTAACAAAATAATTTACTTAATTTAACACTACCAGTGAGCCAGTCGTACTTTTCATAGCAAGTGTTATGAAAGCCCCGATTTGGTCTTCCTAGCCCACCTATAGCAGCAAGATGTTTACTTAAATCTGGAACAGGTCGCTTTACTTCTTTAACTATGTATAATTTATCTTCATATGAGTGACTTGAAGAATTCTGCTAATTTATTAAAAAATTTACAAGATCACAAGCATTGAGAATATTTACATTTACCTGGGGAAGTTGTAACGCTGCGCTATGTCCCTCTAAATCCATTTTTCTATAATAGGTAACTGGAAAATTTAAATCAAATTAAATCCGAAAATCCAGACACCGCTATTGAAACTGAAAATCACTGACCACTCCACTGTTTACACTTTACTTAGTTAATAGCTAATACAAATATGCAATCCACATTAATATATTAAAATTAAGAGAACACTGCAACTTGCAATTGAAACAAAACAATGCGGAAAACGGCAAACGTTACGTACCTACTCCTACTACCTACTTAAAACTAGCCCAAACCAAGTGCAGTTTCAATTTTCAACCTGTTAACGACTGTTTGTCCAATCGACCAATCGGAAATCTGCCGCTTATTCCCTTTGAATTTACATTAGAGGCATGCCTCAAAAGAATCTGTCTATGCGCTAACCCTGCTTAAAGCTTAACTCGGCTGGATTACTACGCGCCACTCGCTTACACACATTAGTAATACGCTAGACAAGGAAGCGCAAGGCATGCCTACAACAATAACTCTTCTATAGAAGAAATGAGATGGACTCACAGAACCCGTCCGATATGACGATTGACGATGCACGTTTGGATTGGAGTAAGGTAAAAGGCAGGGCCGTATTTTACGGATTTCTCATGAAGCAAAATTATGCAAGTGAATAAGAAGTAATATAAACGATATAATCGATTAACACGTATAATTTTCCAAATTAATTGGTGAGGCACTGCCTCACCTGCCTCATGGGATAAGCCGTCCCTGCTAGGAAGCTTGAAAACTCCCAGCTAATGGTAATTTCTCCATATGGAATAGAACAACTCAAGCATATGGAAATAACCTAGCAGCAAATAATTAACCACTCGAGCCGTTCTTTCATCGGGAAAATTCAGTCGAAAAAGGTGGGTCACTCACTCGGCAACAGTGGGAATCGCCCTCGAAATCACCACAAAAGAACCATGCAGTCATGGAATGACGGATGCCCACGCAACCGTCTGAATACGACAAATAACAGCCTACAGGCATTGATACACACATACATGACGCAAAATTGCAAATTTCAATAGGATATCCAGGAAAAACTTAATTAATTATATTTATAAGACCTTACCGAAAATATGACGTAACCTCTTATTTGAGAACACATTTTTGTGGGCTCAAGAAATAATAAATTAATTAAAAATATTAAATGGAATAAAATCGATTCGACAAACAGGATAGTAAATTTGTTTAGGTAAGTCATAGTTAAGACATCAATAAAAACAATTGCCTAAAAACATATCCAAACAAAAAATGAAAATGACGTTATTACTTTGGTAAGAAGAGGACCATGTTTTCAAAATCACTGTACTTTATGTTAGTATTTACGGTGTGAAATATAAAATAAAAAAACCAGAATAACATTCATTGTGCATTTTTCCCCTGAAGCAAATATTTCAAAAAGGTTAAACGAATTTATTAATTAGAACACAAATTTCCCACGTCTATTTTTATATCTCAGTGTTCATATACGAAATTGTATAGGGCAGATTTCTTTGTCATTTCGTTGCATATGTATCGTGGTGTGACAAACATAATATTCACTTAGAATAAATCTCGTGAAAATGTACAATATATATATATATATATATATATATATATATATATATATATATATATATATATATATATATATATATATATCTTACTTCTTTTCAAAACAAGGATCTTTTGAAAATATTTTATTGAGTTTGTTATATTACTATTTTATTACAATATTCTAATGTTTAAAATATGACTTACTCTTGATTTTACATACAATTTTTGACTACTTAAAACCGATTTTTTTAAGGATATACTTTGCAATGAAGTTACTTAACGTATCATAACGTATTTAATGTTGTATGTTTTCTTAAACCAACAATGTATTTAGTGATGTTGGTTAATAAATGGAATATTATTACATACAATTTTTTTGGAACCAGGTATAAGGAAATGCAGGTATTTCACAAAAATTTTTGTTAAGAGTACACTATGGGCAGATTTAAATACATAATACTTTTTAACCACTTCAAATGTATATAAATATATTTTTATTTTCAAAGCTATATATTAAACATAATTTTGAGGTGTCGCCAGCAGGCATTCTTATTTAGACACCAGACAACCGTAATACCTAATAACATGCACGAATAGTATGAACATAATACCTTAAGATTTAACAAAGGATTTGCATATTCACATATGCACTATTTTGCTTCTCGTTTCGGAAATCCAAACTTAAAATAACAAAGGGATTGATAAGCTCCCATAGAGAATGTCAAAAGCACTATCAATAGAGCAAACTTTATATAATAGCCTTTGTGTCCTTAAACGGGTCTTTATGAATAGGTAAATCTTATTTTGATATCAAATGAATGTATTCCTATGACAGCCTTGAACATTGGTATATCTCAGTTTCGTTACACTCTATTGTTATCTTAAATTAACTGTGCTTTGCTGCCTACTTAATATATAATAATAGTACAAATTGATAAACTAGGTCTGTCCTTAGGGAAGTATTATAATCGAGGTAAAATCGTCCTCCGAGATTTTCCGTTTTAGGATCGCTAATAAATATATACTCCCATTTCCGTCGGTCTGCCGTTCTGTCTGTGCGCAACATATATCAAAAACTACTTATCCGAGTGAATTCAAAAGTCAAGTATGATATGAAATAAACTGCTAAAGTTTCTGTGTGAAGCCATTATAGCGGACCAAAATAGCCGCCTAATGAAATGTTTAAAAATGTTTGGCCAAAAAGTAAGTGTGAAACAGAGACGTGGGAAAACAAAATGGCAGTTTAATGAAATCTAGATATTCGGTAATATTCCTTTGCCTAGAGTAAAATCTTATTATGAAGGAAACTATGAAATGCCATAATTGTGTTTTTCTTGGAATAATATATAAATAAGGGCGTGAAAAATAAATAAATAATAATATGAAAATAAATGGAAAAGTCGGTAAATCCAATTCTACTATACACAGATAACACGTTTTAAGAATTCATGTAGTTGTTTGGTAATAACCATCGAGAAAGAATAAAAAAGGAGACGACATCACGTGACTAAAGCGGGTTCAGATTGGCCATATTGATTGATAATACACTTGTGTCATTTCAGTTGTCAATTGTGTTTATTGTTGTCTTGAAGAACATTTATGTAGGTACGTTGAAAACAAAAATTAATGCGTAATTTTCCAAATATTCCTTCAAAAATGTCGTTTGCAATTATTTAATTGGGTACAGCCAAAAATATCATGGTGAAAAACAATTTTTTTTACAAAAAAAAGGTAATTAGTATGGTAGTCACCCAGCTCAACCTTAATGAAAACTTTTTTAATGAAATAATATCAGATAATGTACCACTTTATGTTCTAAAAAAATTGTATTTTTATTACTTCCTTCGTAAAAGGGAAGTATTGTAATCATGAAAAATCACCCTCCGATATTTTTTCAGATCTTTACTTCTCAGGGTCCCTGGATGCCGAAAAACATGTTTTCTCAATTCCGTCGGTTCGGGGGATTACCTAGTAACATTTTGGTAAAAATCCAATATGGCAGAACAAAATGGCGCCCTAGTGAAATGTTAAAAAAATTATTAATAAAAAACTATTTGTCAGATTTATCTCTTATTTTGCACAAAAATCAAGTACGTGGTAATCAGGTAATATTTTCGTATGAATCCATGATGGCGGAACAAAATGGCAGCTTAATAAAATATTTAAAAATTCAGCCTAAAAAACTACTTGATTGACTGATTTCAAATTGTATGCTATAGCTAACTGTGGTATAAACATGAACTAGTAAAATTGTGGTTCTAATTCAAGATGGCGGAACAAAATGGTGGCCAAATAGAATGTGTATAATCATGAGAAAATCACACTCTCAAATTTTACATATATTTACGTTTTAGCATCCCTAGGTGCCAAAAAAATGTTTTATCAGCTTCGTTAGTCCGTCTGTCGGTTTGTCTGTCGGTCTGCCTGTCAGCTCGCGGCATACCTGATAACTACTGATCAGATTTAATTTCAATTTTAACCAAAAATTAAGGGTCATATGGGAATGATCTGAACAATATGATGGTCTAGTGAAATAATAAAAAATTATTACTAAAAAGCTTCTTATCCAGTTTACCTCATATTTTGCACAAAAATCAAGTACTGTGAAAGAAAATAATATCTACGCTTAAGCTATTATTTTCTTTGGTATTGTGTAGGAATCAACTGGTAAAATTCTGAATGGCGGAACAAAATGGCGGGTTAATAAAATATTTAAAAATTCAGCCTGAAAAACCCTACTTAATATAATGATTTCAAATTTTGTGCAAGAATTAACTGAGGTATATAGATGAACCGATAAAATTGTGGTACGAATTCAAGATGGCGGAGAAAAATGGCGGCCAAATGAAATGTTATCCTGAAAAAAATTGCAAATTTTACATATATTTACGTTTTAGCATCCCTGGATTCCAAACAATATGTTTTGTCAATTCCATTTGCACATCTGTCTGTCTGTCAGTTAGCGGCGTACCTAGAAACTTCTTAAACAATTGACTTCAGATTTTGATAAAAAATTAAGGGTTATGTAGGGATGACTTGGTATTATCTTGAGAAAAAAATTAAATATAATGGAACAAAATTGCGGCCTGGTGAATGTTAAAAAAATTATTACTAAAAAACAAATTATCCAATTTATCTCGAATTTTGCACTAAAATCAAGGAATCAACCTGTAATATTTTGGTATAAATCCAAGATAGCAAAACAAAATGGCAACCTAATGAATTATTTTTAAAAA
This sequence comes from Kuschelorhynchus macadamiae, assembly GCA_030620095.1. Lineage (NCBI taxonomy): Eukaryota > Metazoa > Arthropoda > Insecta > Coleoptera > Curculionidae > Kuschelorhynchus > Kuschelorhynchus macadamiae. The sequence continues at coordinate 852,525 of JAUTXW010000243.1, read as the reverse complement.
ATCAGTCTATAAACTGTCTTATAACTGGTACGAATTGGCGTCTTACAAAATCGCTATAAAAAAATCAATTTATTTTAAATCATACTCAAAAAATAAGTGTAGCATAAGTAGAAACTGGTAAAATATTGGCACGAATCCCATATGGTGGAACAAAACGGCGCGCAATAAAAATGTTTGAAAAGACAGTATACTAAATGACTATGCGAGAAACTAAATTGAATTACATTTTACAATTCCTAACGAAAGGAAAGATTCATTACGAGAGAAGTTCCGGGTAAGTTAAATTTACCGATTTTTTTTGAATTGTGTAAAGAGAATTCTTAGAAAATTTCAAAAATCTGCGTGCTGTAGAAACAGTAATTACAAATTTAATTTTTGTCTAGTTTTAGTAATATTATCGGTTATTTTTTATTAAATTGCAGATTTTCCAAAGATCCAGCATGTCGAGAAGCTTGATTAAAATTTGTAAGCGGAGGAAATTCGCAACTCACGAAGTATAGAGTGTTTTGTTCGAAGCACTTCTCTAAGCAATATTTTGACAGAACGTCAAAATATTATATACTAAAAGTTAAATAAATAAAGGAGCTAGTATAAGACACCAGAGCAACAAAATTGTGTTATTTAAAGCGCAATACATTTTATGCAATGAACAATACTTGTTTTTTTTGAGTTAGATAAATGAAACTTTAATTCTAAGTGACAAAATTGTGTACTCCAATTGTCCCAATTTTCAAGAAAATCAAATAAAATAACAGTTCGACTCTGTCCAAGCCGCCATATTGTTACCACACTCAGTTCCGTCTAGTGGTAACCTTATTTTTGTACGTGAGAAACTGCAATGACATCTATTTTTTTATTCTTTCTCGAAGGTAATAAACTAAAAAAATTGAATGTACAAAGTTATTACCAAATAATTATAAGCGTATATAACGGCGTTACTTGTACGTAGTTGAATCACATTCAAGTTCTGCGAAAAGGCGAATTTACCGATTCTTTCAATGTGTCAAGTAAAAAGAAATGCTTACATACTTTGATAAAAATAAAATGATTATATTTTTAAACTGTAATAATCAGTGTACTGTTTCTTTAATCAAAAATTAGTTATTTAAAAAAACTGAATTGATAGTGGTACTATTAGTCTAAAAATTCAATAGTTCAATGTAAAATTTAAAATATCTAAATATCTTGATTAGTTAACAAAATAAACGAAAAGGAAATTGTGTAAAATTTTGTGTGAAACGTTTTAAAAGGGGTTCAGTAAATTTTAAGGCTGCGTCTCCTGATTGATACGTCATCTGAGCCTGAATAATTAATTAAAAAATTATTTTAATATCACTATGTGTCTTTATGATGTCCAAAATACCCGGTTCCATTTTGGTTTGGAAACCTCTTAATTTATATTATTGACTTAACAATGTCATATATTCACTTCTCCGTCGTGGCCGTATTTGTTTCACAAATCTGGAATGAATTTTCTTGTCAAAATAGAAAATTAAAGGTTTTTTTTAAAACTACAGCTGAAGTAGGGTTAAATTTAAACTAGATTGTTGCCTATAGATTTAGCTAGATTTGTCCTATCGGTATCCAGCAATTCTGTCTAATTTTCAAAAAGTAATTGCGATTGTGGACTGGAGTAATCGAAGGCATTCCTGTTGAAAAATGGTATTTAGCAAATAAAGATATAAGATACTCTGTATTGTCATTTCAACAAGGCTGTTGAAGTCGTCCTGTTACTCTAAGAAGTTATTTTTATTTTAAAATTGTGATAATGACGCAATACAATAAAGTTAATATTCACTTTCGCTTATCTTATCGTTTTAACATTTTGTATAGGTACCCTATTTATTTTTCAAATTTTAAGATAACTAAAAATTTTGAGTCATAGATTTTCTTCTTGGGCAGTTGTTTTCATGATACTGATATTTGAAAACTGACAATTTTGAATTTGTATAGGGGTTTGACCTACAGTAAAACGTATTATCCATGTATGTAGTCATAGGCATAGTAAATTTTGGTTAATTATAATTTATTATTTAAATATTATACTGCAAAATCTTAATTTAGTTCAGTATTTATAAATAATTAAGTCTTTTTGAAAGACAGGTATTCCAATATTAAAAAAATTTAACTAGTTCAAAAATGATTTTAAGTACCTTATTTACTTTATGTATTTTATCGAAACGAATGTTGAATATAAGTTAAATCTAATAAAAACCTATTTATATTGAAATAAGTAATCTAATATATACACACTCAGTTTTCGGTGAGTTTTTATGCATATAATGTACCCCGACTAGTACGAAATGCTTTCACCAATTTAGGTGAAATTTTCAATAAGTATTCAGGTTAGTGCCCGAGTGGTCCCATCGCAAGCATATTGAAAAAAAATGGCGCAATGATGCCATTTTGAATCTTTTTCCATTCAAGGTTTCCGAGCTACGTTTGGCATGCTTTAATACATTGCTTTGCCTTTGGTGAACGAAGTTTAATTCAAAAAAGAAATCTCGGCGCAATTTAAGGTGCATATGGATCTAGGGGGATGGGATCTATTTTTTGTCAAGTTATTTTGGCAATAATTATAAATCTTAATGAGTGTTGGAAAATCAAATATCTTTATTCTTGATATAAAACATTTCTTGTGTCAGTGAGTGACGTGTATAGCGGGGGAGGGGGAACTAAGGGAAAAAAATTGTGTATTATAAAAATAGCGTGTTTTATTTATTTTTCGGGGTTTTTAATAACACAAAGTTCAATTTTACCAAATATAATTTTTGAAAATGTGTATTACTGATTTTCTATCATCAATTCAAAATTGTGGTCAACTTACCTGAACTTTTGATAAAAGTTAATTGAAGGCATATGATACGATAAGTGGAAGTAATTTTCTTTTCATCAGCCGGCTGAGGGTAAAATAGTGTTTTTTTGTTTTCAATATTTTACAAACTCGCCGAACCGTGACCCTGTGTTAAGATCGGTGTCCACGTGTAATGTGATGAAGATAGACTTTCTAATTTTGCGTTCCTAAAATTTTGAAACCATTGCTAGAACCTTGGTTTGTTTTACAATATGGCCAGTGGTACGCTGGTGTTCAGATACAGCAGATTGAACAATTTATTTCTTTTTAATACATCATTCAATACATGTTTCTTAAGTTAAGTCCAGTTGATATTAAGCGTCATGTTTCTCCCGCATACACTTCTCCTCATGAGCAAGAAATTTTATATACTCCTTTTATTTTAAAAGGTACAATATCTTTCGAGGATCGCAAACATTGTCTAATTTTCTTACGTATATCGAAGATTGTACGTATGTTAGACCGCCAAAATAATCATCCTATTTTGTTTGCAGTGTCATGTACGTATGGATAGAACAATGCTACCTAACGGTGGCTCCTTATCAATCTCCTTTCGCAGAGCTGGATTACTATAACTTTCAAAAGAACGCGTAACATCTTCAGTGTATTAGCTATTATTTCTTTGTAGGTATTTAACTTTAGTTGTATCTCTTACACGTTCTCAGAAAAGGAAGAGCATTCAATTATATAGGTTTAGCTGCTGCGTACTGTGAAAAACTAATGAAGAACATGGTAATGATGTACTATATAGTTATTACTGTAGTTTATATTTTTATTCTATCTTAACTTTGATTGAGGAAGATTGAAAATATATGCTCTTTCTATTTATACATCTTAATTAACTTTATTGGTGTGTCATCACGGAAGTATAGTATTTTTCCTAGTCTTCCGAAAAGCTCTCTTTAAATGCAAATGGCATTTATAGAAATATGGTTAGGGTCTATTTAGCTTAAGCTCTCTCTTGCAATCTAGAGTTCAATTTTTAATTACCGGTTTGCATTTTCCTATGGGAATATATGATAAGTAAGTAAATATTTTATGCCAAAATATGAAATAAAAAATACTAGTATTACACTAATTCTTCTACAGAAAATTTATAAAAAAAGCATTATGGTATTTTGTTTTAAATCGTTTTGAAACAAATCCAGACTCCCTTGGAATAAAAACTTTTTGATTATAATGTATCTTCCCGTCACATAAAGGGACTGAGACTAAATGAATACGCTTGTTTATCGAGGATATCGGTTTAAAATTCTACACCTACCTTTTATTCAACGTCTTTCTTGTTGAATTAAAATATACCTCTTTGTTTCTTATACTAATCTGGGAGCGTGGGATGAGATCAATTCTAAGCAAAAAGGAGAGTGGATATCTGTGACAAAAAAAGGTGTATTTTGTAATTTATATGTTTCATATAGGACTATCAATACGGTAGGAATATTCCTTTTACAGGCTTTACATTTTATCGAGGTTTTATATATATATATATATATATATATATATATATATATATATATATATATATATATATATATATATCAAAATACAAGAGTTCTAACCACACTACACCACAACTTGTTACGTTCTGGACGCGCGTTTCGCTAACCAAGTTGGCATCATCAGCAGATGATATAAACTAAAGTAAGTTATCCTAACCGAGACTCTTTATAGGTAAATGTGGTCACACTTGGTTGCACCCGACTGCACCGTTGTCAAGTAAACAATAGAGGGGACTATAGGGAATAGGCCCCCCAGAACGTAACAAGTTGTGGTGTAGTGTGGTTAGAACTCTTGTATTTTATTGTATTTATCTTCCACCACAGGTTCCAGTGTTAGGACTTAACATGGCTTCACGGTCAACGGAACAAAACCTTTATCGTAAGTACTGTACTAAGATTAGGTTAATAGCAGCAGATATTTGGTTTCTAAAATCATGCAAGTCTTTTTCAGTTTTCCCTAAATTCATTTCAATCAAGATCCCTAAACAATCACCCGTTACTGGGAAGGTTGAATCTTTTGCCAAACAAAAGTGGCTAGATTTAGAAATTAAAAATCTGTATAGCAAACGAAGTATGCTTGAAATTGAAGCATACGGATTATTTAAAAAACTCACTTATAAGCTTAGTAATTTAGAATTTGAACAGTGGTTAGATTTCCAAAGAAAAATGTTCGTAGTTATCGATGCCAAATTTTTGAAGAAAATGTGTTCACTTAAAAATAAACTGAGAAAGTTGAAACCACAAAAACAAATTTCTTCGGAAGTCGAGAACATTGTAGAAAATCTTTCTTCTCAGTCTTTTTATAATAGAGAAATCGCCCTTTTGAATAAAGGTTTGAATTTTGCAGAGCCTCCAGTAAAAAATAGTTTACCAACTATTATAGGGAATATCGAAAGTTCCATTCAATACGTGCCAGAGTCAACTAAGGGATTCATTAGAGAGGCTTGCAGAAATCAAATCTCAAAAAACGTTGTTAACAACAAGTCAAAATATGTTTCTCGTAAAAACACTGAAGTTATCCAGGGACTGAAGAAAAAGGAATGTTTTTATTTAAAAGCTGACAAAGGAAATAAGGTTGTTATACTAGACAAAACAGATTATTTTGAAAGAGTAGACAATTTGATTCAAACTGGTCCTTATGATTTAATTGAGAAAAACCCGTTATCAAAAATGATAACAGAAGTAAAAAGTACTTTAAAACAGTGTAAAAACCTTGTGTCCGATAAACTAAAATTCAAACTAACACATAGTATCCCACAGTTATCTAAACTGTATTGCCTTCCCAAAATTCATAAACCTGGGAAGTCCATGAGACCTATTGTTTCAGCTGTTGGATCACCAACGTACAATATTTCAAAATGGTTAGTAGAAGAATTCGGCAAATTAAATATCTCGTATGATAACTTTGAGGTTACTAACTCGTTAGAACTCGTTAGAATTCTTAGATAAAATTAAGAATGTTCTCTTAAAAGAAGGTGAAATTTTAATATCTTTTGATTTAAGCTCATTGTTTCCTAGTGTACCCATACCACTAGCTTTAGAGTACTTAAAGGAACTACTTGAAATCAATAATTTGAAGAAAGAAATTATTGATGAGTATTTACTTCTCACAAAATTATGTATGAATCAAATTTTTTTTCAGTACAACAATAAATATTATAAACAACTAGAGGGAACTGCGATGGGCAATTGCTTATCTCCGTTCCTTGCAAATTTGTTTATGGGCAGATTAGAAACCCAATTCAAAAAAGAACTCAAGTATTTCCCAAGGGTGTGGTATAGATACGTAGACGATATATTTGCTATTTTTGATACTAAAACAGAAAATTTGGACACTTTCTTAGAAACATTAAACAATAAATATCCTTCCATTAATTTTACGTACGAAAAGGAGAACAATGGGCAATTACCTTTTCTCGACACGTTAGTTATTAGAAATAACGATAAATTAGAATTTGATATTTATAGGAAATTTACTAACACTAATAGATATATAACATCCGACTCATTTCATTGCCGCCAACACAAAATGGCAGCATTCCATTTCTTAACTCACAGGTTAGTCAATTTTCTACTAAGTAAAGAACGTTTTAACAATGAAATGAATCGGATTAAAAATATAGCTAAAAGTAATGGATATAATGATAATTTTGTACATAAACTAGTAAATAGACATAAGCATAAGAAAATATTAAAAGATGCCACTACTCTTCAAATACCTGAGCCTTCCAATAAATTCATAGTAATCCCATATGATCCCAGATATACGAGAGGTCTAGAAAAAGTATTTAAAAACGTAGGTTTTAGAGTAGCCTACAAAACGAAGAATAGTTTGAAAAATCTCCTTGGAAACCCCAAAGACAAAGTCGACTTGAGGGAGAGGAGTGGCATCTATGAAATTAGCTGTAATGACTGCGATCTAAAATATGTTGGGTAAACTAAACGCTCCATAAACATTCGTTTTAAAGAACACATGGCACATTTAAGATACGGAAGAACAGAAAAGTCGAGCGTTGCCCAACATGCTTTGGAAAACAATCACCGAATAGGAATAAATAATCTTAAGTTTATTAAAAATGTATCTAATAATAGATTATTGGATGCATTTGAGAGTATAGAAATAGTTAAATGTGGTAAGAAAGCACTAAATAAAGACAGAGGGCCTATTCCCTATAGTCCCCTCTATTGTTTACTTGACAACGGTGCAATCGGGTGCAACCAAGTGTGACCACATTTACCTATAAATAGTCTCGGTTAGGATAAGTTAGTTTAGTTTATATCATCTGCTGATGATGCTAACTTGGTTAGCGAAACGCGCGTCCAGAACGTAACAAGTTGTGATTAGAACTCTTGTATTTTGATCTATCTTCCACCACAGGTTCCAGTGTTAGGACTATATATATATATATATATATATATATATATATATATATATATATATATATATACCAAGAACCGCACAGAAATTGAAATTTCTGTTTCTCTTCTATTTTTGCACAGATGTGTCGTCTTGTGCTCCAAAGTAGGTCGCATCTAAAGCGATTTAGTTGCACCACAGTACCTACAGATGGCGCCACTGGTTGCCTATTTCCTCCGTCGACTTTCAAAGTCGAATGGCATGACGCCTTGTTTGTTTCAGAGCTTGGGTATTTCGGTTTTAATACTGATACCCCTCAATGAAACTGCCTGATGATCCTTGCCGGTGCAAATACCACGGTAGTAGATGGCCCTGACAGCGACATGTTTTGGTCAAACTCGATTCTCGACAAAATGGTGGAGGACTAATCCTTACCGTGAGTTAGGGATGGCCAAAATTTTATAATGCACCCGATTAGCTATTAACTAATCGATTCGATGCAATAATCATGTAATTTGAATCGATTCGAAAAATATTGAACCTATGTTCTCTAGGCTTGATGAATTGTGATGTGGCAATAAATAAAATAGGTTTATTACTCTTAAAAGGTTTTTATATAATAAATGTACGTAATTAACATAAATAGTTATAAATAAAAATAGTGCTAACTAACAAAACAGATATAAATAATAATAAACCAAACTCGACCAATAATTAATTCATTCTTGACCCTTGACCTAGCCACTCTTCAACGCTAAGTGATCTCAAGAATAGTTGGCTAGAAAGTCGGTTAGGCTTTAACCTATTTCTATCCTGTGTTGAATAATGGCCTGCCTGGGAAAATAACCTTTCGGATTGCAATATTTAAATGCTGACTTTGATAAATTAGGATATACACATTGCACATTTTTCCAAAAATGAAGTGGATTTTCTGTTCTTTTTACAACAGGATGCTGCAAATAATGTTTAAGTTCCACAGGCAACTTATCATCAGTTGCAATTAAGGATTTAGAACTTTCAGTTGATACGAACGAGTCATGGTATGACCATTAACATTCAGTATCTGCTGAGGTTTTATTTTCAGTACTGATGTTTTCTAAGTTAGTGTCTTCTGATTTTGCTTCCTCAATAGTAGCTCCTTTTGCTGTTGAAGAATTAAATTTCAAACTTGAACTAAAAGCCAGTGGGTTATTAAAATGAATGTTTTTATATCTGGGGCCTAGAATAGTTGAGACTGCACACAACTTTAAAAGTTCTACGTTTCTGAATCCTTTTTCTGTTTGTTCTACAATATTTTTTTTAATTCGATTACAGGTTTCATGGTTGGGTTATAATTATTTATAGCTTTGGTCATACAGTTTATTATCGGGATAACATTACTGCATGTAATATAATTACATCCACATAACTCAACAGTTACGGCCTCTAATGGTTTTAATAATTTTGCCATTTATTTGGCAATTTCTAATAACATGCTACTGACTGTTTCGCTAAGCAAAATGAAACGATCTATCATGTGAAATGTCGAATTCCATCGCGTTGATACCTCTTGAATAAGTTTTAGGATGGAATTTTCTAATCTTCTTGAGTAACCTGTATTCGCCTAAGTTCTTCTGAAGCTGATACTGACTGCTTTGTAAATGTAACAATGCTTTTTATTTTTTTAATAACTTGCTTGATTATGTCACCTGAGAGATCTATAGCTTTAGTTGGAATCAGATTTAAAGTGTGGGCAAATCAAGATAAGTGTTTCTCTTTGCCAAAAATGTCAGTTACAGCTTTAACGATATTACTACCGTTGTCAGTTACCACTACATTTACTTTGTTTAGTTCAATATTCCAATCTCTACAAATTTACAAAATATTTTCTTGAATATAAGAGGCAGTGTGCCTTTCAAACAGTTGAAAAACACCAATAACTATCGACTTAAGTTCATATTCAGACAAATTTAAAAAATGTGCTGTTAGAACTAAATAACTTATAGTGGTTTAGGTTTCAATCCAAATATACAAAACCAGGTACATTTTTAAACATATTTTTAGTAATGTTGCCTAAGTCTTCATATTCTTTGTCCATTAATCTAGTTATAGTTTGTCTAGAAGGTATTTTGTATAGGAGCTGTGTTGTTTTTAAAAAATATCTAAAACCCTCTTTTTCGACAGTAGAAAAAGGTGATGCATCTTTTGCGATCATGTACAATAATCTGTCGGTTATATTATTGTGCTTTTGCCCTCCCTGTTCAAAAGACTTAATTCTTCAAAAAGCTTCATTAATTGGTAAGTTTTATTTTTTTTTGGCGCACCTATATCTAGGTCTAAAAAAGATGATGACGAACCTTAAACTAGAGTTAAATCTTCTTCCACTGATTGTTTTCTTGGAATAGACTCTAATGTACTGCTGCTATTTTTACCACTAGATTCCGGGTTAGGAAAAAAAGTTTTAATCGTTTGCACTTTAGATGTCGATGGCATTGCATCTATGTCTATGACTATATACTTTTTTTTAAACCGCCTGAACTACAGTCAGAGCCTCGGTCAGATCTAAACAAAAATAAATAACAAATAATCAGTTTGATTTGTAAATTTATAATAAATGTACATTAACTTACAGAACTGATGTTGTCTCCGAAGCTGTAGCTATTTTTATTCCATGTTTTCGCTTTAGATGATTCATAAAATTTGTTGTATTGCCTGAATACTTTACTGTGGTATTACAATGTCTGCAATGAGCAGATTTATTATTGTCACCATCATCACACAAAAAATGTTTCCATACACTACTTGTCTTTGGAGGCATATTATACTGATCAGATACAATTAACAATATCTCGAGCTCACAAGGTATATTGTATATTTGTCACAAACTCTCTAAAACCGCCGAAAAAATAAATAAATGCGAATATTGAGAACTGCGAACCACAAAAAAGAATAATTAAATGTTTCCAAATTTCACTAGAACGAGTGATTCCCCGGATCGGCGGAACGGCACGTAGCGTGGACACTGCCATCTCGTACGCGTAAGGTAAACCACGACATAACGTAAATATTTGTGGTGCGCTTACACCGAATGCAATAAATCGGAACTATTTTTTTATGTTGCAGTATAAAAAATGTAATAGACTGTTACTGTGTTAAACGTTTTATGGTATTATGGTTAAGTAGACGTATTATTTATCCATTCGATTTTTTGGGTAAAAGAATCGATTAATCGAATCGATTTATAATTCTATAATCGATTCGATTCCTCCGATGCATCGGTTTAAAATGATCGATTCAATTCATAATCGAATCGATCCTGGCCATCCCTACCGTGAGTTATTTCGTTTGTATAACTTTTTACGACCAAGAACCACTCAGAAATTGAAATTTCTGTTTCTCTTCTATATATGTATATATATATATATATATATATATATATATATATATATATATATATATATATATATATATATATATATATATATATATATATATATATATATATATATATATATATATATATATATATATATATATATATATATATATATATATGGTGTGGTTTTGTCGTATTAAGTTTGGCGCTAGTTGTACTCGTTTTTCAACTAGTTGACTGTACTGATTAAAACCTTAAAACGGAAAAACGTGTCTATAGGTGGCAAAAATGCATTGTACTCTTTAGCGATCGTCCCAAAAAGTTTTTTCTACTACTTTCAATTTTGTGAAACGATGATCGCGATTTCGCTCTTATTAGAGCTCATCAGGCCGCCATAGATTAGCGAGCCCCGTGTAGGGCAAAGGCACAAAATGGAATCACAAAAACAACTACTCCGCTAATACTACGACCGGCATTGAATTACACTGTGACTCCTGGCTTTGTTCTGTTCTGCATCACAGCAGCCACCATGATCCACTTTTGTCAAACGACGATCACGATTTCGCTCTTATTAGAGCTCATCAGGCCGCCATAGACTAGCGAGCTCCGAGTAGGGCAAAGGCATAAATATATATATATATATATATATATATATATATACGAGCTCTTCGGGGACCAGGGATTATTTTTATTGAACCCAATCCCCAATCAATACCACTGTTGTTTATAACTTAATTTAACTCCTCGTTTCTGTGAGTGGAATAAATCTTCCCTGCTCAGGAAGACAGGGGCTACTTGCAAAACTTGCTTTAAGTTCCTTTAATATTTAACCGTTAATAATAGATTGTTTTCAAATTTTATGCAAAAATTAACTCTAGCATAGAGATATGATGATAAAATTGTGGTATGAATTCAAAATGGCGGGCAAATAAAATTTTGGTATCGTGAAAAAAATCACTCTCTCAGGTTTTACATTTTTTTTATTTTACGATTTAGCGTTCTGCTAGATGCCAAAAATATGTTTCTGTCGGACTGTCTGTCTCTCTGTCGTTCGAGGCTTAGTTAAAAACCGCTTACCCAACTGACTTAAAATGTTTTTAAAATCCAATATGGTGGAACAAAATGGCGGCCTAGTAAAATGTCAAAAGAATTACGCATAAAAAGCTGATTATCAAATTTACCTGGAATTTTGCTCACAAAAATCAGGCGTTACATAGAAATGAACTGGCAACATTTTGGTACGAATCCAAGATAGCAAAACAAAATGGCAGCCTAATAAAATGTGTAAAAAGCAGCCAGAAAAACTACTTATTAAATTAACTTGAAATTTTGTTCAAGCATTAAGTGTGACATAAAGATAAAAAAGTAAAATTGTATTAAATCATAATTGGTTCGAATTCAACAGGACGCAACAAACATCTGTCTTAAAAAAATTAGTGTAAAAAAATAAAAAATCATGGCTTAGGTAGAAACTGATAAAATGTTGGTACGAATGGTGGCCAACAAGAATATTTGAAAAGACAGTATATATATGTTACTAAATGACAATATACGGAATTCAGTTGATTTACACTTCACTGTTCCTAATAAAAGGAAAAATTCATAACCAGAAAGGTCCGTGTAAGGAGAATTTACCATTGTTTTATACTGTATTATAATTAATAATTAATTATAGATTGAAACAACATTTAATAAAAACATATTCTGGTTTTCTATAAAATCAAAGTTAGGCCAGCATATCTTAGTTAGAATACATGACTAGGAAGAACAGAAGCGTGAATATAGTTATAGTGTTTTTGTAATAACTATTAGTGCATTAATATTTATTTTTTATAATTACACAATTTGAAAACGTTATTATGAAAAATAGCTTACATGAGGCTGATCGTTAATAATGAAAAGACAGATATGATATTTGATTATGCGACATTTCGTAAGGCTACTAATGCGCTTCAAATGTATTAAAATTTGTACCCCAAAAGAAGAATGCCTAATCCCAAAATATTTGCAAGATTAACAAGGAAAATGCGAGAGCACGGATCTTTTATTTCTATTATATCTTTTTATATAAATTTAAAGGTTGTGTTATAATTCATTCTATATGTTCAAAAGAAAAAATATCTAATCTAAAATTGAATAAAAGAAATTCAATGCATAATCATGATACTTGGCAAACAAATTATTTAAAATCAATAAAGAATAAAATCAATCTGGTAAAAGATCTCTTTTGAACAAAGAAATTATAGTTTATAATAAAATACCTAAATATAAAATTTAAAAAAACTGCCAAATTTTAACAAACATATTAAAACTATTTTTTCTTGAGAAATAATGTCTAATTTGTACTATTTAAATTTAACTTGTATTTTATAACTTATTTATATATTGTATTTTTTATAATCATTGTTTTATAATTTTATAAAACTATTATGTTCTATAATTACATCCTATTATAAGCTGTGTAAGTTTCTTGGAAGGGAATAAATATGGAATAAATATATTAAAATGTAATATACATATGCTTTAAAAAAAATAATAAATTACAATGCGCGAAATATGGCAACGTTCTAACTTTTTTTAAGTTTTAAAACTTGAGTACTAAAATGTAAATATACATTTACATTTTAGTACTTATAACATATACCTTGTTTTGGCTCTAGTATAATTTAAAATAGTTTAAATGTAATTTAGTTCTTTTAAAAATAGATTAAAACTAAAGAAAAATGCCAAAAATATCCAAAACGTTGTATTATTAAACAGGGTGTCTTAAATAGCGTGTGCCACTACTAACAGCGGTGAAATTTCCCTAAGAGAAATAGAAAGATAAACTGGTGGATTCGTTTTTTTTTCATTTAACCATATATAAATATTTTGTTAATTATTTTCTTGGGCATAGGTTAACTCATTGAGAAGCAAAACTACAATTTAATCGACGTTTCGCTTATTATATTGAGCTTTTTCAAGATATTTTATTTTCTACAATAAAAACATGTATAGTTAGTATTTAAATTGGTTAAAACATTTTTGAAAAAACATCACTCAAAAAAACATTACATTTAAAACATTATGATCATGAACACAAAAATACATTTAAAACAACATTAATATTATACAGAGTACGTACCTTGGAAACATGTCATGTGTAACGAATGTTTTGCGATTGCAATAATTTTGACACGTCTGGAATTCTGGTAGATAAAAACGAGACAAATTTTTTTTATTTTTTTTTATATTTACTTTGATTTTTATTGCTGTACAGAGTTTGGGTTTATGATCTTACTGAAATGTACAGGGTTTTATGTATGGAGTAGTTTATTTATTTAAATTAATTTACTTAGATATCAGATTATAATAAATTTCGCTTAAGTTATTGAGGTCTTTTTTATCGCTGACTGCATCTTTCTCTTTTTTAATTTGTATCATTTCTTATATTGTGAGTTTTCGATAATTAGTTTCTTGCTCTAAAATTTTGGTTTGTTTAAAATCGAATTCATGTTTTTCTGTATGTTCGTGTTTGTGGAGTGCAGTTGATGCATTTTTTGTGTATTTGTGGCCGTTTAATCGACTATCTAAGTATTGTGTTGTCATTCCTATGTACTTTTTTGGGCAATTTAAACATGGAATTGAGTAAACTAGGTTTGCTTTCTTTTTTTTAATTACTTTGCTTTTCAAGGGAGTGAAAAGACCGTTTAGTAAATTCTGTGCTTTATGACAGACAGTTATGTCGTGTTAGACAATATATAATTTATTTTTTCTGATAGACCGTCTGTGTAGGGCATTGCAACGTATTTAGTATTACCATTTCTTTCTTTTGTTGCTTTCTTTAAATTATTATAAAAAACATGAGTTAGTTGTTTAAAAACTCGTAGTATGTTTTTTTCCGGATAATGGTTATTTATTAAAGTCTCCTTAACCTTCTTTAAAATCTCAGGACGATATTCTGGGGAAGTAAGTGAGAAGGCACGATCGATTAGACCTATAATAACGCTATTTTTTTGATTCTTTGGATGGTTGGAGTTAAAGTTTAAGTACCGCCCTGACCATGTTTTTTTGTATACCACTTGGTTTTTTCCAAGGTACGTACTCTGTTTTTTTTATTAATGTTGTTTTAAATGTATTTTTGTGTTCATGATCATGGTTTGTTTTAAATGTAATGTTTTTTTGAGTGATGTTTTTTCAAAAATGTTTTAACCAATTTAAATACTAACTATACATGTTTTTATTGTAGAAAATAAAATATCTTGAAAAAGCTCAATATAATGAGCGAAACGTCGATTGTAGTTTTGCTTCTCAATGAGTTAACCTATGCCCAAGAAAATAATTAACAAAATATATATATATATATATATATATATATATATATATATATATATATATATATATATAAGGTATGACAAAAAGACAAGGCCGTACAAAAGACATTTTTAAACATTTCCCGATGGTGGATTTTATGGATAGAAACCTAGGGAACCATATTCGTGTAACACATGATTGTGTAGCAAATTAAATTTTCTCTTAAAATCTGGAATACGAAATCCAGGTCCGTATTTAAAAAAATTAACTCTATTGCTGAGAACAGGAAAAGTCAGAAATAAAATACGAAGATACCATGTTGTAGAATGGAAAAAATTATATAACTTTTAAATTTAAACTGTGTCTCGAAAATCAATAGCCTTTAAAATATTCAAGTAACAAAATTAATTTAGGCGTTTTTGACACATCACCCTGTATCTCAAGAACTAATAGGAATTTCGCAACACGATAAAAGAATCTTGAATGAGTATCAATAATATAATTATAATAACTGAACTCGTAGCACTTACCGTTTCGGAGATAGTAATAGTGGCACACACTATTTAAGACACTCTGTATATCGTTAAACACGCTCTCATAATACGTAATATTGTACACAGTGTTCTATTCAAAATAAGAAAGTTCTTATCAGCCCGGAAAAATGCAACATCCTGTATGAATAAAAACAGAATAAATTAAAACTTTTTAAATTGTATTTAATTTAATCTATTGACCAACCTAAAGTACACTTTTGTGCTACATATCTTAAAAAAAAACAGAAAAATCGATTTACTCTAATTTTCAAATTCGAGACATTGCACATATTATCCTATACACACTATACAAACTATATTATTAAAATAATGAAAATTATTATCAATATATGCTATATTTAATTAATATTTGTAAGATCCAAAGTTTACCATAAAGAGGTTTTTCGTTTTTTGCACTCAACTCCGAGTATCTGAACAATTGGAAATCATCCCCTCTTTTAAAATATTTATTCGATTGATATTATTGGCATTCCTTTATCTTTTTCCTTTGTATTTTTCTTATTTTTAAATTCACTTGAATAAAGCCTGTTAGTTTAAATATTGGCATCACTTTGTCGATATAACATAAATATAAGCGTAAAAAGAAAAAGATGCCAAGATATAAAAATATTAAGGATTGGCTACATACCCAGTAAATGTTATCTTTTATTCATAGGGAAAGAACCACTTGCTATCCGAAAAAAATTAGAGGGTTTACTTCATATTTAAGTAACATAAAATGAAATAAAATATATCAAATTTTATTTTGCTTTCTCTTTATTCATACCGTCCCAAGCAATTTTTGCAATACCGAATACTCTGGATATTTAAATTTAGCCTTGAAAATAAATTAATGAAAATATTTTTCCATGTTATCATAAAATCGATGGCAAATAATAATTGCAATTTGGTGAATATATATATAGTATCTGAAGTGGTGCGATAAATGTAAACAAAAGTTGGAAACAAGCTAATTTCAGCAAAAGAAATTATCTATACCATCAAAATATTTATATATTTATTCAGAAAAATATTTAACAGCAAAAATATGTTTTTATTTTTACAGTATTTACTTATACCTGCACTTATTAAACCAAACAACATATTATATTATGGAAATTATGTTGTTATCAAAGGAAAAATACTTTTTAAAGAATTCAAAGAACGAGAGCGGACTAACAAGTCATTCATCACAGTCATTTGCATTTATTTATAAGATATCTTTATCCCCAAATAAGAATGCAACACTTAGCATTGTAGGGAACGAAACTCCACCCCTCGATGGGCATATAAACTGGGAGTTTTTGTGCCCAAAAATTATTTGATTGAAATTAATTAATATTAAATTACTATGTCATTATTTTGGTCTCTATTCTTAGGCTGTTTAACATTTACTTTAGGCCATAAATACAAAATATATAGTGTTATAATTATTAAAATTACATATACTAGAACAGTTCACAAACTTGTCTTCTTTCTGCCACCAACACGAAGCAAAGCAAAAAAATAGAAGAATCTTCCTATTAAGAAGCAAACATACAAGCGTCTCGCCAATTTTTTTAAACTTTAATGTTTCCCACATCACAGGTACGTAGCTCGAAAATAAATTTCATGATATTATAAACAGTGCAAAGGTAAAAATATTAAACCTATGTATAACTGAAACAACGAAAGTTATAAATAAATTAAATAATCTTCTTCAACAAAAAATTAACTCTGTTAAATCAATAATTCCAGTTGAGGTTTTTAATAAATTCATGTAGTTTTAAAATATTAAATACGAAAAATGATTCAATTCTATTAAAGAAAAAAATAAAAAAAAGCTTTCTAAATTAATATCAGTCACTGAAAAAAATGACATAAAAATAAATACATCTTCATGGTTAGACAACATCTCTAACACAGATATAATAATAATAATAATATTAATAATAATGTTTATTTATTCATCAAGAACAATATACAACAACAAAGCTTTTAACAATAATAATTTCTTAAGGTTATGACTGCAAAATGGAACGAAGTCTGTGGTATGCAGTTCTCTATTAATACTTTCTAGAATTTGTAATATTATGTACACTTTATCTATAAATTTTTCTATATTTCTATGAAGTAACATCATGGCAATTTTAACTTATTGTATTTAATAAATTTTGTAAATATGCACTATAATAAATGGCTTAACACTAATTTATTTTCTAAAATCCAGTCATTAATTAAATGTTTTGTTTTGGTGTATGGTTTAATTTTAAGTTGCAATGGAAGAGCATTATATAGTTTTGGGCCAACAAACGAAATATGCCTCTGGGCAGCCGAGAGTGACACAGATGGTAGCCGCACACTTTGGGAAGCAAAATGTCTAGTATTTAAGTTATGATTTATGCTTTGTTTATAGTACGGCACTTTAATCATAAATCTAATTACTGCCGTCACATACAGGTGTTGAACAGTTAACAATTTACTTTCCTGAAACAGTGAAATAGTTGGGTATCTTTTGTTTTTAAATAAAATTATTTTTATTACATATTTCTGGGCCACACAGAGGGCCAACATGGTAACCCTGCAGGCATTACCTCATGCAACAATTCCATAATTAATTATAGATTCTACAAGCGAAAGGTACACTATTTTTAGATCTTTTAATTGAAGAATGGATCTTAATTCGTAAAATTTATAAATAAGTTTTCTGATTTTTTGCGCAGTGTATTCAATGTGATTCCTCCATGTCGTACCTTCGTCAGATAATACACCCAAATATTTTACATTCCGTGCTCTACTAATACTATCGTCGCGTTTACAAATATTGTTTGTCGTTATATTACAAGGAGAATGATGTATTTTTAATGTCTGTACATCTGTCAGAGATTTTTGAGTTAAACCAAAAGTTAAAAATTTTGTCTTATTCAAATTTAATGATGAGTAACTATTATTCAGCCAGTTTTTTAATTTAGTTATAGCTATTTCTGATTTTTTAATAACTAGGTCCCATGTGGTGTCACTGACTATTAATGCCGTATCATCTGCAAAACAAAAAACTTTTCCCTCATTTAACTCTGTCAGTACATCATTTATATAGATGTTAAAAAGTAGTGGGCCAAGTACTGTGCCCTGCGGCACCCCAGTATCCACCTCCAGCGAGTTGCTTGAGATATCTTCAATTTTGACTCTTTGTGTCCTCCCGCTTAAGTATGATTTGAGGAGATTAAATGCCACACCTCTTATACCGATTCAACACAATCAACACAAGGCCTTAGCCAAGTCCAAAAAGATTCCAACTACCCTCCTACCAGCATCTATATTTTGGAGAATTTCACCTGTAACTACACAGTGCATTTTCCGTATTAGTGTCTTCTCTAAAAGCATATTGATCCACGAATAATATATTATATTTTTACAAAAAAGATGACAATTTAAATTTAATACACTTTTCTATTATTTACTTATTGTGCTTATCAATGCAATTGGCCGATAGTTTGTCGTAAGTTTCTTATCACCCTGCTTAAACAAAGGAACTATGATAGCTCGGGAAGATGACCTTGCTAAAAACAAGGTTCACTATATGTATTAAGGGTTTAAGTCGAAATATGTAATTGTTTTTGCTCATCTCTAAGGTAATGTTGTCATCCCCACCCTTAACATTATTTTTTAGCGTATTAATTTGTAAAATTATTTCAATTTCTGTTACCGGGGTAAAATAAAATGAATTTTGGTTAGTGAGATCCCTTCGTTCACCACCTCTGTGTGTGGTTTTAATATCCCTGGCTAATCTTTTACCTATGGTACTAAAATGAGTGTTGAACTCATTTACAATGTCAAACTTATTTGTAATTTCAACGTTGTTACTATCCACTATGCATTTAATATTGGAGAGAAAGAGAGAGAATGGCGCGTCGACGTCTATAGGTCATTTAGCGCCTGTCGTAGTGTTGTTTACATATTATATCTTATAGTATAAAGATGACTCTTTTAAGAACTCTATCACATTCATTAAGTTTGCAGGAGTAGGATGAAAGATATTTTTAAGACTGTTGAAGTTTAAGTTGCAGGCAGTTCTAAATGGATTTAACAAGTTGCATTCGAGAAACAGGTGTTTGATAGTTAGTCGGACATTGCAATGATTTCAGGTGGGAGGGGTTTCGGATTTCAAAAGGTATTCATTAGTGAGCTTTGTATGTCCAATCATGGATCTAGTAAGGACCGTGGAGTCGCGTCTGCTAAGATGACCGATGTCAAAATTAGTAAAGAATTGAGGTTTAATCTCATGTAGCTTATTGTGGAGCTCCATCATGTCACAATCGAGTTGTACAAAATTATTAATAATTTTCTTAAGTGCAGGAAGGATGTCCCTGCTAATAAAAACTTGGGATAGATTGGTGCCGTTATTAAGTGCATCTTTAGCTAATGCGTCCACCACTTCGTTCCCTTTAATTCCAATATGACTTGGAATACAAAGGAAAGACAATGCAATCTCCTTACGGTCAAGTTCCACCAGTAAGTCATGAATATCTTGACATATAGGGTGTGAGGAAAAGGGGTTTTGGCTGCTCTGTAGAGCGCTCATCGAGTCGTATGCAACTGTCCAGTTCCTATGGAATGATTTCTTTATGAAGGTCAGTGCCTGCATTATGGCAAAAAGTTCAGCCGTGAATATGCTACAATGGTTATTAAGAAGAAAGCTACTTGAGCCTTCGGCGCAATAGAAAGCAGAGCCAGAGTGCGAGAACGTTTTGGAGCCATCAGTATATATAAGGTTTGAGTTAATAAATTTTGTGTTTTGAAATTCCTGGAACTGATTGATAATGAGTCTGTGGTTGTAATTTTTCTCAAAACGTGAAAGTTCGAAGTTAAAGTGATTTTGGGGGAGGGTCCAGGGAGGGAATTTGTTAGGATGGGGGGGAAATATTGAAGGGAGGGAGAAGTGAAAATTTTAAGAAACGAATATTGCTGCTATGAGTGAGATTACTATTCGTATAAAGAGTCAAAGGGATTCTGGGATTGAAGAAGGGGTCGTGGATTGGTAGGTCAGGCTTAAACCAGAGATTAGTAGCATACTTTAATAAAAGTAAAGTACGTCTGTGTTGTAAAGAGATGGTTTCGTTTATGCATTGGAGACTGGGGATTGGACTGGTGTAAAAGCCGCCACAGGACATGCGAAGACGTTTATTTTGGATGGAATCTAGAGTTCTAATGTAGGAGTCTCTGGCTGAGGAGTAAACTATGCAGCCATATTCTATTTTTGATCTGATAACTGGTTTGTAGATTTTAAGTAAGAAGTAGGGTGTTGTTATCTGAACCCCAATGAGAGTTTGAAAGCATTTTGAGCAAACAAATGTCTTTGGAACACCTGGAGCGGAGAAATTTGGAATGATCCCTCCAATTTAGTTTGTTGTCGAAGATTAGCCCTAGGAATTTAATATTTTCCGTTACGGGTATTTCAGAGTTTTGGAAAGACAAGATTGGACAATTTCTCTTATGACAAAAGTGAACGACAGAAGATTTGGAAGGGGAGAAGGTAAAACCGTGTAGGAGAGAGAACTGATTCAGGCGATTAAGACCTGTTTGTAGGAGTCTTTCTGAAGTTCTAATACTACTACTACAGTAGTATAGTACTATATCATCTGCGTATAATTTATAAGATAATTGGGGAGGTATAAAGTGGCGAATATTATCCAGAGCAACTATAAACAAGGTAGGACTGAGCACAGAGCCCTGGGGGATGCCATTCTCTAATGGGAACTCATCTGAGAGCGTTCCATTTATGCAAATTCTAAAGGTTCGGTTTCGCAAAAAATTGCTAATAAATATGGGGAGATGTCTTTAGAGGCCCCACTTAAACAAAGTCTTAAGAATATAATTTCGCCAAGTGATATCGAACGCTTTGGAGAGATCAAGAAAAGCTGCAATCAGATGGTGTTTTTTGGCAAAAGGTCTCCTGAATATCCATTTCCAGGCCAACCAGGTGGTCTAGGGTAGACCTCCTTTTATGAAAGCCAAACTGATGTTTGTCCAATAAAGAATTCTTTTCCAGGTACCAGCAGAGTCTGAAGTTAATCATTTTCTCAAGAATCTTGCCTAAGTAGTTAGTAAGAGATATGGGTCGGAGCTGTCTGTAGTTGTCCTGGGTTTATTATCCTTATGGATCGGAATCAGTATAGACCGACTCCAAGAGTGCGGAAAAATACTAGTCCATATGAGATTGTATATTTCTAAGAAGAAGTTAATGGCAGATAAAGGGAGGTTAGCAATCATCGGTCTAAGTACTTCATCCGGACCAGGAGCGCTGTTTCTGCTGGAAGAAATGGCATGAGAAAGTTCTTTAGAGTTAAAGGGAAAGTTGTATGAGAATTCCGTATTGCTTGCAAAGTTAATGGTGTTCGATTCTTCAGCTAATTTCCGATTCAGAAAGGAGTTGCTGTAATTCTCATTACTGGATTGATTACTGTAGTATTGGGCAAAGCAATTACCAATCTCAACTGTTCGAGAGATCCACTGGTTGTTCTGTACAAGCCCGTGGATGACCCTTATTGGCTTACCCTTTAATCTATTGATCTTATTCCAGATTTCCTGGCTAGACGCCTTAGAGTTTAAGCTTCCAATGTAGTCCCTCCATGAGTTGCGTTTGGCTTCCTTAACAATTCTCATAGCATAAGCGCATTTTCTTTTGAAATCCACAAAGTTCTCCATGCTGGGATTATGTTTGAAACGGTTAAGTGCAGATTTCCTCTTTCGAATAGCTAGCTTACAGGCAGGAGTCCACCATGGAACAGGGGGTTTGGAAGGTAGGATATATGATTTAGGGATTGCTAATGAGGCGGCATTATGAATTGATTTCACGAAGAGATCAATAGTGAAATTGATATCAGATCCGTTGAAGGGAGGAATTAACAGTGATTCCCGGTAAAGTGGCCAGTCAGCCTTAGGGTTTACTTCGGAGATATTTGACCACGACAATGGTCTTAGTATTATTGAGTAGTGATCGCTTCCATATGTATCTTCCAAGACTTCCCATTGAAAGTTTGAGGCTAAGTCACTGCTACAGATGGTTAGATCTAGGGATGAGAAGGTACCGGACGATGAATTAACGAAGGTGTGGGAATCGGAGTTCAGGAGGGAAAGGTGGAATTGTGCAAGGCAGTCTTCAATTATATCACCCCTGCGGTCAGTGTGTGTGGACTCCCAGGAGGTGCTATACGCGTTGAGGACGCCGGCTACTATAAATTGGGGGGTTAGTTGCTGAAACACACTCTCTAGATGATTGTAGGTTAGGTCCAGAGACGGGGGACTATAGATGTTACATATTGTAATATGCGAAGGCAAGTGAGTATGAATGGCGCATATTTCCAAGTCCGAGTCTATTTCATAGTGTAGGGATTCATGGAGAAGGATCGCCACACCACCAGAGGATCTCTCTGCATTAGTTCTATCCTTCCTTTCTACATTAAACGGGTTGAAATTCGTTTCCTGAAGTAATATAATGGAAGGGGTGTGCCATGAGATCAGGAGGGACAGGTATACGGGCATAATAACCGTTCATATTCCATTGTAGAATGGACATAACGGGTTATTTGTGTTTAGGTTTTTACTTGTTTATTGTGGATAGCGAGAGTTCTGAGTCCAGAGCCTCATCGACCATCATCTCTAGCAAAGACTCATTTGAGGATTTCGGAGTGTTGGATTTAGAGGAACCTGAGAGGAGGAGCCAGATGGCTTAGTTTTGGAAGATTTCTCTGGGGGTTTTTTGGGGGTTGAAATTGGGGTTGAGATTTAGGAGTGGGAGGTGTGTTAGGTGGAGGGAGATAGGAGGAGGGAATTTGAGGGAAAGATTTTGTATTCTGGTGGATTTGTGTGAGGAGGGTTGAATATCGCACTGGATGGGGATAGAGCAGAGTTTTTTTGGAGTTGCAGCTACTGAGCTGTAGGGTGATATAAATGTAGGGTTTTGCAAATTATACTTTCTCCTAGCTTCGAAGTAGGAGACTTTCTCAATAGTTCTTATTCTCTGAATTTCAAACTCTTTCTTGAATATCGAACAGCCTTTGTATCTGGGAGAATGATTTTCACTACAATTAACACAAAAGGAGGGGAGAGTACAGGAAATTTCAGGGTGAGGTGGATGACCACAAGAGGGGCATGTTGATGCGTTTTGGCACGATTTAGATGTGTGTCCAAATTTATTACAATTGTAACACCGCATGGGACTGGGGATATGCGGTCTTACTCTGATTGAAAGATATCCAGCTTTAATAGTGGGTGGAAGAATATGGGTATTAAAGGACAAGACAAAAGTGTTGGAATTTACGGCTGGGTGTCTTGAGGGAAGTCTGAATATAGCTATAACTCCTTGCTCACCGAGATTTAGCAAGATTTCTTCATCTGTACAATTAGCAAGATCTGAGCTCGTAATAACTCCCTTGATGAGATTTAACGACAAATGTGGCTGGGTTGTAACGGCGTAAGTGTGGATTGTACTGAATTTCGAGGCCATGTTTGATTGAGCTTCGTTACACACTTCAATCATGACCGATCCATCATTCAACTTAGAGGTGTTCTTGAGTGTGCCAAAAAATTCTTGGAGAGACTTGAAAATGATGAAGGGGAAAGTTTCTTTGAAGGATCCTTCATTCCTTTTGATAACAAAAAATCTATTATATGTATTATTTATTGGTGACTCTACTCTTGGTCTCTTGGACCCGAGATTCTTGTTTATTCCAGTAACAGGAACCTGCATCTCGGCCTGGTTTCCTACCGAGGATGCTGCGCAGGCGCTTGCTAACGGTCGAGAGGGGCCTACGCGACCACCCACTGTATCGATCGGAACTGGGGATCCGACCCCCTGCTCCGTAAGGTTATTCCCTATGGTTGTACAATCCATGGTAATAAAAACGAGATATATTGGACTACACTGGACAAGCACAACATGACTGAGGCCCGGGGTTTGTCACACCCGTAGCTAGAAGGATGACTCCCACCAGCACCCCCTGGGGATGAGAGAGAATAGATAAAGTAGAAGAGGAAAGAAGTAGAGTAAAGAACAGGAGAATTGGTCTAGAAGAACCAGAATAAATAGAAGAAGTACAGGAGTTGAAGGAAGAAAGGAGAAGGAAGGGAAACCCACTCGAAAAGAAAGAAGTAGAGTGGGAGTCTCACCAGCACCCCCTGGGGATGAGAGAGAATAGATAAAGTAGAAGAGGAAAGAAGTAGAGTAAAGAACAGGAGAATTGGTCTAGAAGAACCAGAATAAATAGAAAAAGTACAGGAGTTGAAGGAAGAAAGGAGAAGGAAGGGAAACCCATTCGAAAAGAAAGAAGTAGAGTGGGAGTCCAGCTAAGGGTGACTCGTGGACGCCAACCACGTACTCACAAGTAATGAGCCCCCGAGGTGTAATATTGGAGAAATTGGCCTGATCACCAGTAGCCTCTTTTATAACCTGCCATGTTTTTTTTACATCTTTAGAGTTTTGCTAGAATTTTTGTTTTATAATATTCATATTTAGTTTTTTTTATTAATTTTGAAAGATTAGTCCTATATTGTATGTATCTATTTAAAGCTTCAATATCATTTATGTATTTAGTACAATATTTTTTTAATTCGTCTCTTTTACGTATGGTTGTTAAGAGTTCACACGTGATCCAAGGCTTCAATCTCCTGTTTTTATTATTGGTTTTATAAATTTTTGTTGCTTTATTTATATATTCTATGAATCTCCCCACAAAAATATCAGTACACCCATCAACATCATCGCAACCCAGAACATCATCCCAAGCTGCCCTCGAGAGCAGGTCAGTTAACAATTTATGATTGATTTTTTTAAAAAATGACTTCTCTATTGCCACTAAGTTATTGTTTTTATTTAGTTCTATGTTGAGAAAATGGGGTAATGATCTGCAAGGGTTCTAGTTATTATTACAGGTTTAACAGATTGTATCATGTGTTCCGTATATTTAGCAAATAAATGATCTATACAGTACGCACTACCAGCTTGTACCCGTGTGGCTTTGTTTATCAAGCTGCAAAATCCATGACCACTAAGCACAGTTAGATAGTCATTAACCACTCTAGACCTTGTATCCAATAAATCTACGTTAATATCTCCGCCCAAAACATACATTCGCTTCTGATCTTTTGTGTTTCTATCTAAGATATCGTTTAGGTCAAAAATGAAGGATTCACTGTTGGTAGAAGGAGATCTATAAAGTCCCAGGATATCAACAATTATATTATTTCTGCAAATTGAAACCTTTAGACATTTAACACTATTAATTTCTATAATACCATGTTCTTGATAAATCTCCTCTTTTACATATATTACACATCCGTCAAATTTGTTTACTTTTCCGTTATTCCAAAATACTTTATATCTTTCAATATTAAAATCAAAAATATTATATATTATATGTGTTTCTGATAATATTATCGCATCAAAATTTTTATTAGTTGATTCTAAAAAGACTAGTAAATTCTCGAAGTTTTTATAGAGACTTCTAACATTCGTGTGAATTATATTAATGTCCCTTAAGGGTCCCCCTTATCAAAAAAAGGTACCTGTGTCAGTTTACCACAGACAATAGTTTCATAAGCCTTATATTGGTCTAAAATATTACTATTTTGTTTCATTAATATCTATTTAATATTTATATTTACCTAAATATATATACCTAACTAAATGTACTTACAGTAGGTACATGATCTTATGTCACAAAATTTTGGGCATTGTAGTCTAGTCTCTCTCGTGCCAATTTGCATTTTTTTGCGAAAACGGGGCATTTACTTTCATCCTCGCTGTCGTGGTCACATTCATGCAGCTGATTATACTTATTTTTGATATCACTACAGTTCACACATTTCATTACCCGCTTGGTGCAATTGTATCTGTCATGTTGGCCACCACAATATGTGCATACTTTTTCAAGGTCACAAAGTGTTTGTTTATGTCCAAATCTACCGCACTGAAAGCATCTCAAGATATTTAGGTCTTCAGTTACCTGGCATTGGTTTCATCACATATCTAATTGCATATTAACAAGTTTTTTAAATGTATGACCCAAAGTTTCTACTTTCTGAGATTGCCTGGTGTAGGTGATCTTCATTTTGTCTTGGTCGCTAATGATTTTACTATTTAGCAGTTTTATACTGTCCAAAAGTTCTTCTCCATCTTTATACTCTCTAAGTAGTCCTGTTATCTTCAGGCGAGAATTGTTTTGAACTTTTACTTCAATGTTATAGTCATTTTTCAATTTATCTTTTGAATATTCTAGGAGTTTGTTCAAATTTTCTGGTTTATTGCTCTTTATAATCACGCAACCTCGGTTGTTTGCACTGAAGTATTTTATAGCAGCACATGCAGCTATTGGATCAACATTTTGTTTTATATCTCTTATGCTATCCTCCCTGGTTTGTTGTTTCTTTGGTTTTAGAATAAGAGTTTTTTCATCAGATGTAGTAAATTACCATCATATAATAAAAATTAAACATAAAAAAATAAAATGACCAATTTTCAAAAAGGAATACAGAAACAACATAATAGAACAAGACAATATATTAAAGATGATCCTCAAATAACCATACTTAAACCAGATAAAAGCAGTAATACTGTTATAATGAATACTATTGATTACGACACAAAAATTAGGCAGCTCTTAAAAGATACTAGTACTTATAAACTTTTAAAGAATGACCCAAATAACATCTTTCAAAATAAAAATAATATTTTTGTAAAAAACTATTTAACCAAAATCTATTAACTGATGCGGAAGCTAAAAATGTGTCAATTCGTAATGCAGTCACGGCAAAAATATATGGCATACCCAAACTGCATAAACCGAACATCCCTCTTATGCCTATAGTTTCATGTATTCAATCTCTCTTCTACAAGTTCTCAAAGAATTTATCAAACACACAGGTAAAAATAATTATTAATAATATTAATAAAAGACTCATTTACAACTCTAACCAGAATTCTTAGAAGCCTTAAATCTTATAATGTCAAATAACTATTTTCAATACAAAAACCAATTTGATGGATGTGCTAAGGGCTCACCTATTTCTTCTACAATAACAAATAGTTTTAGAATACCTAGAAGAGGAAGTTCCCGAAAAATTAAATTTTAACATTATGTTTTTTAAGAAATATATAGATGATTGTTTGGCATCAGTTCCAGAAGATAACATAGAGGTATAAGTATTTTAGCATTCAATAAATTCTACACCCAAAACTTCATTTCACTCTTGAAGCTGAAACAGAAAACCAAATAAATTTTCTTGACCTTACTATAACTACACAAAAAAAATAATTTAAGAACACCATTTACACAAACAAAAAAGAAATGTTGTGATTGGTCTAGCTGACCGTGCCATATTGCTAACGTCACCAGAATACGGTCCTGGAACCCTTAATAAAGTTTAAGAGACCTTAATTGCTAATCATTTTCCAGAAAAACTGATAAAAAACTTATCAAACAAAGGACTTATATTTATTATAACAACAACACCAAAAACGTAAGGCAAGATGATACACAGAAAAAATACATTGCAATGTCATACACATCTCAATTATCTGAAAAACTAAAACATTAAAAACTAAAAATCCTAAAAATGAGAATCTCGTATATGAAATTCCTTGTTTAAACTGCCCTATGAAATATATTGGTATGACAACCCAACTCTTATAAGATAGAATAAAAGGGCATAAGTATACGAATAATGTATCCACTGCATTACACAAACATGAAAGAACTACAAAACACGAATTTAATTTCTCTGAGACCAAAATCATAGATGAAGATAACCAACACCAGAAATTAATTATCAAAGAAATGATACATGTAAAAAAGA
This sequence comes from Kuschelorhynchus macadamiae, assembly GCA_030620095.1. Classification (NCBI taxonomy): domain Eukaryota; kingdom Metazoa; phylum Arthropoda; class Insecta; order Coleoptera; family Curculionidae; genus Kuschelorhynchus; species Kuschelorhynchus macadamiae. The sequence continues at coordinate 824,303 of JAUTXW010000243.1, read as the reverse complement.
AAAAATGCAGTAAACGACAAACAAAATATAAAAAATAAAAGTCAAACATACCACAATTTAATATATATTAACATTAAAAAAAATATATAGTTTTGACTCCTTTAAGCCATTATTTTTAAAACGTAGTATATCGTCGAGAATATATGATTCTATTTAAATTGTATTTAAATAAAAAATAAAGATAAAAAATACGTATAGAAATATCTTTAAATTCCTCACAAACGAAGTATGATAAGAACACTTTTCTACCTATAACTGTACACATAAGTAGCCTGGCAAACTACTAACTTGCCACCTACCAAATATCAATAAACAAACGGCGTGATGAATTTTTCGAGGTATGTAACCCTATTTTATTAATTATAATAATTTTTTGTAAATAGTATAAAATTTTGAATTACTTTAAAAATATTGTAAATGGCTTTTTATAATTTGATATTAAATGTTTTCTTTAATTATTTGTAGATAGGAGTGAAAAGCCTAATATATACAAAAAAAAAATAAAAGAATGACCAATCTTCGAAAAAAAGATGATCGGCGAAAAGTCAATTAAACTCCATTGTCTTTGATGTATATATATATATATATATATATATATATATATATATATATATATATATATATATATATATATATATATATATATATATATATATATATATATATATATATATTATATATATATATATATACAGTGAATATCGCTTATAACGATATCGGATATTACGACATATCGGTTATAGTCCCGACTGAGTTCTATGCTAAATGCATTGAAGACGTGTTGCCTATAACGACATCGCATATAACGACGTACTTATATTGCCACCAATAATTTAAGTTAAATTGGTCCAAGTAATCGGTTATAACGGCGAGCGATATCGCATGTAACGACGAACTGATATAGTGACCGATTAATTTAGCTTATAGTGGCGGAACCAACCTGTTATAACGACGACGGGTCTTTATTTTATTTAGCTATTGAGCGCCGAAGTTCGGGGAATTCCTTTTCTTGTAGGCGGTAAATCCCCGCTGCATGCGAATCGGCATTTGGTCTGTTATAAACGACTGTTACCTTTATTGTATTAAAGCTATTGATGTAGTGTGCATTTGTGTTTACATAATCTAAGTTGCTGAATCTGAGAGTATAAAACGCGATGTCTAAACGAAAGGCTTTTACAGTTGAGGAGAAAGCTCATATAATTTGGCGTTTGGAAAGTGGGGAATCGAATAATGATATTGCCAAAGAGTTAAATGTAAGTAATGCTTATCCAGTTTATTAATTCTGATAATTATTATTTTTGATAACTTTGCTGCAACACTTGTTAACCCATAAAGTTTTTACATGAGAAAAAATTGTATTTTCAGGTCGCTCATTCAACAATATCAACCATATAGAAAAATCGTGAAAAGATACATCAAGCATTTGATAGTGGCGATACTTCGTTGACCATGAAAAAAATGAGATATTGTAACGAATCAGCAGTGGATGAGGCAATGTTAAAGTGGTTTAAGGTAAAAAGGAGCCAGAATGCAATACTGACAGGTCCCATTTTAATCGCAAAAGCTAATGATTTTGCGAGGCAGCTTAAGATTGATTTTACGTGTTCACGTGGATGGATTCAGCGATTTCAAAAGAGGCACAACATAGTGTGTGGAACAGTTAGTGGAGAAGCGGCAAGTGTACCTAAAGGGGTTTGTGAAGATTGGTTATCTGCTGTATGGCCTAATTTACGCAGGGGGTACAAGGATGAAGAAATATTTAATGCAGATGAAACGGGGTTATTCTTTCGAATGTTGCCAAATAAAACCATGAAGTTTAAGGGTGAAAAATGCGTAGGCGGAAAACTGTCTAAGGACAGGCTAACTGTTTTGGTTGGAGCTAATATGACTGGTACGGAAAAAATGAAACTTTTAGTTATTGGGAAGGCCAAATCTCCACGCTGCTTCAAAAATATAAAAACCCTGCCAGTTGATTACGAAAACAATGCAAAAGCCTGGATGGTTGCCTCACTGTTTGAAAAGGCAATAAGAAAGTGGGACAATAAACTGTTTAGAGCAAATAAGAAAATACTTTTGTTACTAGACAACTTTTCAGCTCATCCAAACCTAAAAAATTTAAAAGCCATAAAACTTGTGTTTCTACCGCCGAATACAATTTCGGTGCTACAGCCAATGGATCAGGGAGTAATCAAGGCATTAAAAAATGAGTTTAGAAAATTGCAGCTAACTAAAGTCTTAGAAAAATATGAGACTTCTAATGACCTTTACAAATTAAACATTTTGGAGGCCATTCTATTTATATCACAAGCTTGGGATCACGTTTCCCAACAGACAATTTCAAGATGTTTTGGTCATGCAGGATTTACCGCCCTGCCGGACGATCATGCAAGTTTTGATGAGGGGGAAAATCTTCCACTTTTAGAACGGATTAAACTTCAAAGCAAAAATAACCCCCCTGAAGACGAAAACTTACCTTTAGCAGAATGGATCCGTGACTTACCTATCGCTGACTTTGCTACCCAAGAAAACTGGGAAAATTTTGTAGAGGTTGATGAGGTTCTGACAACCACGGATGAATTGATCGACTCAGAAATTTTGGATGGTCCACAAGAGAGTGGAAAAAGTGATGAAGAGGAGGAGGAACTGGTGACCGACGAATATCAGCCACCAGCCATAACAGAGGTTCGTTCAGCAATTAAAACTATCAGACATTTCTTTGTTTTTAATAATGACAGGGAAGATATTGCAAATCCGACTTTAGTGCATCTAGAGAATATGATTGAAAAGGCGTTCTTAAATTCTAAGAAAAAACAAAAACAATCTGTATTGACTGACTTTTTTAAAAAAGTTTAGTTTTTAGTTTATTCATTTTTTTGTTGAGTTGTTCTGTTTTATAATTAACATTTTATTATACATTTTTTCATAATTTTGTATACAAATGTACAATAAGTATGTACATACATACATAATATGTACATACTCACATAACATTATATGTATGTATGTATGTGTACGCACATAGATCTGAAAATATTCCATGTTTTTAACTTTTTTTTTTAATTAAGTTTTTATTGAAAATTTTAAGAGATATAATCACTTTTTCGTAATAAAAATATATAAGGCATTTTCTTACTTTTTTCTCTCTATAACGACGCTCGGTTATAACGACAGAAATTAAGCGGTCCGTTCAATGTCGTTATAACCGATATTCACTGTATATATATATATATATATATATATATATATATATATATATATATATATATTTTTTTAATTTAATTTAATATTAGGCAGTAGTCCGTTTAAGTATTTCTTTCTTGTGTTTTTACAGCTCTTAAGTAATATGTTATTTATTTTAAGACTACATGTAGTACTTAATTCGACTAAATAAGTTCCCTTTAACAAAATAGTATTTTGAGTATTTTTACAGTTTTCTGTTGCTGTAATACCTTTATTGGTTACTAGGGCACATTTGCCTTCCTCAATATTTTGAATTTCTAAACTAATCTATTTTTACCGGAATGTGTTTGCAACTCATGAAGTTATGATAATATCTTAATTGCTGCATTTTCGCAGGGTAACGTTTCAAATATATTTTGAGAGTGTAAAAATAAAAAAAATTCATTTTATGTGATCTTTATACATGGATTGGTATTATTATTTTATAGTATTCGCAATTAGGAGTTGGTATTGGAAATAAATTAAATAAAGTATAGTCTTGTTTTTCGACGGAAGGATTTCTATAATAAAAGTGACTTCGTTAATCATTACATATCCTTTTATATCTAAAATTTTCTCATATTTTATAATATTTTTACAATTGATTGAAATGGCAACTTTTCTGAATTTAAGTGTTTTTTAAGCAAATTAATTTCTGATAACACATCTTGAGGTTGAATTATAGTATTGTGGAAATTATTTAATATGGCAAAAGATATAGCGACTTCTATATTTCCTAATATATGATAAATATTTTGATATAATATGTATATTTGTGTTAAATCATTTGAGAAAACTTTTTATAAAATTACTAGTAGAGTAATTTGCTTATTTGTTTTAAAATATTAATTTTGTTATTTATTAATATTGCATCGTTTTCGTCTAAATTTCCGATTATACTTCTAATTATACTTTCTAGTCCATCAATTGAACCCCGTTTATGTCTGGTTTGTTTATGGGCTAATATTTCATTTATCTGACGTTTTTGATTTTTTAAGAATTAATTAATAATTATATAAGAATTGTAATATTCCGTATTATAGTCAGTTTTGTTTTTCAAATGTAATTTAACATATTATATTTTAAAGTCTATACTCCTCAATTATAACTTTTATATAAAATATTTGAACAAACGTCCAATGATTGTTTTCTGGGCATGTCCTAGTTTGTAGGGTAAGATGCCAGGGTTATAGTTTAATTGGTGGTATTTCGGTTTCATCATTTTAATTTTTTTATTTGTATAATTTCCGTCTTTTTAGGATTTATAATATTTTTAATTTTTACCCCATTATTTTCAAGAATTTATTTTATTATGAAAAGTCCTCTCAACATAGCTTGATTTTTATTTCTTGTGGACAGTTTTTTATATATTCTTTGATTAAGCTCAAATTCGTAGGGTTTATCACCTTTACGGTGAGTTTTTACTGATACAGTATTATAGATTGCTTCTATTTTTTGTTTATCAGATAAAATGTAATCTGAATAAAATGTTGATATTAAATCAAAAGGATCACGCGAATTTGTATGTTCTAGACCTAATTCATGAGGTGTGTGTTTAGTCGTACTATGTTTTTTTTACAAGCTAGAGTTGCATAGGGCAATAATTCAGGAATCGGCTTATTTTGTCTTTATTTCTTAAGCGTCTTAAATATTCAATTAAAGTAAAATGAAAGCATTCAACTCGTGAATTAGATTCGTAAGGTTCTGGGGTTGTAAAGTGAAAATTTACTTTTTGGGCTTTTAATAATTATTTTACTAGTTCGTTACCAAATTCAGAACCATGGGAATAACAATTGTTTCTGGACATCCAAATAATGAAAAATAGTTTATAAGTCTTTCACATTTTGACTTTGAGTTCTTATCATATACGTAGGCTTGCTCATATTTTTAAAAACTTATCAAATATTGTAAGACAATTAAAATTTTCAAAAATAAATGTGTCTATATGAAATATCAGAAAAAGTTTAGAAGGTGTCTTGGTTATATTTTAAAAATTGAATTTGAAGTTTTCATTTTAGGCCAAAAACAATTTTGCTTAAGTCTGTCATATATTTCTGTGATTCCTCTTTTATAAGTTGTACTTTGATGTTGATGAGTCATCAATAATTTTTTTTCATCATTGTCTCTAATATTATTCACTAGTTTTGTATATCTTAATATGTTTTGTATGTATACGTTTGCAAATATGAAAACAAGTTCTTCGTTATAAAAATCTACGTAACATGATTTTCGTTGTTCATGTAATCGCAAATAAATTATTTAATAACGTCAGGTTTTCCGGTATTTCTAAGTTGTCAATATAATTCTTTTCGAATGTTTCAAAATTTGCAAACACTTATTAATTATTTTATCTAAGGCGTTTTATCCTGAATTTTCTGTAACATTTTGATTACTATGCACAGTATTTTCTGAGGTACTTAAAGTTGGTTAAATTCAAATGTCAAATATGATTTGTTCATTGTTCTCTTGACCTGCGGAAGTCGAGAGCAAATTGATATCTAAGTTTCGTACTTGATCAAATTCAGGGTTATCTTTATTCGAGTTTGCATTTATTTGAGAGTCAAGGTTTGGTGTCACGGTGACATTTTCCGAAAGATTACGCAAGTATTTAACTAAGTCGTTATCAGTGTCTCCTGGGTTGTTTATTACAGAGTCATTTTCGTATAAGTTTAATTAGATTCTCAATACGCCGTCAGAATTAAAGTTTTTACAAACCTTTTTCATAAATTATTTTATAATCAAATTCTTCATCTACATTGAGTTATTTTCGAATTTATACATGTATATATATATATATATATATATATATATATATATATATATATATATATATATATATATATATATATATATATATATATATATATATATATATATATATATATATATATATATATATATATATATATATATATATATATATATATATATATATATATATATATATATATATATATATATGTTGATTTTTACTCCTTCACGGATGGAAAAATACAATGTGTTTTCATTCCGGGTGTACATCCGTTCACTACTGTCGTTCTTAAAAGAACAGTTTTGCTGACGTTTCGCCAAAATCACATTTGGCATTTTCGAAGCTTTCTTTCTCGCGTCCGAATAGAGACTGAAGTGTTGGTGACTGCGACGCTTCCTTTTATACCCCCACTCGGGGCCGAAGGTTATATCTGCGCAGGCGTTGGTCGTTAGTTATGTTTTCCGGTTGGTGCTGTTGTTGTTGCGCTAATTGCGCTTGAGTTTTTGCGATTTTAGATTTGTCGATTATTGTCTTCCATACTGTTGGTAGTTTTAATGATTCGTCCCTTTTATTCAAATCACCTTGTTTTTCAATTTCTATGGCTTCTCGGTCTTATAATGTTCTCTTTTGGCAATCTCCCTACACCCATCGAAATTTATTTTATGGCCGGTTTCCTGATGATGTAGGAATAAAGCTGAGGTTGTTTGTTTATGTCTGATGCTGAGTTTATGCTCTTCCACTCTTGCTGATATTCGCCTGTTAGTTTGCCCCACGTACAACTTTTCACAGTCCTGGCACGGAATACTGTATACTCCGTGGTTTTCCAGTTTGATTTTATCTTTTGGATTTCCAAGTATTTTACCTATAGTTTATATATATATATATATATATATATATATATATATATATATATATATTGAATATCTTAAGAAAGCAAGAAAATATTAACAAAAAAAAAAAATATATATATATATATATATATATATATATATAAAATTGTCGTCCGAATAAGGTCGACAATATTTGCCTGCCCTAACTACGGCTAAAAGTTCTTTTTCTTTTGTTGAATACCTAGTTTCAGTTTTATTTGAAGTACTTGACACATAAGCGATTGGTTTATCGTTGGGTAATGTCCCTTGAGATAGGCTAGCTCCTAAAGCATAATTACTTGTATCTGTGGTTAATATAAACGTTTTTTAAAGTCATATTGGCGAAATTATTAATGTTTTTACAATGTTCGAACGCATTTATGAATTTTGGCGTATGCTAGAGTTCTTTTTTATACATTTTGACATCCGTTTTATTATTTTATCAAAATGTTTAATAAAACGGCGATAATATCCTATTAAGCATAAGAATGATTTTATCTTTTTTTAAGTTTTCGGTATAGAAAAATTTTTTGATATTGAACTTCTCTTCTTCAAAAATTCAAATTTGTCCAATTGTATCTTAAATTTTGTTTCTCGTAATGTTGCAAAAATATTTTTCTTAGTTTTAAAATATGTTCGTCTAAACTTGTACTGGAAACAATTATATCGACTACATATACAAAGCCTATTTCGTCTTATAAACCTTTTAATATATTGTTCACAACGCGCTGGAAATTCTCGGGTGTATTCTTTAAACCGAATGGCAGTCTTAAAAACTCATAATGACCAAACTATATGCTAAATGCAGTTTTAATACTTTCTTCGCACATTTTGAATTTGATGCAATTCGTTAGCAAGATCTAACGTAGAAAAATATTGCGCTTTACCTAGTTTATCTGTTTTGTCAGCTCCTGACACATCACTGATACTATGTAGGTCGCAAACTAAGCGATATTTCGACTTTCCTGAAGCCTGAAGCTTTTTAGGAATCATCCAGATTGGAGATGAAAAAGGAGAGCTGGATTCTGTTATAATATTTTGAGCTAAATGATTCGAAATTATATATTTTACTTCTTTTCAATAAATTTCAGGGTATCGGTAACTTTTAGTATAAAAAGGAATATTCGTAGTTGATTTTATTAGATATTTTATAGCATTTGTAAATGTTAAGGGTATTCCTTCGCAATGGAAAACGTCTCTAAGTTCAAAACAAAGTTTACGTATTTTTGTTTGACCTCGTAATTGCAATGATCTAGTGTTAGGTTTTTTAACTTAGCTTTAAGCAGGTTATCTAGGTCTTTATCAAAATATTATTCGTTTGAATTATAATCAATTACATTAATTTTTTCAATTTTAAGAAGTTCAAGAAATATTTTATTGTATCTGATTGTATTTTAATTTTTAATTGGGTTTTCCGATGGGTTGAGTATAGTCGTATAAGTAAGATTATTTTTTATTTCAACTAGACATTCGGGATTTCTATATTTCCGAATTTATGGTAGGAAAGTATACCTATTCCTTTTTGTGATGTTCACAGGTATTTTGACTTGGTGAAATTATATAAGCAAATTTTTCTTAAATATTTTCAGGTGAAATTTGTTTTTCATTTTTGCCAAAATAGCATATTTTCGTACATGCGGTGATTGCAAAGTTTGTGTTTTAAAATGTAAATTAGCGTTAACTTGAATAATAAGTTCTAAGTCTATTAATCCATCAAATTTTATTGAAAAATTAAATAAACAGGACGTACGACTACCTTGCGTTTTAAACGTAGGGAATATTGGAAATTGTTGCTATTTCGTTATGAAAGGACATTGCGTGTGCTGATTGAACTTGAAGTATCTAATTCAGGTATATAAATATATGGTAATTCGGCTGTAATATTATTTAAAAATACTATCTCGTATTGTTGTTCAGACTCGTTTCCGCAAAATTTGCATTTTTGGTGTTGTCTATGTTTCCATGTTTCCGTGTTCATAGTTTTGTTCTTGGTACATATTCATACAGTTTATGTCATACATATAAATATAGTTTTGTTTATACATATTCGTATAGTTTTATTCGTAAAAAGGGTTATCGAAATTTGAAATTTCTTGATTACCAGCATAATCAGTATTTTCATAATTTGGGAAACTAATATTTAAATTTTCGTGATTAACAGCGTGATCATTAACTTGATAACGATTTTGAGGGTTTTGTTTTAAAACTTCCTGGATATAAAATTGTTCAGTAATTAATATTTTATTTTGGATATTATTATTTAATATAGTATTACCAGAATTCGTGTCCGTAGGTTCTACTTGTCATACAGTCTTGAGCAAAACTAGGATTAGGTCTTATAAAAGGTATTTGTTGACTAAAATTTCGTCTTTGAAAGTTTTGTTGGAAATCAGGTGTGATATTTTGATTTGTATTAAAATTATTTGTACTTCTTCTAAAATAATTTGGAATGCGACTTTTACCCATCGTATTTTGAAATCTTAGAAAATTAAGATTTATTGTATTAGAAAAATTAATTTGCGAACAATTCGAGTTAAAATTGGGCGAATAATTATGGCTGAAATTATTCGAATAAGGTGATTTATAAATTAGTTGAAATTTTGGATTTTTACTTCCGTCATAAAAAGGAAGTATTATTTTGGAAATTCATTGCACTCGTTGGTACAAGTTTATTTTGTAGCATTTGTGAAGTTTTGAAATAATAAAAATTACCACAAAAAAGCCATAGTTTTTTCACAGCACTGCTGGACTTTTTAAACGTAAAACCTCGCATAAAGGTTTTCAAAGCAAATTGATCGTAATGATTAATTTACTTGCTGCGTCTTCGTTTGTAGCATTTAATTTTGCAGAAAGTAAACTTCTAGAATTCTGAATTCCCATACCAAAATTTATTAAAGGATGCTTTTTTTAAAATGATTTTAAATTAATTAAATCTTGAATAAGACAGTCAGATCTATATCTCTGCAAAAGTATTTATACGGACTTATTTAACTAAAGTCCAACTATTTAATTCAGCTAGCCAAATAATAAGTTTTGCGGCTCTACCTGTTAGTTTACTTAATATTATATCAAATAGCCAGATATTTATAGGATAATTTAAATTATTTGTATTCTAAAAAGCTTAGAGCGAGCTTGCGTAAGCTGTTATAAATCTTTATGTTAATTTTGAATTTCCGTCAAAACATTATCAGCTTGACAACGTAAAAGAGTATTTAAAAATTTGTCGTTTTTTATTTTTATTTTTATTATCAGTAGAACCAGAATCAATTCATAAGCCGTTTAGGAAATTAATTAGGTAGTCAGGATTTACTCCTTTAGAGAAATCACTTAATAATAATAAAAAAATTTCAGAAAATTATATTTTCAAAAATAAGTAGTAAAATTACGTAATTAATTACATCAAATATAGAAAAATAACTTATTCTTGCAAATAATATAGTAATAATTAAATATGTCGACTTACAATAACAGTGGAAAAAAAGTTTCGTGTGGTTGTCCTTTTTTTTCATTCTTACAACTAGGTCCTTACTGTTAGGCTGGTTTAACAATGTCTGTCCTCCTCAGCGGTCTCTTCTTTGACTTGCTATCTTGTCTTTGCTGGTTTCCCAAAATTGAAGATGGCCCGGTGAAAGTCGCCTTAGATCAGCACTTCTGATTCAAGTAAGTTTCAAATTCCTTTAGGATTTCTTCAGTTCAGAGCGTTCCCGAAATGTTTTCTTAGATAGGTGCTATTTACTTCAAAGGACTCGAACTGTCGAAATTTGTAGGTTCAGTGAATACATTTAAAAACAAAAACATGAAAAAGACTTTTTAAATAATTTTATTTTATTTTAAAACTGAAAAATAACAAGTTTTAGAACGAAAACGGACTAACAAGTGATTCAGTACCGTCCTTTGCTTCTATTAACAAGTTGTCGTTATTTATTTATTGCATTATTTACAATTTGTTTAGAATTGATAAAAAAAAAACCTCCAGGTGAAAACAGGGTGCAGTCTAGCCAAATAAGCTACTCTACTGAACTCCGTTTTGCTGGATACCTAGTTAAGTTAGTAATACCTACAAACTAAACATACAAAGCAAATAATTATATCAAAATACAAAAAAAGTATTAAGAGTCGTGATCATACCCGTCACATTGGAGAAACAAAAAAAAACAGGTAAGAAGAACTGAAAATTAGAATAATAGTAATTCAAATATAATTATTCTAATTTTAAATAGAGTTTTGAATGTTAAAGAGATACTTTTTAAATAGAGTTTTAAATTTTATATCATTTAACAACGTTAGCTCAGAGGATAATGAGTTATATAATATTATGGCATTATAAGTAACAGATCTCTGAAACACGGCGGTCTGATGATGAGGCATCGTTAATTTATTACCAAATCTAAGGTTACGTGAGTGGATATTTAAACGTAACATAAACTTATTATTAAGGGATGAGGGTAGCATAGGGTTTTTATAATTTTTATTAAAAAGTTGCCTAAATGTAGAGTTCTACGATTATCCATTTTAAGCCAACCTAGCTCGTTAAAAAAATGTGAAATATGGTAAAATTTTCTTAGTCTCAAAATAAGGCGCGAACATGTATTTTGAACTTTTTGAATCCGATTCTTGTCTGCCATCTCCAGACAAGAACCATAAACAAAATAGCAATAATCAAAATTCTATAAAACTAGGGATTCTCAAAGCATTTTACGCAAGGAAAGATTAAGGACTTGCCGGCTATTATACAGTACTTTTAGAGACAGATATGACTTTTGAATTAATATTTTAATGTATTCTCTAAACCGTAACTCTGAATCCAATACAATTCCCAAGTTACGAGCAGACGCAACAACAGGAAGTCTGACACTGTCAAGATTAATATTTAGATTTTAGCATAAGAAATCTCTTTTTTTGGACCAAAAAGCATTAAAATTGATTTTGAAGGGTTTAATTTTAAGTTGTGTTCTAAAGAAAGCTTTTTTAATACATTTAAATCTTCATTTATTGATGCATTTAAGTAGTCTTCATGACTAAAATGATAGTAAACTTGAGTGTCATCTGCGTACGCCTGAATTTTACATTGTTTTAAAGATTTTAAAATATCTGAAGTGTAAATAATAAAAAGGAGTGGTCCAAGGATCGAACTCTGAGGAACACCTGACATAATCTGAACCTCATCTAAAAATGTGTTATTACAAAAACTTTTTTGATAACGATTAGAAAAATATGACTTTATTAGATTAACTAACGGTTCCCAAGACCATAATATTTTAATTTTGATAGCAAAAGTTCCGGATTAATAGTATCAAAAGCTTTTGAAAAATCAAGGAGGACTAGTGCGGTATTTGATTTCTTATCAACAGCAGTGATAATATCATCGGTTAGACCAACCAATGCAGCAGATGTACTAAAGTCTTTTCTAAAGCCAAATTGACTTTCCGGAATTATATTATTAACAATACAGTAATGCAACAATTGATTACATAAAATGTTTTCAAAAATTTTAGAAAGAAGTGGTATAATGCTGATTATCCTAAGATCGCTAATATTGGTTGGATGTTTGGTTTTAGATAAAGGCTTTCCAATAGAAATTTTTCACTGATCCGGAAAATAATTACTCTCAATACAACAATTAATAATATGCGTAATGTATTTGTCTATGAAAGGATTGCAAATCTTTAACATTTTAACGCTCATGCCGTCAACACCAGCAGCTTCAGTACGTATTTCGTGAATTGTTCTATGAATTTCTGTAATACTAGTCATATTAAAAGAGAAATTTAATTGATTATTAAAAATATCAACTTTATAAAAATTTATTTTCAAACTGCAATCAGAAATATTTTGAAGAAATTCACCAAAGTAATCGCTAATCTTATTTGGATCGGATAGATTATCTCGAATACTACAATCTTTACTAGAGCATACCTTTAATGAATTTAAAGATCTCCAGGTTTTTCTTAATTTTTTTTCCGCGCAAACGTCATTTAAATATTTCTTCTTCTTCCGCCTTACTAACGAAACAATAAAATTAACCGTTTATAATTATCCCAGGTAGGAGCAAGTCCTGGTTCGTTTAAATTCCCGTAAAGCCTGATCTCTTTGTTACATAAAAATTTTAAGATTTGGTGTTAGCCAAGACGCCTTAGACTTTGTCATTCTGGCCGTTTTGAATGGAGTATGTTTGTCAAAAAGTGGGAAATAAAGGTTATTAAGAAAGATTTATTTTATTATTTATATTGTCTTCGTAAAATGTATTATTTCACTGAAGCAAATGAAGTTCATGAAGAAATGAGTTTACGTCAAAATTGTCAAAATTACGATTAAAACAGCCGCCAGATTTTTTCATGAACATGATACAAGGTAAACCATAATAATAAATGAACAAAATTCATTCAAAATCAACTTAAATCGGTCAAAATTTTCTATCTGGAATATTTTGTAAATATCAAAAGATCGTTCCAGACCAGGCAAATTTCTGCGGAATCGATAAAATACTAAATTGCGACAAATACTGAAAATCGTATACCCGATAACAGAGAATATTTTTACTGGCCGATTGCTCTCGACTATAAGGTTGCGAAAATAAAGTTAAGTGTTTAAAAATATATCAATAATTAAAGTTTTTATTTAGAGAAGTTAAAGTTTCGATGAATTAAAATCAACTGTTATGTGTAGTATGTAGTATGTAGCCTCTAAACTGTCTGAGAAACTACTGGCAAGTATAATACTTTTTTTAGTATAAAGTTTATTATTTTTCTTTAAATACAAATTCGCTGAATTCAAAATTCATCTAGCTAAACTAAGAGATTTAATAACCCTTTAACATAATGACACACGAAAATTTGGATTAAAAAATATTAGGAAAATATCTACAAGTGCATACTCACTTCTGCACAAACGCGGATGAGCCATGCTTCGGCTTAAAAACAATTTATATATACACGGCGTTTCGGTAGGAAAGAAAATTATTAAGGAAGATTATATATTTAAAAGTCCGCAAATGCTTAGTTTCTGAGATACAGGAAATAAAAGGAAATTTTAAAAAATCCGTTTTTTTTATTTCGGATTTTTTTTACCATTATTGTAATGGTAATGGTGTAATTACTTCTCTTTTACGAGGGACGTAAAAACATCAGTCCCAAATATTATTTTAGAGGTAGGAGGGGGTATTGGTTATGGCGATTTTGTGATACAAATTAGCAAAATGTAAATAACGCCTTAATTTCATCAAAAGGCAATTAGTTTCCTTGAGTTTATATTTTTTAAGTAATATGCCCTTTTCAGACTGTTAGATGGTGAAATCTGTAAGTTGATTTTGAGCCCTTGAGATCTTGCCCAGTCGCCTTAAAATTTGAAGCGTAGTATTGATGGCCAAAAAATTTAAAACTATCGTCTTAGGAATTTATGTGCTATAAGATATACTATCTGTGAACTGAGAATCGAACCGACAGATGAGCGAGTCTGTCCGCAAGCAACGCATACGTCCGTCGTTCGTATACTTTAAGGGGCGTACTGACTTAGCGAACAAGACCGCACAACTGATTGTTGGAAAGCGGGCGAACAACACCATACTCATACGTTCGGTCAATGTAGACGTTAAAGCGAATATTGAACCAATGATTTTCATCAAGGGCATCGTTTGTAATTCTTAATGAGAAAGTGCATAAGAAAATGCCGTTCTTAGATGGTATCTATGTTTAAAAGCAGATATAGGGGCATAGAACTAATGCAGGACCTCGGAACTAAATGCCTATGGGAGATTCAAGTGGCGCATGGCATATAATCCATATAATTTAAAATTTTCATGTCCATATTATCACATAATTTTAGTATTTAGATAAAAAAAACATAAAGACATTTTTAATGTATGTTTATTGTACAGGGTCTTTAATTATAAGGGCAACTCCCTCAAATAATATTCCTATTTTTATAGATATATATTCAAAAAATTGAAATTTTCTTCTTTTTAGTTTTATTTATAAGAAGTTTTACTAAAAAAATCAGGCTCAAAGTTTTGAGGACCAACACTAGGCTAAAATGTTGGACGTACCTAATAACTAGAACGGGTACTCGAGTCTATAGAATGACGACAAGTAATATTATCGTTGCTTGAATAAGCAAACAACGATATTATAATTACAAAAAGCCATCTACATAGAAAATCAGCAATAGAAATTGTTACGAATTAAAATAATAGAATTAGAAATGAACTTGGTGCCCCTAAAAACTCCGGGAAATATATGAACTACGATATTTTGATCCATCCATCCGTTCCACTTAATACGCAAGAAATATGTTTTGATAAGATTTATTATTACCTACCAAATTAGCTTGATCAGAAAGAAGTTTGTAGATCGATAGATCAGAGGATGCATCACTTTACTTTTTTGGGTTAATTACCGTTTATGTATCAAATTTCAATATTTCAATTTATATTAAAGCATTTAACTTTCTCGCAGGAAAAACTAAAAAGTGCTTACGAACTTAATTTTGCAAAAATAACCAATTTGAAGGTGGTCTATGTTTGAGTTGTGAATGTAGATGAAATAAAATATCAAAATTCAGTAGGTGGTCACAATTTGCCAGAACTTGGTATAGGACAAACTAGTAAAGTCAAAAATAAAGAGGTTTATGGAAACTTTCGCAAAAGTATGTACGATTTAGCTGACTGGATATGTGGTTGTGAAGTCTCTAACTCATTTTACTGTTATGTTTGTTTGTTGTTTTCTAAGGACTCGTCGGACTCATTATGGTGCAAAACCGGTTTTAAGACTTAAAACATTTAAAATAAAAGATAAAAAACATGCGTTTTGATCACATAAAATGAATGAACTATGCTACGGTCGGAAGTGTTGCTATTCGCACTCAGCTAGACACAGCTTATAGAAAATCTCTTAGAGATTTTAATGAAAATGTATCCAAAAATCGTTATATTTTAAACAAAATTATAGATTGTGTAAAATTGTGTGCGGCATTCGAGCTGGCACTAAGTGACCATGATGAAACGGCTTTGTCTGAAAATCCAGGGTTTTTTTGAGGGCTTATAAATTTTGTTGAGGAGTTGGGCCAAGATAGACTATCCGCTTTGGCAATGTTAAGTATCGAGAAATCGTTTATAAAAGGAATGTGCGTGTAATTTTAACGAACGTGTCATTCAGCATTTTTCCAATTCTAAAGAACGAAGAGTAAACCTGAACTTCAAGAGAATTTAAGGCTTAATTTAAAGATAAGATATTTATTGTTTATTTTAAGTTTGCCTATTTTTAAAGTTGTTATTGACCTCCCAATATAATTCACCACGAGCTGCCACTGCACCTTAATATTGTACAGATGCAATAGAATAGAAATAATTTATGTGGAAAATAAACCTGAATCAACCCATGTCGTCATACACGAATAAATCCAAAGGTTAATATGTGATCGTATATTCAGTTATTTTTTAGTGGATTTATTAAGATTTTTTATATGAGAATACTAACTTGGTCTATTTGAAAAATAATCACAGCGTCCTATTTAACACGTACTGTAATGTTCCAACTGCATTATCACTATATTTACGGAACGCAAATTCCCAAATCTCGGAAATTACGACCCTGACACGTCGCAGCTCGGCCATTATACATTTACAAGCACTCTGTAAAGATCTTTGCTAAGGATAAGCCTCCGGAAATTTGTTCAGTCCCTTTTTCTTGCCGCCTCTTCCGTAATTGTAAACGTAAAATGTTCTTTAAAGCAAAGAGTAGTTTGTCTGTTTTCATTTGAATTTATTTTATTTAGGTTCGCGTTATTCATTGTTTGATGAATAGATGGGGACTACTATCCCTAGTTATATCCTATTCAGTCCTGTAGTTGGAGGTAACATATTCTATGCTAAAAATTAACATTAAACTATTTTGTCAAGTGGCTATCAAAATTTTACACAGTAATGAATAAAAAGGAGGCATTAGCGAGATAGCACATAAATGCATACTACTTGGGGATTAACAGTATATGAGATTTTCGATTTCTTGATATAGATACATTTTTTTCCTTAATAATGTTTCTTTTTTTATAAAACAAATATTTTGCTACTTTCTATATTGTTTTTAATTTTCATGATTGTGGTGTATTCCGATAAATAATATTAAAGTTTCTAGGCAGTTACATAAATAACTTTTTAGACGTATTCTGATAGTTCCGTAAGGTTTTAAGTACAGAGCTTGCGGTCCCAGAAGACTCCAAGTAAAACATTAGAAATAAATAAAAAATATTAAAAATAAATAACATTGACACTACAAGTAAATTAAGATCTTACTTTTTTGCATAATAGTACATAAAACTTATTATAAATGTAAAGGCTCTAGTTGTTATTAAAACAATTTATTAATTTAACATCAACGTTTAAAAATAATCTTTCGAAAATGTTTACGATTGTCATTTAGTACCTTAACCCTCGAAATAGACAGAACCATATTTTATATTTAAAAGATGCCAAAAAGGGAAATGCTGAATGCATCTGTTACTAAGTTTTTTCAAACAATGTATTTCACCTAATCTGAATAGCAAAGTAAGTAAAGATCAATTTGTCAGAGTTAATATTTATAATACTTTTAAATAATAACTTTTCCTTAAACGTAGAAAAAATAATCTAAATATAATCTATTTTTCTCAAATTATTTTCAAAAATCTTGTATTACTTCTAACTTACGTTAATAAATTCATTGCCATGTTAAAAAAATACATAATTTACTACCTTGTTAGGAAGAAACAACAATATTGCTGATTTTCAGAACAGTTACTGCAAACCACTGCAGCATACGCAACATTTTCTAATGTTTCTTATAATCATATTTGTCAATATTCCACGTGCCAGTCCCTATTAAAATATGAAATAAGCTTTTTCAGTGTTTTGAACATTTTCATTTATTGTATTCTAAATAAGCACACAGATGTAGAAATAAATTTCACTTTCTCTCTATAAACAGGGCATATTTTAACAGAAGCAATTTCTACAAGGCAATATTTAGACAAAATCAGCATACAAATTTCGATGAACAATAAGTTAAAGATAATCTTAATTCAAAAAGTGTATTCATTGGATTCCTGTTAATAAGTACTGCCCTTAGGATACATAAAATTTTTAGGTCACATATACAGGGTGTTTCAAAAAATATCGGCCATTGCTTAATGGGAGATTCCTTGTCCAAAAATAAGACGAAAAGTTCATATGTACAGTTGGCATCAGATAAATCCGTACGGTGTCAAATTAATATAACCTCATTTTATGATATTTTCGTGATAGGGACTTTTATTTTTACCTGTTACCTAGATTATAACTATACGGATTGAGTGGTTTTAAAGGTATATTAATGTTTTTTTTTACTGAATTGAAGGATTTGTTTTATATTAGGTTAGTTATATATATATATATATATATATATATATATATATATATATATATATATATATATATATATATATATATATATATATATATATATATATATATATATATATATATATATATATATATATATATATATATATATATATATATATATATATATATATATATATATATATATATATATATATATATATATATATATATATATATATATATATATATATATATATATATATATATATATATATATATATATATATATATATATATATATATATATATATATATATATATATATATATAGTTTCGAAAATATTTTTTCTTGAACCTTCAAATATATGTTGTAATTAGGTACTTCTTTTCTTGGGATGCATGTTCATAAAATTAAAACGATTTTTTGGTTATTTGTCCTTTTTAATTCAATTTGACGTTTCGACAGGTAGTTCGATGTCTTTTTCAAAAATATATATATATATATATATATATATATATATATATATATATATATATGTATATTTATATATATATATATATATGTATATTTATGTATATATATATATATATATATATATATATATATATATATAAACTCACTAATACCAAAAAATTAGTTTACAGTTTGAACTTTATGGAAATAAAAAAAATATTTTATAAAAACAATAATTGCAAAATATCAAAATAAGTAAAATAACACATTAAAATGAAGAATAACTATAAATATGGTAAACGTAACAGTAAAGATATTATCAACCAAGAGAAATACATTAAAAAACGACAACCATATTAAAATCAACACTAACTAAAGTAGTGATAAACGTAACAGTAAAATTATTATGAACTAAGAGAAACAGAATAACAGATTTGTAAAAAGGATTAATATATAATAGCTGCACCGTCAGAATTTACAGCTAAAGCAAGCCTTCTGGCCATGAAGGAAATCAGATAGGCATAATCTGGAGAAATGTTTTCCCAAATATCTTCTATTTTCTCCCACAGCTCAATTTCATTTTTCCGGTTGGAAAATTGTAACATATATTTTCTTGACGATATATCCCCACACGTATTCTATGAGATTTAAATCCGGACTTCTAGAAAACCAGGGTAGATATTTAATATTGTTTCTTGCTAACCAATTTTTTTGCAGATGGAAGCAACACATGTTTTAAAATGCTTAAATATTTTTGGCTATTTAAGGTACAATCAATGTTCCAGCATACACCTGGGCCCTGTGCGCTTAAAAATCCCTATTTTGCGGCAAATATTCCAAAGCAAACCCGACCCGTTGTTCTTTATCATTGAGTTCTAAGAAAGGTTTTGGGGCAGCTGCTCTATTTCTTAAGTTGGAACATTGTATTACACGATGCTGAACTGTCCTATTTGAGCCTGAAAACTCTGTCCTATCTATATACCGCGAATAAAGCCGTTTCAAATAGATTTTGTCTTAGGACGTCTAATAAGTGAGCTTAATTTTTGAAATCATCGTTGAAATTTTGTTACTTAAACATCTTTATGCTGATCTATCCAAGGAATATTCTCTTAGCTATACTCAAATAATTGCCAACTCTCCCGAGAGACCAGCCTTGTTCTATTACAGTAATTATTGCAGTTTTTGTAGCAATACTTAAATGTGGAATATAAGTGGGATTATTTTACATTTAACAAAGTAAGACTGACATCAAAAATCAAGCATCGTCAAATAACGTCAACAATTAATGATGTCCTCTTTTCATGTTATAACTGTGAAATTTGAAAGGTAATTCAGGTAAATAACGGAGTACGAGGTTCAATTTACTAACATTTTATTATTTAATTATTCCTGCAATATTAAGAACAAGCTAAAGATTAATGAAAAAATAAGAAGAAATAATTGAAGTGGCAACCTCCGGCTCGAATACAACACTGTATTCTTTTTTTGAAGTTCATCGTTACTTTTCGACACAGCCCAATGTCTTGACGAATAAAAGCGAATGTGGCCACTACGCATTGCCAAAGTTCTTCTCTTGAAGTATCAGGAGAATTATAAACAAGCTCCTTAACATGTTCTTAAAGATAAAAGTCTATAAGGTTAATTTCAGGGGACCGAGGAGGCCAAGTAATAGGTCCTCGTTCTATCCAACGGATATGATAAATTGGGATCACACCATTATGAAAATTTGTTATTATTTGTCACCTTTCCTGGAGAAACAAGCTTCATCCGTAGATAGAACTTGATTTAAAGGTCCTCTTTATCTTGCGTTAAAACTCATGAAAAAATTGCAGTCGAGCTGCACAGTCCCTTGGTAATAATTCTTGAACTCGAGTGAAATGATACGGGTACAGCTGTTGCTCATAGAGTGTTCTTAGAACTGACGGAGCAGAAATGTTTACAATTTCGTTAGCGATGGTTCGTCTACTAATTGTTCGCGTATTTTTCACAAGATTTAAAATATTATCTTTATTATATTTTCAACTTCTGGGCGTCTATGATATCTCTGCCTGCCCATATTATTTTCGTTAGATTTTAATGTCCCTTCATTTTGCAATCGCCTCGCAAGATTTTCCAAAAAAAATGTTGTGAGGAACTCTTCGTAAAAGCAATTTATTGAAATACAGTCTTACAGTAGCCCTTGAATTCTGCCTTGCTTGCCCATAACATAGAAGCATATCTGTTAACTCAATAAATGCATATTCAACGTTCGGCATTATTTGTAAATACGTATTTAATTGGAAATAATATCTTCTGATTTATTTGTTCGTACTGTTATTCAAATAATGTCATAAATGTTTCTATAGTAAAAAAATATCATCTACTTGCCTGTACTAATACCTAATAATAAATTCTGATTTCTCACCTCAAAATACTCCCGGTCACCAAATTGTGTACGAAAATTTCGTTTCTCGTAAAAGTTATTTAAAAAAAAGTCCGCTTTTTACCTCAGTGTCTTTTAAAATAATTTACAGGATTTGCTTCCTCTAAATATGCGAAATAATAATTTGTGGTCCCAACATAACGGAGCACCAGCATATTTCGCTTTCCCAATTAGGCAGTTCTTAAATGAGACCTATGAAACCCTTTGATAGGATATAAAGGTTTTATTTTCGGTATTTTTCCTATATATTGTTATTTAATGATTCTTTAGTTCACCAAAAATAATCATTATAAATTTGTGAGTTCGACTCGACTTTAAATTTGAGCATTCGGATAGGTTTTAATTTTAATAATACTCCGGCTAATTCAAATTTGCAAAGGTTTTTAATGAAATCTTATAATTTGGCAGTTGGCGCCAGAGCTATAGAAGCTCGAAGAGAAAAAAAATAAATCATATAAAGTAAAACAGATAGACAAATTTAAGTATTAAAAATACCCAATCCTAAAAAAATAATAATTAGCTTCAGACAATAAATATATCAAAATACAACAAATAAAAACGACATATTTCATAACTACCAATTTATTTATCCCTCGGACTACAATTATACTTACAGGTGTTTTTGTTATTCACATATGAATGATACAGGACATTAATTAATCAGGTTATATAAGTGTACAATAACCAGATTTACAATATATGATAAAGAAATGAAAATAATTAAATTTCTCTTATAAGAAGGGGATGTTATTTAAAAAATGGATGTGCATTTTAAATTTGAAAATCAGACAGAATGTTAATATTTACTATTGTTCAAAAATATTATAAATAAATAAGTTATGCCTAAACATTTTGTTATGTTTTAATATTTTTATTACTCGCCGAATGCCACCACTGTTATGATTTAATAATTTTAGTATTTTGTATTAGCACTGGTAGTAAATGTAAACACTTCAACTTGTTTCAAATCTCTCTATTATCTTCTGTACAAGAGGGACACTTCTTACTTCTAACAAATCTTTACTCTTACTGTGTCTACTGACTTAATTCTACTGACAATATAGTACTGACATAATGACTGACCTGCTCTATACTGACTACCTAGAACTTATTTTTATATGAATTCCCTAATTTGAGATGCAGTGGCGTATCTGTAAAATTGATTAAAAAAGGTGTCTATAAAAGTAATTTGGGGAGTATTTGCTACGCCACTGCTTGCTGTGCTACAATGGTTTCTTTTAATGTTTTTATAGCTGAACCTTCCCAAGCTTTATCGACATAGTGTAAATGAGTTTATGATAGGTTTTTTTCGGGTATAATAATATTTGGGGCGGAAGAACGTGCATAAAATAGAATTTGAAGTAGAATTTGAAATACATATTGTTTACTTAGAATTTCCCTTGTAATAAACGACCATTAAAGCAGCTTTTGTCGGAAGGTTCCGCCGAAGTATAATGTATGTCTAAATATTGCATTTACGTGTCAAACTATCTCTAGACTAATGAATATATAATACTTAAGACTATTCACAAATAAAATGACTATAAAATAATGGGGTCACAACAATTTTAACAAATTAATAAAATTTAAGCAAAATTTAATAAGTCAAGAAAATGTTTGATATTAAACCCACAGATTATTATATCCCATTTTAAGTAAGAGAATTTCAATTATTGTAGTCCATATATAATATCAGAGTTAAATACAAAAAGCAAGTAAATCAAAAATTCAATCCCACAATTTCAATAAAAGTGAATTGAATTTTGATATTTTTTAATATTTAATTTAGTAAAATACCAATGGTCATATTCAACTGGAATAAAGTCAGTTAAATGTAGAATTTATATAATTTTGGTAGACAAAACACATTAATATTAAGAGGGAAAAACAGAAAAGCTAATATACAAAATGTTGACAGGTTATTAATAGTATTATAGTCAAAATTACTATACCAACGCCAAACAATACGTTTCACGTTAATTCAGTACATTTTATACATGAATTTTGATGTTTTACTTAATTAGAAAAATATATTTAAATTTTGATTTATAAAATACTAATATATAATAGGTATACACTAATTTGGAAAAAATACAATCTACTGAAATTTGGAAATAAATACCTATTAATTAGATGTAGACAGAAGAGAGGTTTTGATAACCATAGAGTTTTTTTACTCGTTATGTAATTCCTAAGGAATTAGTGCAGTGCACACGGTACTAAGGCAAGGAGCTTTCTTACTCCAAAAGTCAATAAGTAACAGCAAACATTAAAACAAAATGACAAATATAATTTTTACACACAAGAATGAAATTTTTGCAAATATCAATCGAATAAAGAATTTACCAGACGTTATAGCTTATGACAGCAATGATCCATCACTGAATAGAGATTTTATCGGATAAAATCCAACATCTAGGCTGACTAAGTTAAAACATTAACTAAAATTCAATAGAGAAATATCTCATGTTACCTTCAAACTTAAAGTTTTGCAAAAGAGTCCTAAAATGGCCGTCCCATTCGGTTTTATTCACTCGAACTAAACAGAACCCTCGTATGTCACTCATGGCGCCAGTACAAAATTATTTCTTAGCAGTGAAGAATTTTAATGACGAGAAAAACAATAAATGGATAGGATTTAATCACTTGAACACTATGAATTTTTACCAATACCAAAATCCATGTAATATGCCTCAAAAGAAATCAATTAGAAACCATATCATAGTATATTACTCGAATTATAAAGATTATATATGAAATAATTTTCAAATGTAGCGGTTATTATCCAAACTAGAATATTCTCCCGTATTTTCTGCTATGCGAAACTTTACGAATATAGATGATTTCGGATCGATACAATACTTTAGTACCTTGAACGAGCACGAGGTGTTTAAAATTAATCCAGGCAAATTGGAGTTCAATGCTATTAAATTAAAAAACCTAGAATTTAATTTGGTATTTTCGCTTATTCTCAACAAACATTGTAAAGCACGAATAAGTTTGTAACAAGGACAAGGTGGACCTATTGCTATTGGCAATGGTTATTTTAATAATTTCCTCAACTTTTTTCATTAATTTTTAGCTAGTATTTAATATTCTAAAAATAATTAAATAATAATTTAAATGTTAGGAATAAATTGTTAAATTAATAAAATCAAAATCAATACCAGAGACATTTTTTAATCGAAATTGACACAGGTTACCGAGTCTCCTGTGCACGTAGGTGGTGACTTCACCTAGTAACTAAGGGACTTGGGTTCCGCTTCGATGTAGAAATTTGCAAATTTCTACATCGGTCATCTCTAGCGTTGTTGAGCAAGTATACCTTTTTTGCTTAGAAGAGATGTAAGAATAAGGTTTATTTATAAAAAGTCCTAGAAATTCGCTATCAAAAAAGTTACGGCAAATTAAGTTAATTATAATAGCGTCCACAGCGCCCTCTTGGTGCTGCATACAAACTAATACCAAATTGTGATTTCTCACCTCAAAAAAAACATCAAATTGTGTGAAAATATCGTTCCTCGTAAAAGTTGTCGCCTTATTTTTGGGCTAGGAATTTCCCATTAAGCGATAGCCATGATTTTTTAAACGCCCTGTAGATTTTGTTAAGCAGTTTTGCAAATTACTTACTTACTGATACTTAACCTAATGTCTTACGCTTATTAAATATATATTAATATTGATTAAATGAATTTCTTAAATATTTATTACATATTTATATTTCGAAAAACGTTTGGTAAGCTATTTATCTTAGTAGGAAACTGTGCGACCCTATTCAATTAACATTGAAGATAAAATGGAAAGCAAATTCAAGAATTAACTTATTAATTTAATTAATTAATTAAAATGTTTTCCAAACAGACGGAATTAACACCCCCTACAATGTTTTAATATCTATTAACAAATTCATATAAAAAGTTTTCAAACAAGTCATTTTTTTAATACTATGTAAAATATGATTTAAAAAGTTTGGCAAGGAGCCGTTGGTCATTGGCCATCAACTAAATTTGATAGCAACAAAGGGAATTTCCAAAAACTACATCAAGCATTGAGACAAATCATAAAGAAATCATGGTCGTTGGATTAGTCTTTGCAAAATTAGAATTATCCGACGTTTTACTCTACGAGATCTGAACATTAAATGAGCCTGGATATATTCAGGAAGACTTTTAAATTCGCTTTGTATGCACCGAATTATAAGTCTATGTTAAGATAAATTGATCTTAATATACCTTTAGATGATGAAACATTGTTTTGTAAAGTGTGATATTAACCATAAAATGACCTATTTATTCTTAACTTATCCAAATCATACACGTTAGTGCAGAGTATATTTTATTCTTTCCTCTTGAAAATAATATGATACTTAGTAATTTTCAATCGACAATGTTTGGCCAGTAGACCAGAAAACATCTTCACAAGATTTGATGACCACCACCCTCCTCTATGCATTTCATTTCCTTACTATTGCAGCAGTAACTCCACCAACAGTTTTCTTAAGAAAAGCGTATGAAAATTTCAGGAAAGCCAATTTTCCCGCCATTGCATTAATTGATTGGTCCTTTATTCAAAATGATGGCGATCTCGTTGAATCTTATCACTTAATGTATGAGAAATTATATACATATATAATATATATATATATATATATATATATATATATATATATATTATATATAAATATATATATATATATATAATATAGTATATTCTATCTTCGAACAGTTCGTTCCCACTTTTGGTCCACGAAGTAGACATATTTATCCCCCCATTGGTTTGGTGCTGATATTAAGTACTGTATAAGACAAAAAGCTATTTTTTGGCGCAAATATAAACGTACAGGTGATCTTCTAACATACATCGAATTTTCTAGACTACGTGGGGATGTAAAAAATTTCGTCAACAGATCGTACAAAGAATACATGATTCAAATCGAAAACAGACTATTTGCGAACCAAACAAATTCTGGTCTTTTATTTCATCTAGAAGAGGCTCTGCAGGTTAGGACTTAGATCAGCCAGAGCAAGTAGCAAATGATTTTGTAGTTTTTAACAGTTTATTCTTACCCGTGGGTTCACCTCCGCCTCCCAACCTATCAATTAAATCAAATTCCACATTGACAATTAACAATTTCAGAGAAGAACAAGTACTGGCTGCAATCGGGAAAACGAAAGCAAAATTGACTATGAGGTTGTGCCGAAATCTTCGCCCCTCTTCTTTCGATTTTGTTACTAACTGTCTAAACCTATGTTCTGTTTTTGGCATTTGGAAAAAATTCAAAATAGGCCCTATCTTAAAAAAAAAAGTGACAAACAAGACATTTATAGCTTTCGTCCGATTTCCGTTATATGTAACTTCCTAAAAATATTGGAAGTAATATTGCATAGCATGATTTCACCGAGGATGATAACTCCTGCACAGCATGGTTTTATGCAAGGTAAATCTACGACAATTAACCTCATTTGTTTTACGCAATACGTTGCCGAGGGGCTTGATAACCGCTTACAATTGGATGTAGTTTATACTGATTTTTCAAAAGCCTTCGATCATTTAGATCACATTATCTTAATGCATAAATTATCGTGTTATTGCTTTTCAGATAACCTACTCCTATTCTTTAAGGCATTTTTGACAAATAGTACACAAAATTCACACTTCAGCATAAAATAAATCGTTTGTGTTATTGGTGTTCCAGAAATCGACTTGACCTTAGCGATTCGAAATGCAACATAATGACATTTTCTACAAAAGACCGCATCAATGAATCTAATCATGGTATTAATCATGTAATTCTTGCAAGACCGGTAGAATTTAAGGACTTGGTGTTATTCATGATTGAGAACTCCCCTTCACAAATCATATCAAGACCATGGCTTCCGGCTCATATAAACTCTTTGGCTTTATATTACGACTATCTAGAGATTTTCAAAATACCGATATCCTCAAATTATTATTTTATACGTTTTTTAGAAGTTAGGATACGGTTCAATAGTATGATCTCCATATTATAAAACTCAAGTCGATAGCTAGAAATCTGTACAGCGGAAGTTCGCAAAGATGCTATGGTTTAGAACTGATGGAATTTACCCTTATAGAGGTATTCCTGGGGATGCGAGGATTTGCTTATTGCTACCCTAGAGGTTAGACGTAACTATCTGTCAGGTTTTTCCTGTAAACCATAAAATCAGCTGGGATTACCTTTTATCAAAATTAAATTTTAGAATTCCTTCCTCTCACACTTGAATCAGAGACACATTTTATCTACCCCCTACTCGTATAAGTAGTCCCCTATAAACAAATCCTGTAGCGTGTATAACGAGCACGCTGAAACTTATGACATCTTTGATTATACCGTGGCAGCCCTCAAAAGACACTTTCTACAACAAATGGGTCTCTTTTTAGTTTTTAAGTTTTCTTGAAAGATAAGCAGTAATAGAAATGTGTGTTTTTGTTTTCTTTTTTGTGAACCTATATTCATATTTTTCTACTAGTTCACCACTTATTATAATTTGTACCTTCCTGTACTGGAATTGGGTTAAGTAACTCTTAATTATATTACCTGTTGATGAATAAATAAATTAATAAATATATGTAGGAAATATTGCCATTTAGACATAGCTTTTCTTATCTATAAAATACATTTAATAAAATAGAAAAAATTGTATTATAATATTATAATATGTTAATTTTGCTTTAGAATGCAGGTGTCGTCAAAATCAAAACAATCCACTCCGTTTATATTCAAAAAGGTAATTTAAATATACTCAAGAACGTCTGCACTCATTGAAAATACGCCACGATTTCAAATTAAAAAAGTCGCTCCGGGAGAAACGGTATATATTTTCTCTATTCAGCCAAAGCCTTGAAAGAATTCCCTATATTAACTTCTATTGTTGTTGAATACCTTATCCGCTACTTTCTCTTTTGTAAGAATAAAATGGTGTAATATGCTAATTTAATAAGTCTAGATACAAATATTTACATGGATAATTACCTCTGGAGTAGAATGCAATAAATATTGATTTTCAATTTATTTTTATGTTTATTTTCTTATGTAAAATATATACAAGATCTTTCCTCATAATTCGATAGCTCTAATATTAAATTTTAAAAGATGAGAATTATTATTTATGTATATCGGATGTCTTGGAAAAGCATAGAAAAACCAACATACATTAATGGAACAGCTTGCATAAGTTGTAGATTATTAGATTATATATTTATCTTTAAGGAAATCCGAAAAATTTGACAAAAACCTTGCTATAAGATGAGATGGTTTAGGGAGAGATGGAGAACGGTCTGCTACATTATGAAATCAATGGGAATACATTGCTTCTTAATGCAGGATTTTTCTCTGCAAAACCAGCAAATCTAAAATCAAAAATTCACCAATTAACATAAAAACACGTCAATAATGAATACCACGAAACAAGTCAAGCACCCGCTCTATTTTTGAAACAGAGACGCGATTCCCGTGTGGATGCTCTGTGAGAAATACACACATTCTCTTACGGAACGCGTTCCCTGTATCAAGAATGCGGCTAAGAAAGTCTATCAAAAGTATTATTAGTACTGTAAATTCTTCATTACCAAAAATATATGAAACCATATAATCCATATGTTCATTTTGCTAATGATTTCACTTAGATAATACGGGACATCGTTCTTGAAATTATTATAAAATTATAAATTCACTGCATTTTTATTGATAAAGCATTAGACAGGATAGCTATAAACGGAGTTTTCCACGTCCATGTTTTTCACGCCAATATGATTAATCTCTCATAGCATTGCATTTTTTAACGAGCAACTGCATAGACAACAAGACTTTGCTCCTTACCAGTACCAGCTAATTAGTTTATGATATATTTCCAATTAAGATTTAAAAAAAAACAAAATATTATTTTTGGATGTTGTGTTATAAAATATTTTTTAAAGTTAGAAAACTGCATAACGGACAGTTCAAATAGATATATAGTTTAATGAAACTCAGCACAATCTGACAGATATTTAATTGTAACCCAGCACAGATTTAAGTTGTTGGTAATAAACACAAACAGTTCAAAAGGAACTAAATATATTATCTGAAAGATACTTAAATTGTACTACAAGGAAAGCTTAAAATAAACCAAAGTTTCCAAATAATGAACACCCGAGATTACTAACCAGAAACACAACAAGTAGTCTTTTCTTATATGGAAGGCACTACAGACAACAAAATTGGAAGGACTCTTTAAAACATATTAACTAATGTTAGTTTGATATAGGATCCCGCTAAGGTATATCCATATATACGCATTTTCGGATGCCAGTACTTTGGTAAAAGTTTACCTGACTTTTAAGGAATCAGATACATTCCATCTGCACGCTTTCCATCTGTTCTACATATACCAAGAGGCTCAAGAGCCGCTCGAATTTTAACTGAAACAAGAACTCTCTTGACAATAGATGTACGGCTGCATATCTAGCTGAAGCTTATAGAAGGAATAAATATGAAGAACTTGGAAACCGCTTTATATTTATTCCTTTCGGAGTAGAGACTTTTGGCCCATGGAGGAGTCAAGCAAAACATTTTGTTCTTAAACTAGGTAGACGAATTAAAGGCAAACATGTTAAAAGCTTCATTATTCGGAAGATAGATAATAAATAGGAACTGTCGCCTCGGTGTCGGGAGCTATTCCTGCTGATTCAAATCTAGAAGAAATTTACTTTTATTTATATTTATACATTTATGTATAGAATTAACACAGACTAATAAACTCTCAAAACATACAATTAAGTTGGAATCTTATGGAGAGGACTTTGCGAAAAGTTAAATTCTGGACAAAAAATCATGCGAATATCAGCAAGAATAGAATCACAAACTGAATATTAGAAGTAAACAAATTACCTCAGTCTTATTTCTGCATCAACAGGAAACAGGCATCAAAATAAACTTCTAACTATATGACCAAAAAAATTATTTTATTTTATATACACAACTACGAAAATATTATCTCCACAATATAACCATGTTTCCTATAAAAGCATGACAATAATAATCATATCCTGTGAGAATATAAAATATTAAGTAATGTGCTGCATATTAAATCTCCCAAAAGACTTTCAATTGACCTTCTTAAGGTGTAATATCCGCAAGAATATGCCATTAATAGCGCGCCAAGCTTGTGATATAATTAGAACTCGATCAATGCACTTACAATGATTCAGATAATGGAATTCGATGATATTTGACTTTCGAAAGGTTACGACCTACATAAGGATCTATTATAGCAAAGTAAAGATTTATTTAGCAAAAAAATGTGTATTAAAATTATTAGTTAAACTCTGCAATTCTTCAATAAAAACAGAGCTCAAAAAAGATGGCTTTTAACGAATTAAAATTCCGCCGGAATATTTCGTAATTAATTCAAATAGAGGTAACACGATTTTATTAAAACTATAGCGAACAAAAAAGCTGAAACTTGAAAAAAAAGGGCCATATAAATTCGGGGTAATTTGTCTATGGTTATGCGAATCCGACTATTCTCCCAACTAAGGTTGTGATCAGAATGACACCATTTTCCCTCAATTGAAATATTTCTGAACCTGCCGCTCCCAGTCATAGAGGCCCTTACAACACAAATAAATGAATCCCTTATACGAGATATATTCTCTGAATGCCTTAAAACAGCTATAATTATGCCCCTTCATAAAGGGGCGAAAAAACTAAAAAACATCAGATAATATCCTCGAATCAGTTTGGATTTTTACCCAACAAGTGCACCAGTGACGCCATGTTCTCGTTGCTTAGCGACGTCTACTTATCCCTCAATAACATTGTTCCAATTACAAGTGGAGTCCCATAAGGTTTGGTCTTGGGACCTATTCTTTTTTAGTTAGTGATATCACCAACCCAAAAATTAATGAAAAAATCTCTCATTTTGCTGACGACACAAGAATAACATGGAATGATTTTGATACAATGTCTTTACATTCTAATATTTCCAACGACCTTGTGATGATTGAGGCTTGGTTCGCTTCCAATCTGCTTTGCTTCAATGTGGATAAAGCGGTGGCCTTATCTTATAAGGGGACTTTACAACCACTTCAGCTACTTAAGCAATATTAAATACGTTGAGTCGGTTAAATTCCTGGGTTTGAATATAAATAACAACCTAAAATGCTCTAAGCATATTCACACCTTAACTAAAAAACTTTCTACCGCCTGCTTTGCCATTCGATCAGTTTCAAAAGAACTGGATGTGCCTTCTGCCAGACTTACTTATTTCTCTCTATTCGAATCCCATCTCCGCTATGGCCTTCCCTTTTGGGGCTGCTGTACCACCGAACAATTTCTTAGCATTTTTAGGCTACAAAATTGAGCAATCCGCTATTTGTTTAGTTTAAATAATAGA
This sequence comes from Kuschelorhynchus macadamiae, assembly GCA_030620095.1. NCBI lineage: Eukaryota > Metazoa > Arthropoda > Insecta > Coleoptera > Curculionidae > Kuschelorhynchus > Kuschelorhynchus macadamiae. The sequence continues at coordinate 792,840 of JAUTXW010000243.1, read as the reverse complement.
GCGCACTGCCAATACTATTTCAAGAACAAGGAATATTAACACTTCCTGCATTATTTATTTTAGAAACCGTCTGTTTGATAAGAAAACATATAAGCACATTCCCGGAAAGGACACAACACGTATATCCTACCAGAAATTCTAGGCATGACATATACCTTCCCAATCCTCCACAGAATTAATAAAAAAATCAATTATTTACAACGCCATAAAACTTTACAATCATCTTCCAGAACATTTAAAAACGATATCTTTGCACTTTTCCGAAAAAAAACTAAAGCTTACCTCATTGAAAGAGCTTTTTACTGCGTTACTGATTTTTATAATATATAATGTCATTAAAATGTTTTTTATTTGCTTGTTTACTTAAATCATGTTGCTGCCAGGCATTTGAAAATATTTTATAAGGAATGAACTGTCTGATAGTCCGTTAACATTAATTATTTTTGTTACATATTAGATTAAAGTTATACATTTTCTTTTTTTTTTTTCTAATACACTTTAATTACTACATTAGTTCAGTGCGCTTTTTGTTCACTTATTTTGCTTGTATAATGATAACAAAATAGAGTTTAAGGGCGCGTAATTTTAATTTCAATGTCATCGAAATTATTCACCTCGCATATGTATTGTTTATTTCCTTTTGCTAGGTCACCTGGATTCATTAACCGCTTTACGGCAATGTTACGAATATAACGAATATTATATTTACAATTTATGTATTTGCATTGATATTTCGTATTTTCATTGTTTTTGTTTTTTTTTTTTGTTTTAAGGTAAATTTCGCTTTGTCCATAAAATTGCAACAATTTTCCTGCGACAATAAAGCATACTTTTCTTTGTTTGTTTGTAAAACGTGTGTCAAATTGAGTTAAATATCTTCAGAAAAGTAAAAAGTAAACTAAAAAATATTAAAATTTGTAACACACCGTATCTTGAAAACGAAACGTTTCTGGATATATGTTGAGAGGATTTTTTTTATTTTCATATGTAGAATAGCCCTTTCAAATATGGCAGGAGAATTTTTGTTATAAATCGTAAAATCCATTTCAGAATTATTCGTTAATTTCTTGGCTACAAATAAAATTTACCTGGTACCCTTAGCCCTAAACCCCCGTAGATATTAGCTACTGGAATACAGTTCTGGATGTTAAAATCTACAAATACTAGTATAAAATAATTTTTATATTTTGCCCATTTGCCCGAAATTGGCACATTTAGACGTAATGAAGAAGCTGATAGAGAGTTAATATGAAGACAAATTTATAACATTTCATGTAGCAGAACAAGCCTAGGGAATTGTTAAAACAATGGATTTTAAATATCGGATCATAAATTAAAGCCAAGTGTTAATGGTATCCAAGTGATTACAAGTATGGCGTCGGGATTATTTAAATTCCATTCATCAATATAGGGCAAAAAATCGTCCAATCATATATCTTGCGGGTTCAGAAAATGGTTTTAATCCAAACTCTTTGTTGCTATCTGCGAAGAAGATAGCCATTACATCTCTGGACTATCATCAGGATACAGAAGTAAAATTATTTGAAGATTAGTTTCAAAATCGCCTTCTTCCAAATATTCCAGAAATAGTTTAATTGTGATGGACAGCGCTAGCATTGCCGAATTTAAAGAATATAAAAAGAGAACTTCAGAACTATAAGATGAAAAATTAAATATATTTCGAAGAAACTTATACAAAAAAATATCTCTTAAATATTTTAAAAACATATACAGTGTGTCCCAGATTCGCTTCTCTATATAGGGATCTCGGCTTCTATTATACCTACAAGCAAATGTTAAATGGGGAAAGTTTTAGAGGAAACTTATTGCATTCGATATATGGCTTCAGATTTACGATCGATCAATAAGTTTGGGAAATATCGGCGAAAAACCGAAAATGGCGGATTTGGTTTTTCGTCAGTATATCCAGACCGGTAAATTTGACAGCTGTCAAAATGTGACATTATTCGGACACATTTTTAAGACAGATAAGATCGCGTATACGACACGTCTTTATTATTTTTTGTTAACCCGCAACCCGCCTCAACTTTCATTTTTCTTATGACCGCCATATTGGATTTTTCGATTTTTGGAAAGACCCTAAAATTTCAAGTCTAGTGATATCTCACAAGTGCATTAAATGTTTTAGTGTCATCAAAATATCACACTTCGTACATTAGGTTTCAAGGTTTTTAAAGGAGCCGTGATTTATTTGTTACAAAATTACATTAATAAGTAAGTAATGTATTGAACGCATTGAATTCTCAACATGAACGTAAATAACGACTTAAAAAATCTAAATGAGCTTTACCTACTTTGTAAGTGGGTAACATTAATTTACAAATCTGCAAAATGACGTCCATTTGCATCGAGACATTTTTGACACTTGGTAACTGTTTTTCGTACAACCCTAGTAAGTGTATTTCGGTTAATATTTATAAATGTTTTCAGAACTCTTTGTCTCAGGATTTCTATGGTCACCGGGGGATCAAATTCATAGATTTCATTCTTCGTGTGATCCCAGAGGTAGAAATCCAAGGGCGACAGATCAGGAGATCTAGGAAGATATTGGACCATTTAAAGAAATTATTCTTTCGTCAAACTGCTCTCTTAAGAAGTTCCTGACTTGAATGGTATTGTGAGCCGGACATCCGTCTTGTTGAAACCAAGTTCTTCTTAATTAATCTTCCGTTAGAATAGCTCGTAAGGTTGGTACAACCTGGTTTCGCAGAATCTCTAGGTACCTTTTAGGTTGTAGTCAAACAAAAATGGTCCAATAAGTCGATTTCCTGAAATGATTAATAATATTTAAATAGATGCCCAACAGTCAAAGGTGGCAGGGTCGGCCGGGTGGTACTAGAAACTATAAATTACAAAGGGAAAATTATCTTTATTAAAAAGTAGATATTTTCTTTCCAAAAATAATTATCGAAACATCCCGTAATGAATGAGCTTGTATACAATTGAAACCTATTAGCTTTATTATGAAAAAGAAAAACATATTTGGTTAGCGGGAAGTAATAGCCGTAATAAATTATTTTGTTGTTATTGCATATTAATTTCGGAAATACTAAATCAATTTATTTCAGTGATATAATAATCTTAAAGAAGTATACCGTGCCTTAATAAAACATAAAATATCAAAAGAACAAACCCTTTGCGCTTTAAAATTTAAATTATTCGGAAATACAGCTGAACGCCTTTCTATAAATCATAATGAAAATCGAAAAATAATTCGACATTTGATTAATATGGTATTTTTTTCATAACGCAAGAACTAGGCTTCCCGGGTAATAATAAATCATTAAATTCAGACAATCAAAATAATTTTAGAGAATTAGCTAAATCTACAGAAAATTTAGATAAAGTGTTAATAAATTTATAGAACCCAATTCTATTTTTATAGGTTCTTCGAAACTACAATACAAAATGATTGAATAAAAATGTAATCCAATATCAAAAAAGTAAGTTGACTGACTAGAGTAGAACGTTTTACTTTTTTTTTATTAGATTATACTCTTTTAGTATCATTAAAGAACTAAACGAAAAAAAAACATTATTATTTGACCATCATTTGGTGCCTATTTAAAAAAGATTGGTTAGATTAACTTACCAAGAGGATTTTGCACAGCCCAATGATGACGGTTGTGCCTATTAAAGACTCCACAATTCGTGAACCTGCTCTCATCGGACCGCAAGACATGATTTACAAAATCAGGATTTTCATTACATCTCCTAGTATACCACTCACAGAACTGTAGTCGTCTTGGAAAATCAGTTTCCTTAAGTCCTTATACTATTATGGGTTTGTATGATACTTATTCTTTTTTAAAACTCTCTGTACTGTTGATTTTGGCACATTATGTTCCTGTTCTACAGTTCTCACCGATGCACTAGGGTTTTCGTTGATAGCTTGTAAAATGTTTCTTTCTCGATTTTCATTGTTATTATTGTATCCGCTTCTAGGTTGTTCGAAGGCACCATGATTAATTAAATTAACTACGATTGGGTTTTATGAGGCTGCCGTCGTTCGGGGTACATCTCCAGATACCTTGCTGAGATAACGTCGCGTCGGCGTTTCTGTATGATTGAAAGTACAGAGCTAACATGTCAACCTTTTCTTCATTTGAATACGGAATGCTGGCCATTTTCTATAGGTTTTGACAATTTATGTGTCAGATTTATGATTTTATTGGGATAAAAGCGTACCTACTACTTATTAAAACACAGCTTTGATACTTTCAACTATTTAACTTAACGTCAAAGTCAAAATCCAATTTTGTTACAGATAAATCATGGCCTCCTTAGAAAAGCATTGAGAGCCAACATTACTTTAAATCATGGCCTCCTTAGAAAAAACTGAAACCTAACTTTACGAAGTGTAATATGTCGATGACACTAAAATCTTTAATGCACTTGCGAGATATCACTAGGCTGGAAATTTTAGGTTCTTTCCAAAAATCGAACAATCCAATATGGCGGCCATAAGAAAAATGAAAGTTGAGGCGGGTTGCGGGTTAACAAAAAACAATAAAGACGTGTCGTATACGCCATCTTATGTGTATTAAAAATGTGTTCGAAAAATGTCACATTTTGGCAGCTGTCAAATTTACCGTTCTGGATATACTGGCCAAAAACGAAATCTGCCATTTTCGGTTTTTCCCCGATATTTCCAAAAACAATTGATCGATCGTAAATCTGAAGCCAGATATCGAATGCAATAAGTTTCCTCTGAAACTTTCCTCATTTAACCTTTGCTGTAGGTATAATAGGAGCCGAGATCCCTGTATAGAGAAGCGAATCTGGGACACACTGTATGTATTTTTCTGACAATTTTGCTAGTACCTCTAGTCATATAGTTTTGCGTCTTCCTGCGTACTATTGTATTTTTAATCAGATCGAACAAATTTGGAGTGAATTAAAAGCTATTATTATGAGAGAAAACATTCCTCCCACACTAAGTACTTCTGTAATAGATTTAATTAAAAAATGTGTAAATAATGTTTTTTTTACATAGCTGGAAAATTAGACGTGCAATTAACGTTGAAGACTCTTATAATTTTATAAATAGTAGTGTTAAGCCCTTAATAATTAGTTTAGTTATAGACGAAGGCGACAGTGATAGTCGAACGGGACTGAATATAGAGTAGGTTGAAGTAAGTTGTATAAAAAACTGAGATGCATTTTATCATATTATTAAAATAAAAATATAGTTTTTTAGTTTTGTTAATAATTAATAATAATATCAAAAATAAATACATAGTAATATTAAAAGTTTTTTAACTCCTTTCTTCTTATGTAAGTATGGGAAAATATCTCCGGGACCGTTTATTCGATTGGTACCTAAATTGAAGGTGCGAGGTGCGAGTATGCTCCGAACACGATAGTGGAACTGGCGATATTGTCAAATTTTGTCTGCGGGTTTGTTTGACCATGAAGCAGTAACATTCAAAATTATGGTTAATGCATCATCTTTTACTAAAAAATTTAGATTAGGTAGAATTTATAGCAAAAAAAAAAACTTTTAAAAATGTTATGTTGCCCACAGTAATTACAACAAATTTTTAATAATACGTTTCCTTTAAGAATATTAAAAATAAAAAGGAAAACATGTTGGATCTCTAAAGGTATTAAAACATCTACCAAAAATTTACGCTCCCTACCTTATATTAGAAAATATACAAGCAGTACGGCATTTTTAAAATATTATTGTACATATAGAATTATTTATAGAAAATTAATTAAAAGAGCAAAATTTATGCACTACAGTGAAATACTTAACATATCCAATAAATCAAGAGAATACTGAAAAATAATAATTAATTAATTTAAAGGGCGTCCTACAAAAAGCACAAATATTAATCTGCAAAATAATATTCATCCAAATGTATTTAATGCGTATTATTGCTCTGTTACTGCAAAATTAACAAAACATATAACAAAAGCTGAAAATCAAATGTCTTTTTTACATTTAAACATTACAGACAGTTTGGTGGTCTTGGATACTGCCCAACTAGAAATTTTGGCAAAGAGAAATAAAATCTAAAAATAAAAATGGAGCCGGTCTTAGTGTATGCCAATCAAAATATTTGAAAATTTACCCACTACTACTTTAAACTGTTTGATTAAATGTATTATTAATAGTTTTCAAAGAGGATATTTTCCCGATTGCCTTAAAACGGGTTTAGTAATGCCAATACATAAAGGAGGCGACGAAGGATGCACTTCAAACTTTCGCCCAATATCACTATTACCTACACTCTCAAAAATAATAGAAAAAGTAGTAAAAAAGCAAGTCATTGCTCACTTAAACAAGTTTCATCTACTAAGTGTAAATCAGTTTGGCTTTCAAAATTCAAAAAGTACCGGAGATGCAATATTTTCTTACTTACTTACTTAACGGCTTTTATTTAAATAATTTTTTACAATGGTGAGATATAGTACAAGATGATAAATATATGTAAATGGCGAAGTTTAGCCTAAGGCTACTCTTACACTTAACCATGTTAATAGTAAAAATTATTAATAGTAAACTTAACTAAAATAACAAAATTATCTATAATAATAAAAAATAACAATATAAATAATGTAAAATAAATTATATTATATATATATATATATATATATATATATATATATATATATATACATATACATACATACATATATATACATATATATATACATATACATACACACATACACACACATACACAGAATTTCAAATAGAAATGTTAGTTTAATGAATAATTAATATCAGATAAACAAGCAAATAACCGGGTCGCATGATGGACAATAAGATAACTGGAGAAATGAAAAAAATCAGAACAGAGTAATGAGTTGATTATGATGAAGGCCGATTTTGATATTTCGCCGAAACGCCAGAGGCGGAAGTGATTTATTGTGGGTGCTTAGGGAATTATACAATTTTACAGCGTTGAATGTAAAAGAGTTTTGAAAGAGGGCGGTGGAGTGAATCGGCATTGTGAGGGTGGTAGACGAGCGTATATTTAGATCATGTATTGCGCTTCTAGCTATAAGTTTTTCACGGAGATACATTGGTTCAGAATTTATAAACAACCTATGGAGAAATGCAAAGTAATGAAGGTGTACGATTTTGTTAAATTTTAAACAATTTAGTTCGACAAATTTAGGGGAAATATGATCATACTTACGTAGTCGAAATACAAATCGACAGCATGTGTTTTGAATACTTTGAACTCTTTTTTTTGTTATGACATCAAGGCAAGGATAGTAAACAATGTTGCAATAATTAAGGACTGACATAACTAAACTTTCCGACAATTTTTTGCGCACTTTAAAATTTAAAATTAACTTGTTAGTATAAAGGACTCTGAGCTTACAATATGCAATTCTAACTAAATTTGATATATGATCATAAAACTTTAACCTCTCATCTATTGTGACACCCAACACTTTTATCTTCTGCACATATTTCAAGACAACGTTTTCTATTCTTATAATAAGATTATCCTGAACATGCTTTCTCCTACGTTCCGAAGAAAAAACTATTATGTTTGTTTTGTTAGCATTTAGTTTCAAATTATGAGTTCTTGAGTACTCAAGTATAGTTTCTAAATCACTATTAATGATAATTTGTGCATTATTAATATCATTGTAGTCAAAAGGGAACAACATCTGGGTATCATCCGCGTATCAACGGAGGCAACAATTTAAGTCTTATTCGAAAAGATGCGCCGTATAAAGAGTAAATAGAAGGGGCCCTAAAATTGAACCCTGAGGGACACCCGAGATTACCTCTCGATACTCTGACCGTTCACCACTAAGTACTACACATTGTGAGCGCCCCGAGAGATAGCTTCCGAAAAAATTAACTGCGGCTTCATCAAAACCATAATAGTGCAATTTTCCACATAGAAGGTCATGATCTATAGTGTCGAAAGCTTTTGAAAAGTCTAAAGCCACCAAGACCGCAACCATACCTTTGTCAAGGCTTCGAAAAATGTTGTCAGTCAAGTCCAAAAGGGCAGAGGTGGCGCTGAACATTTTTCTAAAACCACTTTGATACTTCGGGAGGATATTATTTTTAACCAAATAAGTTGTCATCTGCAAAGAGACTATCTTTTCCAGAATTTTGGATAGTGTCGGGATTAGGCTAATCGGACGAAGATCTCCGACAGACTGAGGATTGGATATCTTCGGCAAAGGACAAACAAGTGAGCGCTTCCAAGATGACGGGAAGTATCCCAACTCCAGGCAGCAGTTGATTATATGAGTTACATGATATAGATTTTTATGTTTGCAGAGTTTAATCATAATTAGGGAAATGTTGTCGTTTTCACTACCATTTGACTTAATGGAGTCAACTGCTGCATTTACTGTTTGAAAATCGGCAAGTTGAAAATTGACATTCAAACCATCTCGAAATCTATTATTCTGATAAAAATGTATTTTTTCAGTGGAATTGTTAGATTTGCAAAAAACACTGGTAAAGAAATTGTTTATGTTGTTCGGATTCATGAGATGTTGGGGTAATGAAGTATTTTTTATGGTTTGAATATTTAAATTCTTAAGTGCGGACCACAGTGATTTTTATCATTTTTTTGACGTTCCAAATGACACAGATAGGCAGCCTTTTCTTGCCGAATACATGAAAGTGAAAAATTTCTTAGCCTCCTATACTCAAGCCAATTAGTTTCGGTTTTCTGTGATTTAAATTTAGACAAGGCTTTATCTTTATGTTTTAGAATAGCTTTAAGATTTGATGTTAGCCAGGAACAAGGAGGCTTGCTGACCCTCACTGTTCTATACGGCGCATGGTGTTCAAAAAGAATCAAAATATGGTGGGTTAAGAATTCAATTTTTACATCAATATTATTTATATAGTAAATGAAATCCCAATCGATTTGCTGCAGGTCATGTTCAAAAGCCACCTGGTCAAAATGTTTAAAGTCGCGATAAGTAACAAACTTTTGTTTGAATTTAGTAACCTTTAATTTAAGGTTACAATAAACTAATTGGTGGTCCGAAAGACAACTGGTATCCAAAGTACCCGAGGCCGAAACTAGGTCAGACATATTCGTGCAGATTATATCAATGAGCGTCCCAGTTGTATGTGTTATGCGAGTGGGCTCCTTAATAACCTGCACAAGCCCATATGATTCAATACATCGTGACAAAATATTAGGTCCATTTCCGAGAAAATTAACATTAACGTCCCCTAAAAGAATTATTTTATTATACATTGGCGTTATTGTTGATAAGTTTTCATCAAGTGCTTCAACGATACTATTTAAGTTTGTGTCAGGAGGGCGATAGATTACACCTACAATGATATTTTCCCGATTTTTTAGATTTATCTGGACCCAGAGAGATTCCAGGCCGGAGGCACTATTAATAAAGAAATTTTTAATTTCACATTTAAAATAATCTTTAACATACAATCCAATTCCACCGCCGCGGCGCAGACGTCCAGCGTCTAGCTTTCTATCACATCTGTAAAAAAAGTAACCCGGTATCGCAACTGTGTCCAAAGAAATTCCGTCATTAAGCCACGTCTCAGTTACAGCGAATATCTCATAATCAACCACAAGCGCGCGACTCTCTGCAAAGCCACTTATCAGAGATCTAGTATTTAAGTGAGCAACATGCAGCTCGGACATTATTTATTTATATAAAAAAAAAAAGTACGAAAATATGTTACTTATAAAATACAACAAAAAATGTTTTTGTAAAATTATACCTAGTTATAAATTATAGACACAAATGTATAATATAGAAGAAACGTGAAACAATTTATTAAACTGTCTATTTCTTGTTCCCCCTAGACCGAAGATTCAAATCTAACGCTCCTCAGGCGCGGTTATTTTCTGCAGTACGCGCGTTAAACAGGCCAGACGAAGCCGGTGCTCTGCTACCATTCCCAGTACCACCAGAAACGTCGATACGCTGCGATGACTGTGAGCCGACTGTTGTAGGTGTAGTACGTAAACTACGTGTATTATTTTGAAAAGACACTTTTCGTTGATGGTATGCGACTATATCATGTGGTTGTAGATGTTTTATTTCTTCAACATTGTAAATATAGTTTTGCACCAACAATTTTTCGGCCCCAATATCTTTGGCGGCAATTTGGTTGGTTTTAAAATGTTTACCAAATTCCAATAATTGTTTCTTGTTATTGTAGTCTTCCTTTGTGTAATCATTCGTCACAAAAATTTCAGAATTTTTAAATAGTGTTGCATTTTTAAGTATTTCTGTCTTTCTGAAATGATTTAGAAATTCAACTATTATAGGCCTAGATTTGTCAGGTTGACTATTAGATATACGGTATGCATCCCTGATCTCAGAGTCGCTAAGAGACATCTTAAGATATTTATTTGTAATTTCTTTGATAATCAAATTTGGCTGCTCCTTCTCATTTGGCTGTTCCACAATACCATAAAATACGAGGTTATATTTCTTCAGCTTTCGTTCAGATTGCAGAACTCTGGTTTTTAAGCTTTGACTTTCTTGCTCTAGTGCTGCCATCTTTTCATGCAGATTAGAAATATCGTGGCCTACGCTCACTTGCAACGCACCGAGTTCTGTTTTTATTTCAGCATTTTGTAGTTTCACTTCTTCCATTGAGCGGTAGAGATCTTCTAACGTTACTTTAGCCATTATAGTTAGGGTGGCAGCACCAACAACAGAGGCCGAAATATGCAAATTTCGCAGCGGAGTTTTTAGGTTGAGCAATAGATGGATCAACATGCAAATGGTAGCACCAGGACTCAAAACGTGATTTGCACAAACATTTACATGCAATTATGCCCCTTGGAAAAAATTACGAAACTTGCCTTCATGTCACAGGTTGCACAGGCCTCTGAACTGGATACTCAGACACTCCGAAGTAATTAAAGGTTTAAGAAAACCATGTAAATGCGTTAAAGAAGAGCAGAGAAAATTACGAAGATGTTTACTAAAACAGTGGCGTGCGAACTTGAACTTTTCCTTTTTAGAAAAGAATTATTCCTTGTTTAAACGATCATGATATAGTTGCTGCAGTTTTTTGCGATTACTCCGAAGCTTTCGACTGTGTAAATCATGAAGTTCGCCTCAAAAAGTTAAAGCGTTGTGGATTCCAGAGTAACTGCTACAACTGGTTTAAGTCATATTTAATAAATCGGAATCAATTAGTTAGCTACGGAGAAAAGATGTCTTGTTCTACAATTTCTTGTAGGGTGCCACAAGGATCTGTATTGGGTCCCATTTTACTATTATAGTTATATATTAACAACTTAACAGACCTTAACATAAACGGAACTTTTACATTGTTTGCGGACGACACTACCATGGTCTGGCGAAATAAAAATGAAGACCCGTGATACGAAAAACGAAATTTTTGGCAATACACATTGATATTAACTTGAAATTTATTAACCACATAAATAATATAAATGAAAAATAGTATAGTCGTTTAGAGTTACTGCTGCCAATAACTTTTTAATTGTACTTTTATTTTGCAAAAACGGGCTGTTCGTTACATGTACAGGGTGTTCCAGCGAGGACTGAACAGGGACCTATTTTCGACCTTCCTTGTATTTTGGAAAAATTCAAAATAGCCAATCGATGTATTTTTTCTTGTAGAATCCAAAAATGTCATCGAAAAAATATTTGAACCAGAAACAAAAGAGTTACGCTATGCATCAGGTGTTTTTTAAATGGAATGTATCGTTTTTTATACGATTTTTGGAAAGAGTGATTTTTTTTATGTCCGTTCTGATTAAAAGATTTGATTTTGCGATAGCTGTTTATATTACATTTTAATGTTTTACAAACTAACATTTGAGCTTCACCTGTTTAAAATATACGATAGGTTGGTATAGGTGATCAAGGTAAAATGACGTTTGAATGCTTTGTCAATAAAAATTGACATTATTTTAATTATTGTCGAAGTCTTCACCTAAAAAATATATATTTGACTCTGATCGACATGAAATACTCTTTGGGCGAGAGACTACAGATTGTTATGCTATTTTACAAGTGCCAAGAAAATGCAAAAGAAGCAAGAAGAAGATTTATTGCAAATTTTCATAGAAATATATCCATCAATACAATTCTAAGGATAAAAAACCTATTTGAGGAAAATAAAACTTTACATGATAGAAAAAGAAATATACAAAGAAGAAGAAATCGAGACCAGGCCATTATAAATTATTTTCAAGTTAATCCAACCAAATCTATTTCGGATGCAGTTCGGGAAGTTCAGTACGGTGGCGGTGTAAGGCGCAGAAGAGTTACCCGAGGGACTGTTCACAGGACTCTGAAAATTCATAAATTTAGGCTTTTTCGTATCCTTCCACTTCAGCACCTAACACCGGCACAAAAAGAACTTCGCTTCCAATTTGTTTCTCAAATGGTAATTCGGCAAGAAAACGAAGACCCTGATTTATTCAAAAATATTGTGTGGACCAACGAAGCTACTTTCACAACATCGGGAGTATTCAACAGACATAATAGTCATCACTGGGCCGTTGAAAATCCAAAAAAGTTCCAGACTATTAAATTTCAAGGGAGGAATTCTATTCATGTTTGGTGTGGGATAAAAAACAATAAAATTTTGGGACCAATATTTTTTAACGGGACTTTAAATGGGCACAGATATTATGAGTTTTTAGAAAACGAAATTGAAAATTTTTTAGAAGACTTACCATTGGCAGAATATCAGAATTTAATTTGGCAACATGATGGGGCGCCTCCTCATGCCGTGCATGATGTGGTTCAATTTTTAAATCGGCGCCATAACGAATGGATAGGGCGAAATGGAACATATGCTTGGCCGCCCAATAGCCCCTACCTCTCAGTTTTGGATACATTTCTTTGGGGCCATTTGAAGAACGTCGTATACAGACAACGAAACGAAAATATTCAAGAGATCATGGGAAAAGTTGTCGATGAAATAAACCGCCTTAACCAGGAAAATCATTTTGTAACAGCAAGTTTAGAAAGGCTACAAAGGGGTTATCGATGTTGTTTCGAGAAAAACGGCGGTCACATTGAAAACTTATGTTATTAGTAGTTTTATTTTATTATTTAATAATTATTTTTTATTGAATCTCTTTTTCTATCATGTAAAGTTTTATTTTCTTCAAATAGGTTTTTTATCCTTAGAATTGTATTGATGGATATATTTCTATGAAAATTTGCAATAAATCTTCTTCTTGCTTCTCTTGCATTTTCTTGGCACTTGTAAAATAGCATAACAATCTGTAGTCTCTCGTCCAAAGAGTATTTCATTTCGATCAGAGTCAAATATATATTTTTTAGGTGAAGACTTCGACAATAATTAAAATAATGTCAATTTTTATTGACAAAGCATTCAAACGTCATTTTACCTTGATCACCTATACCAACCTATCGTATATTTTAAACAGGTGAAGCTAAAATTTTAGTTTGTAAAACATTAAAATGTAATATAAATAGCTATCGCAAAATCAAATCTTTTAATCAGAACGGACATAAAAAAAATCACTCTTTCCAAAAATCGTATAAAAAACGATACATTCCATTTAAAAAACACCTGATGCATAGCGTAACTCTTTTGTTTCTGGTTCAAATATTTTTTCGATGACATTTTTGGATTCTACAAGAAAAAATACATCGATTGGCTATTTTGAATTTTTCCAAAATACAAGGAAGGTCGAAAATAGGTCCCTGTTCAGTCCTCGCTGGAACACCCTGTACAAATCTGGGATCCGAAACCATTGCAAACCACTTTTTGTGTAATATAAAATTTTAACACTTACTTGCCTTTTAATACTTGAATCTGTATCTCTCATACATAAAAACATAGACATTTAATTAATAACTGAAAGGGTCTTTAATACTAGACCGAACTTGAACCTTCCACTTACTATCCCCAGAATAACCTTAGTAAAACATTAAATTTGTTATGAAAGTAAAAAAATGTACAATTAATCCCACAAATATTTAGAAATATATAATTTTTTAAATTGTTTAAGAAAAAAGGAAAATGTAGCTTGGAGGCAAAAGCATATTACGACTTGATAGTTTGTGATTTTTTTTTTATTACTCATGTATTTTAGGTCCTGTGGTTAAAATCTGTAATTAAAAGCTTTATGTCACTTTTATTATATTATATATTTAATAGTGGATTTTAATATGGTTATACTTGTACCTTTTTGTATAATATGTAGTTACTTAGTTTATAGTATGTTTATACATTTTATTTTTCCAATGACTTTATTTTTATAGAACTTACTTTGTTAACAAGAACTAAACGTTCTTTTAACAATAAAGTGTATCTGAGTTTGAGTTTGAGATACCTTTATATTTAAACACATCCGAAAAAATTGACGAAAATCTTGCTATAAGAGGCAATGTTAGAGAGAAACGGAAAACGTTCTACTACACATAGTGGCATCAATGGGACTACATTGCTATGTATGGTAAGGCTTTTGTAAATTTTCTCGGTTGTTTTTTGTTTTTAGATATTTTATAATCAACAAGAAATATCCTATCGTGCTACTTTCATGTTCGTAACTTACTTACCCCGCTGCTTTAATTATGAATCGAATAAACGGTCTTGGAAATATTTCTCCTTACCCAGACTTTTGCCGGACCCTGTATGTTTTACATACAATACATACAACCGCCGGGGAAACGTCGAAAATAATTCCCATTAGACACGGTCTAACCACAAGAACCATGATTCCTGAGGCAAGACAGTTTTTCCAAATTCTACCTTATCAAAAATCAGTTTAAAACATTTTTCTTTTTCTGTAATTTGATGACACATGTGCAGTGTGATTTCTAATACTGTTGACGATTTTGCACGAAGTGTATTTAATAAATAAGTGCAGAACATAAGCATCATTTAAATCCTAAATACGGAAAATTATTAAATGGGAGTGAAAAGTAAAGGCATGAATAGAATCTCGCCAAGAACTCCAATTAAGATTAGTTAATGAAAAAAATATAGAACTAATTCAAAGTCATGACCAGGCTCTGCTGTGTCACATTAATTAGTTCTGGAGGAATTCAGAATCTGCACTTTTAGAAATGTGGGTATGATGCTAATAATATCTATTTGTCATGCTTTAATTAGCTGATGTTCGAGGGTATATGCAGACATACTAGTCAACAATCAGCGAACCCACAACCTCGATATTAATAGCACGACTAGGCGCGTGCTGAAACCCTTAAAAAAGCTACATGTTTTGGAGCTTCTGAGATAAAATATTGACAAGATCAAAAAAAGACTATTTGGTGTATACGTAGTTGCCTTCAGTCATAAAGTATTCTTTAAAGTAATGGATGAATTTAAAATATTTAGATAAATTTAAGATATTGGTTACACCAATCAGTGGCGTAGCTGAAACCCCGTCAATCCTGCAATTCCGGGGTTGACTGATGCTAGAGGGCCAGCGATAATAGGATTATGCAAAACTGTGAATGACCTTTTCTTTTGCCTTGAATTATGTTTCGGCCCTGCTGTTAAATTTGGTAACAAGAATAAGCAAAACTATGATGGACTTTTTTGTTTAGTCGTCAGTTACTTTCAGTCGGTACTGCAGGGGGGGAGCTCAAAAATGTGTAGTCATGCCCTGACACCACTGATTCAACTCTTATTTGTTTGCCTTTGACATTTGTATTATTAATATTGAGTACATAAATATGGCTTACTTATAAATATAGTTATTTAAAAACTGTTCAATATTGTTATTGCATTGTGTATTTAATAAGTTATCTATGATACGACTATTAGCGATAAGAAAGTAATATTTCAATATTCAATTTTTTATTACAGTTAGAATGTGAATCAATCAAGAAACAATAAATGAAAAAACCCTTCTGGGATTATTTTTAGTCATAATATCATTTGTGATGAGCGCATTTTGCGTTTTGCTAGTAGTTCAATTATATAATATAATCATTTATCAATATATACAGGGTGAAATAATAGTCCAAACGGGTCATATTTCTTATCATATTCGTTTTAGTAAATATTGAACCCTCAAATGTAAAGCTCATCTAGTGAAACAAATATATGATTATAAAAATATACAGGGTGTCCTAGATTCAATGTTAAACCAATATCCTTGTTAATAAAAGAGTTTTAAATAAACTCTGTATGGGTCTGGTATGTTTGTATAGCTACAAAAATGTATGGAAGGTGGGGGATCATCTTAAAAAAATATACAGAATACTTCAAAAAATGTGACAAACTAAACAAATGATTTCTTTTTCTAAATCTCCTGTACATTTTTTCTATAAAATAGAAAATTCATTATAAATTTTACCAATTTTGCAAAATGTTTCGTTTCTATATCCTTGCCTAGAGAATATAAGGACATATTAAATGAATATAACATAATATAAATTTAATCTAAATTGTCCATGGCTTGCTTAACAAAACTGAGCAATGCCATTGATTAAAGTTACTTTACCATGCACACCTGTTGAAAATATTGTGTTGTATACTTAGTAGTACATGAAGGCAGGAAAACTATTAATTAAAATATTTATTAGACCGTAAAGATACCACGACATAGAAAGATGTGCGGATGTCAGCGGAAGTTTTTGTGTAGAGTTAGGGAAATAAAATTCAATCAATTTTTGACATGTCTTCTATCTGTTTCATCCAAAAAACAAACTTAGCTTTTCCTCAAATGTATAAAAGACATTGTTGCAAGTGAGAACTTTACCGGTGAAAAATACATATTTTTAAAAAATTTCGTCACCTAAAAATTAATGACTTTAAATAAAGAAAAATTTCGTTCTAAATTACAAAAGCTTACAATAAGGTTGATCTTCGCCTCACTACTAGAACCAAACTGAACTGAATCACTAACTATGGAATAAATTAGATTAGGCAAATGTTCTACATAACGAATATATAAGATTGGTGATAAAATTTTGTGACTTGAATTTATTCGTATGTCCAAGTTTTAGTATATAACCCTTCCAATGTGGCACGCCGTTTTTAAATTTTTGCATAATTTACTCTTTAAATGCCCCAGGTACTAATTTTAACTTTCGACGTACTGGAAGAGCCATCTTGAATTTTTTGTGCACGAATGTGTCAAATTGTATTGAAACGCGAAATGTGTATGCATACCAGATTTGAAGATAATCGATTATGTGGAAGTGAGTAAAAAATTTTGATCCCCCAAACAAACGAACGCAGAAATGAAGCTAATAAAATCGCGGTTAAAATATATTTCTTGTTAAAGCACGAAATATCTGTCATCTCGAGATAATATGAAATAAATGAGTTGACGCTAAATACGTCCAAAGATTTTAGGCAGCGATTCCTCGGATAACTTCGAGAGAAAAAGTACTTATAAACATATCTCCTGTTGTAGAGATACAGGGAGATTTATTTTACAAACATTTAAACTTAATGGGCAGATTTTGACTAATTGGTACGCGAAACCAACTAGTTCTGAAAGACTATTAAATTTTAATTTTAACCACCCTATTTCGCAAAAAATAATGACAGTCAAAAATGTATTACATAGGTCAAGCAACCTATCGCATGAATTGTTTCACAATGACAATTTAATTAACATTAAAAATATTCTTCTAAATGATAATTATCCGCTTAATTTCATACATCAAATAATAACTAGATACAAAGGTAATACTAGTATGAAATTTGATGTAAGTTATTGTTGCATTTGCCTGCCGTCTTCCCAGTATATTGCTCTACATTGAACGATTTAAAGGGTGCTATACGAATTCCATTATGCTTAATCAGGGAGCCTTATTTAATAACATCAGAGAGCTTTACGCGGAAGACACATGGAGAATTTTTAAAGAATGGACTAACACAGGCAAAAAACTGTCATCAATACGTAATCGCAGAATCTTTTGCAATGTAGAAGAAGTAATATGTTGCCAAGCCATTATTATAATCAATCTACGATCAGTCTATTCTTTGCAAATAGATGAACACCTATATAGAAAAGATGCCGACCTGATTGTCCAGAAATGTCAACGTTCTATTTTAAACATGGAAATTGAAGTCACAATTTGGAAAATACATTCGTTGGAACAAAAACTGCAAACGATCATCAGCACTGCAAGCGGACTTGTCAATGAATCAGAATTTAATGTGTTTAAACGAGAAAACATCATAGCATACAACAGACATTTCGATAATATAAAGAAACGGAACATCAAAAAGTTAAATGCCTTGAAACGAAAGAGGGTTGATTTCCTTCCAAAAGTTAGACAGAACTTTTGGTTTAATTTTTCGGACTTACAACGCCCAAAAAAGGTTGAGAGGGTTTTGGCTATGGCCAAAATTTGGAGTACCTTTAAAGCAGAACGAAATTCAAATTCCCACCATAATTAAGGATATTGAATATTGCATTTCTACACTTCATTTGTATGAAAATACACAAAATGTTTATGGGCTGATACGACAAATGTTATTAGCAATTTTTATAACACTAGTTTTAATAGCAAACACATTGGACCCGTTAAAGAGTACCAGCACACCAAGAAATATTTAAAAGAAAACCAACATTTAATTGTCGTGAGGTCGGACAAGGGTAACTCTACAGTGCTAATGTGGAAAGATCAGTATATGGATGCAAGGAAACTTATGTTGTCAGATCGAGAAACATATAATGAAATACCCAAAGATCCAACGAATAAATTTCAAAAGCAAGGTAATCTTCTAGCTGATGAACTGAAGGAGATTGATATAATATCGGAAAAAGCAGCAAAAAAATTAAAAAACACAACTCAGTACCTCCTCATATATATGGAATGAGAAAAACGCACAAGCCTGGTGTGAAGTTGCGCCCGGTTGTTAGTTGTGTAAATTCACCAAGTTGCAACATAGCCGTCTTAATCCACAACACATTATCGCCGGTTACTTCAACTTTTAAGTTTGTATCCTTTAAAAAAACAATGATTCTACCACATGATCATGTACTGGTTTCACTAGACGTTATATCATTATTTACTAATATTCCTAACCAGGCAGTTTACAATATTAATAAGTAAAAAAATCCTTATATTCGGGCATATGCAGATATACTAAAGTCGTTTATGAGAATGTTGACTTTCTGTTTTCAGTCAATTTATTTTGTGTTCGATGGTAAATTTTATTCGTAAATTTAGGGAAGTGCCATGAGCAATCCATTAAACCCGGTCATGGCAAACCTTATAATGAATGAATTGATTGAGACAGTTTCTGACAGTCTGCCTTTTAGTCTGGGTTTCATAAAGCTATATGTGAATGACACTTTGGCCTCAGTACCACGTGACTGGTTGCACGATATTTTGTCATTTTTCGACAGTTATCATAAGAAAGAGTTTACTATGGAGACTGAATCAGATGGTAAGATTTAGTTTCTAGATACCGTGGACTACTGACAACTTAATGGGCAGATTTTGACTAATTGGTACGTGAAACCAACTAGTTCTGATAGACTATTAAATTTAAATTTTAACCACCCTATTTCGCAAAAAATAATGACAGTCAAAAATGTATTACATAGGTCAAGCAACCTATCGCCTGAATCGTTTTACAATGACAATTTAATTAAAATTAAAAATATTCTTTTAAATGATAATTATCCGCTTAATTTCATAAATTAAATAATAACTAGATACAAAGGTAATACTAGTGTGAAAGAAAATGATGACAATAGTAAACTGTATTATAAGTTTCCTTTTATACTTGGATTGTCCACTAAGATTCAAAAATGTTTAAAGGATACCAACAGCCAATGTAAGTTTGCTTTTTGCAATGTTAACACTGTTAATAATTTGTTTACAAGATTGAAAAATAGACTGCCTGCTAAATATGAGTCAAACGTAATTTATAGTATGCCATGTTCCCAGTGCCGGAATACGTTTTACGTGGATCAGACGAGGCAGTATTTAAAAGATCGCCTACGACAACATACAACCGACTGTCCTAATCATAATAAAATAGAGACAACTGCTCTCAGTCTTCATCATCGCAACACGGGTCATGAATTTGATTTTTCAAAGACAATAATATTTGACAAAGAACAAAATCATATAAAACGTAATATTGGAGAAATGATATATATTAACCTGAATAATTCGGTTAATTTTAGAACAGAAACAAACAATTTAAGTTCCTGTTACTCATCAATATTAAATAAATATAAAAATCATTTCCAGAGTGGTTTAAATCAATAATATAAAAATATTACCCTCGTCTGTCCTATTTTTTCACTGCTTTCCTGGGTTTTTGTTGTATTTTAAATTTATGACCTACTAGACTAGATGGTTCGTGATGTCCTTTTTTCAAGTTTAATTTATTTATTAGTTTACTTTGTATATGCCGTACTACGCGGTCTTGATTTAGTTCCACCATTTGCGATATACACCTAATTCTTTAATATCTAACTTCATATCGTTTCCTATATCAGTCAAATCATCAAAACATTGTTTATAAAAACAACCAAAAACACCAAAAAAAAGTTTATTTTCTTAGATTTTGCAGATATATAAATTTACATACACTGAAATGATTTATAAAGTCATCCAGACCGCGTGAGGTATTGTTAAGTTAAACATTGTTATTTATTCTTGTCTTAATGTGTTCAATTAGTTATTGCTCGTCATTTTTTAAATAGGGTTAAGTACAATTTTTAACGTTTCAAGTTAGATAGGTTTATCATAGTACGACCAAATATAATATGACTTCTTCTTTTTCTTTATTATAGGCCCTTGAAAAAGTGGTAATTGACTACGAAACGTTGGGGATATAAATTACCATAGTGGTTGCTGCAGTCTTCCCACAATAATCCTGTACATTGAATAACATCGTACTTTTAGCCACGTTGCTTTTGATTCAAATGCACCAGTGGCGGTCGTAAGGATCTTAAATAATATTTTTCAGAAATATTTGGTACGCAACTGATTATTCGCCAATCTCGTAACTTTTTTAGCGAGCCACTAAATCTACGTAAAAGGTATATCTCGTGTTTTTTTGGTATATTCATCTGTTTTCGATTAAAAAATTAAAAGCTGCCTTAATAAATATCTGGAAGATGTACAAACCGTCATACACATAATTTAGTTTTACGTATTATTAAGTTATTATTAGTTTATTATTAGTGGGCCCTGAGGGAACTGCTGAAAATAACTACCACCAGCCAATTGCAGGCTTTTATCATCCTTTTTATTTGCATATTCACACGCAGAAGAATTTCGGTAAGGTTTCGGATTGATTCGAATCAAACAAATGTTCGACTTCTAAGTTGTGTGGAGTGGTATAAATCGGGTGACCTTGGAGGCCACGGCTGATTGGAAACTTCCACTCCTGGATTTACCCATCTATTCGGATCTAAAGTGCGTCCAGCGCTCCAGTCATCATGCATAACCCAAAGTTCATTTGGTTCAATGGGGGAAATTATTCTAATAAGTTAAATGTATACTTGAGACGGAATTTTCGATTTTTACCATTAAAATAGAAAGGTCTGCGTTAAGTCAGTTTTCAATGTTTTTTTTTTGGAAACAGATCATTATACTGAAAAAAATACGGGAGATACTTTTTAGGTATATTTAAATGCCGCATTAATAAGGTACCAAATTCGCAAAAGTCAGTGGAGTACCATATTATTCTAAATATCCTTACGGACATTACTGATGCATTTGAATGAAAAACATCATGGCTAAAAAATACGTTATTATGCCACAATCACTTACATCAAATTTAACTAGAATATTTTTAACTATTTTCTTAATCTCTTTAAAACAAAATTTGATTATAGTGTTAACAATTCAAAATCCTAAAAAAAATTATCACTAGTTATATAGAACTTAGTTATGAAGTCAAAGGTCTTACTCAAAATATAAATTATCACACGGCCCATCCCCGAGAACTGCTGATCCAGCGGATCGATGCCATCATGGGACTATAACATTACGCTGTAGCAGAGCTAAGCAGTGACTTTTAACTGTAATTTTTCACTTTTTTTGTGAAATAAAAATTTTTAGAAAGGGTATCCGTCGGTTGTCTTAGTTAACTGGCCCAGTCAGGACGAATTTTTGGGGATCATATCGTTTGTATGGATTTTTTCGTTGCTACGAATTAACCGAAAAAGAACTATTTGATGTGACGTTATCAAAGGTACTTGAAGTGGAGTGAAATTTTCCCAACATCGAAAGTTTCGAATATATCGTAGTTCTGCGGATTATCATTGAATCAACGGAAGATGTGACTAGTATTGTCTGTTTTCGCAAGGACCAAGACTTGTAAGTGCAATAGATTTGATTTGATGTCTATTGAAAATATTGTCTCCGAATTACAGAATGTAAAAAATTTCGACGCCTTCAACTGCAACTCTGTTTCTAATACAAATGTGCGGAGGATTAAACTTTAAAATTAACTCAAACTTAAATAATATTATTGAAAGTTTAGATTCTGTTTAGATATTAATAATAAATTAAACAGTAATTTAATTGAAGGCAATATGTCCCAGTTTAAGCTAGAATAACTAAATAATTGTGTCCGAGTTATTGATGTGAACCGTAAAAATTTAACTAGGTATTTTTCAACTTGCCAATCACTTATCGATACGAATACAGACAATGCACAACATTTTTAAAACGTCTATTTATCGAACTCAATAATAGGCAATTTACTGGCCATGCAAAATAGGTTGTAAATATTTGAAATGTTGGTACGTGGAATAGTCAAAAGGATATCCAAGGTCATAATTTTGCAGATTGTAGGGATCAAGCTTGTTTGAATAGAGACTTGGTCATGATACAGCAATCGCCGAATGAAAACCTTATTGATTTTTGTGATAGGGTATTACCGTATCCGCGTGGTACAACTACCGCGTGGTACAACTACAAGGTACATGCGGCCTGATAATTTAATGCAAACATTACATTGTGTAATTTAAGAGTAAAATATACACTTTTTCCAAAATCAAACGAAATCTAGTCCAGCTATTTCAAAAAATAGTAATTTTAATTATTTTCAACAAACACCATACAATGCCTTTAGACTCAGCAACCCAACATAATTTATACATGTGAGGCTGAATTCAAATAGGCCACAACCAAAATATTTTAAGAATTTTCAAGTTTTCGACAATCCTGACAAAAAATCAAACGTTTTTAAACCTTGGCCTAGTACATCAAATAACAATATACCAAAACTAGTTATTGAAGAGGTTTAAAATGCAGGAACTCGAAATTTATACGAACCAGAACAATTCACATATGACCATAATCAATACTGCCAATATCACCAAAATGATCAATATTACTTGTTGTCAAAAGTTGTTGTGACGTTGACGGAGGTGCTTGAAGCGTAGTGAAATTTTCCGAACATCGAAAGTTTCAAATATGTCGTAGATCTGAGGATTACCAACAAACGGCCGATCATCGGAGGATAAGGATAGCATTTCCTATCTTGGCAAGGACCAAGATCTGGGGAATAGTACTATCGTAAGTGTAGTTAATTTGATTTGACGTCTATTGAAAATTTTGTCTCCGAATTACAGGATATAAAAATTTCAACGTTTTCAACTAACTCTGTTTCTAATACAAATTCAGAATTAAACTTAAAAATTAACTCATACTTAAATAATATTATTAAAATTTTATATTCTGCAAATTTAGATATTAATAATCGATCAATCAATAATTTAATTGTAGGCAATATGTCCCAATGTAAACCAAAATAACCAAATTGTGTCCGAGTTTTTGATGGAAACTAATAATTTAAATAGGTATATTTCAACTTGTCAATCACTTATCGATAGTTTTGTATATACAAGTAATAGACAACATTTTTAAAACCTTTATTAATTGAACTCAATAATAGGCAATTTACTGGCCATGCAAAATAGATTGTAAATATTTGAAATATTGGTACATGGGTTAGTCTGAAAGATACCCTACGTCATAATTTTGCGGATCATAAAGATGAAGCTTGTTTGAATAGATGTTCATGATAAAGCAATTACCGAATGAAAAGCCTAATGGTTTTTATAATACGGTATTACAAATTTTAAAAGTGTTATGTTCGTATACAGATTCTCATGAAACTACTATTTCAGCAAAATGCTTAAACTTGAACTATAGAACGATTTTGCTCCTAAAACATTTTTATTTTTTGGGGTTGAAAAAACCGCCTGGTACAACCATAAGGTGTATGCAGTCTGATAATTTAATGGAAACATTACAATTTGTAACTTAAAAGTACAATATACAACAGTATGTCCAAAGTCAAACAAAATCTAGTCCAGCTACTTCAAAAAATAGCAGTTTTAAGTCTACACAACATAATTTTAATTATTTTTAACAAGTACCATACAATACTTTTAGACTCAACTTCCCAACGCAATCTATACCTGTGGGACTGAACCCAAATAGGTCATAACCAAAATATTACGAATTCTCAAGTTTTCGGCAAACCTGAAAACATACCTAACATTTTCAAACCTATGCCATCAAATTACAATATACCAAAACTAGTTATTGAAGAAGTTTATAATGCACAAACTCAAACAATTCACATATGACAATAATCAATACTGCCAATATGACCAAATTGATCAATATCACTTATTATTAAACGTGGATTCCCATAGGCGTTTTGACGGTGACAGCTTTTTAACGCGATTACATAGCGCAGTGTCCTAAAGCAAACAAAACAAAAACGTCGCATTTGTCATTAATATCAGAAAGTGATCAAATCCAGTCTTAGTATTTCATTTTTGTTTTTTTTATTTAATAGTTGTTATTCGGCTAGTAGTTATTATTCTAAAATGAACTGTGAAAATTACTTCTATGCGGAGCACTAGTACTTCAATTTCAAATATGTTCTTTAGCATATAAGAATGTGTATCAACAAAAAAATGCCAAACTGTACAGGATGGGCAAATAAGCGAAGTAAGCGGCTATATCTCGGATACCATCCATTGTAGAAACTTGCGGTAAAAAATTGTATATTCAAAGTGCCCAGGAAATAATTCTAGAAATAATTTTTAAGTTTATAAGATGACCGCTAGGGGGCGTAATCACTATTCTTAATAAAAAACAGTGTTTCTCGAAATTTCGCTTTATTCAGATAAAAGAAAACATATGCATTTTCAAGCTGAGATAAAACCAAGTATTTTTTCGTAGTAACTTTTTGTTCTATCTCTGAGAACAAAGTGGTTGTTCTATCTCTGAAAACAAAGTGGTGGGAGGTGTTCAAATATTTTTTCAAATAAATGTCTATTACTCCAAAGACGACTTAACAGATTTTAATAAACTTGGTGACGCTGAAAAAAAAAACATTCCTTGGGGATTCAACTCTATTTAACTAATTGTGTTTGTAATTTGGGATCTTACCACTAGAGGGCGTTTTTTGATAATATAAGAGATTTTGCAAATTTTCTAAAAAAATTAAATATAACGACATGTTTTTTTCACGTGAAAAGCGTGCACAAACCCCATCTCGATATCTTGTTCCTAATCTAAAATTTGGGTGAATGAAAATTTGACCAACTTGATTTAATTAATAATTAAAGAGATGTGTTTCTCGGAATGTCGCCCTAGCAGGTAAAAGTATACAAGTTTTAAAGTTACGATAAATTAAGTCTTTTTTGTTGGTAACTTTTTGCTTTGTCCCTAAAAATAAATCGGTGGGGAGTGTTCCAATGTTTATTAAACAAATGTCAATAACTTGAAAGCGGCTTAACGAATAGCAATAAACTTGGCAGCACTAAAAAAAGCATTCTTTAAGAAACCAACATGATCTAAGTTTTTGTTTTTGTAATTTGGTATCTTATCGTTAGAGGACGTTTCTTTATAATATAACAGGATAACAAGTTTTCAATATATATATATATATATATATATATATATATATATATATATATATATATATATATATATATATATATATATATATATATATACATAACAGGCAGCCGTCGAATTCTGTTGTGCATATTTAACCTTGTTATTGGTGGAGTTTGAACAACAATGTCTTTCACTCGTCCCCATAGATAGAATATTCAGCGCTCTGAAAAGTGTCGTTGATATTGTTCTGAACGTTAATGATTTGCATAACATTCAGTGGCACATCATCTAACAAAACTGGTAACTCACTGATCAAAAACTCTAAGAAGATGTTACCAGTAAGCGCTCGCTCAAAATAGTAGGGTCCGATAATGTTGCTTCCTATAATTCCACACTACACGTTTAGACTGCAGCGTCCTTGGTGCTGACGAAATATACTGACATTTTTTTTCATTTATAAATTTCCGTTGATAGAACGAGCAAGCCATAACATTTAACATTATTTATTATCTGTTTAATTCCAGATAGATAAAACAGCTTTCTTAAAATCCAGTTTTTTACATGCTGTTTTTTTTTGTTTTGTATAAAAAATATATTTTATGCGTTCATTTCCTCTGACTGTGATACACTCATATGATACAATCATCCTATACTGTTAACATTGTCATTATCAAAACTATAACAAAAGACGAAGAAAGGTTTGCAATAAAATCTCCCTAATGCTGTCAGATTACGATTACGATTACAATTAGCACAAAATTGTTAAGTATTCTTTTGTATGTTTATTTTTTGGGGGTAATAAGAATGACAAATGAACAAATTTTATACAAATAAGACTTGCATATCAGTCTCCATATCGGAAATGGGCCTTTTCGAAATCCATTTTCTTATATAGGTCGATCGCACTGCCGAAAAATCATTATTTAGAACAAATTTACTGTCTTTCCTTGAAATAGTCCAATAAGGCTGTGTGAAAAATGAAGGAAATCTGTTTTGTCCCTTTTCAGTTGAAATGAAACATAAATTCTTGTCCTTTTTGTCGCCCACCTTGACCAAAGGCCAACGTTAGTCCTCACCTAATTCTGGAATTTTAGCTGCTTTATTCTTTTCATAAAAAAATAGGCTAGGCATTTAAATAATTGTTTACCCTATGTGCAGCTAATAGTTTTGTAATATAGACACACTATACATCTTTCATATTGATATATTTATTGACCTTTAATCCTAATTATAAAACAGAACTCATTTATGATATTTTTCAAACATTCTATATACTTGTTCCAATTGTTTCGCCCAAAGATATTTCAAACTAATTACCTTTCTGAAACAAAATGGGAAAGGGTACACGCCCAAGAAAACTGCGATTTTTACTAGCACACAAATTACTGATTTTTTAACTAATTGTCCCGATGAAGTTTATTTAATGGCCAAGGTTGTTGTTGTATTTGAGATCGCAGGAGCTTATCGAATTTGTGAAATCAGCCAGGTAATATTAGATGATATTGAAGATTCGGGAACTTTATTAACTGTGAAACTTAAGCAAACAAAGAATGATCTAAACAGGACATTTGTAGTTACTGAAGAATATATTAAATTTCACCGAATGTACATAGTCTTTCGTCCAGCAATAGCAAAGGATCCCCGTCTGTTTTATGCATATCGCAGGGTAAAAATCAGTTTTATAAGGTACCTGAAACAGTACTAATTTTTTTCAACTTAAAAATGCTAAATCATATACAGGTTATTCAGTTCGAAGATCGTCTGCTACACTTTTAGTTGAATCTGGAGGAGACTTGATGACACTAAAGAAACATGGCGGTTGGAGGTCATCAACGGTCGCTGAAGGGTATGTTGATGAATCGGTAGAACACAGGACAGAAATAGCTAATAAAGTGTTTAGAACGTGTGGCAGTGCTAAAATAACACCCGATTTGCAACCAGGTACATCAACGGCAGTTGTGTTCATGGCAGACAAAAATTTAATTTCAAGACAAGAAAATTCGATTGTTGTACCAAATAGTTCAAAGAACATGTCATTCTCGCAGTGCACATTTAATAACTGTACTTTCGATATGAAAGAAATGTAACTTTTGTGTGATAAAACGTTCTAAAATTAAATATCTACCTTTACTTATGTGCATATATATATCCCGGGAAAAGGTTTTCATTTTTTTCCGGGAAAAGAGTAATTTCATAAAAAGTGATATTTTGTTACCTGTCAACAGGGGTTAAATGTCAAACTTTTTCCTCGTCACAAAAAAAAATTTTATTATATATCGTGTGTAGGTCGGCCACATGTTGGGAAATGCAATTTTATTAAATATTTGTTTCAGCTAATTTAAAGTCAAGTCTTTTGATAAATAACTGCGAAGAATCCAAAAAAATATTTACTACAGTACTAAACTCACTCTGGAGGAAATCTGGACAAAAATTAGAACGAAAATTAACGTAAAGGAAAAACAGAATAATTAATCAAATTTATTTTAGTTTCTGTATTGTATACTAGCTGCATAATTTTGATTTCTAATTCGCTTCTCTCTCTATAGGGCAATCTTCTCAGACTATTCCCTAAACAAAGAAGAAAACCATCAACTACATCCATTCTTAAAGATGTTGTAGATAATGCATCTAATATGACCTTTTCAATTTATTTTCTCCCATCAGTTTTTTCCTATAATAGATAAAATACATTAGCACAATTTAAAACAACATATTTTCTATATTTTAAAGAAACTTTATCCATACCTAAACTGAGGTTCTTGCTTGAAAGAAGAATCCATTTTACAAAAATGTTAGAATAAATATTAAGTGGTACCCTAGAATTTAACTGTTTTGGTAATTATCACACACTTCAAATATTTTTTTGCTCGTGACATTTCTCTTTACCTAATAAAGAAATTATATAATATACAATCGAGAATGTAATTCACATGTGACGTGACTCAATGTGATCCAATAAAAATTACTAATTTCCTTAGTTAAATTTTATTGCAGTCGCAATATTTATGTCACCTTGTTCGATTCGTTGCTAAGCGAAGTAGAGAGTTGTCATCTTTGACAAATATAATTTTATTCGTTGTGGTTTTATAATTTCGGAGTAAAATAATGAATTCTATTCACTGGGGAGACGTTGATGAGGGTGAATTTAATAAAATTATTGCAAAGTCAGTGTCGAGGAATACAATTATTAAAAAATAAAGCCAGTGGCGTCAGTTTTTGAAATTTCTTCGATCTTTTTTATTTTCTCGTCAAATATGACTCCTAATATGATTAATGACCGAGGATATTGCAACGGGGTACACCCGCAACATCACGTTCTGTATGTCTAGTGTTGTCCTTTTATGTTAACACATTTTTACAATGAAGAGTTCGTTCAAAGTAAAAAACCTTACGGAGCAAGGGGTCGGATCCCTAGTTCCGGTCGATGCAGCGGGTAGGCCCCTCTCGAAACCAGATGGAAATGCAGGAAAACACTACTTGAATCGAAAATACGGGCCTAAAAGACCAAGAGTTGAGTCCCCAGTAAATAAAAACTATGATAGATATTTCATTATTAAAAATAAAGAAGGATCTTTCAAACAATGTCGCCATTTTTAATATACAAAATTATTTTGGTTAAATTAGAAACATAACCAAAACTAAAGAAGGTTCTAATTGAAATAGCTAATTACACTCAATCCCACAAATAACTAATCTTCATACAAGTGCTAAAAGGAGTCATTACCAGCAGTGACCTAGCAAATTGCTCTGACGAAGAAATCTTAGAAGGCCAGCACAGGGGAACACATAAAACTACACTCATGGGAATCTATAAAGCTGTAATTATTATCTAAAGGAGACTATGGCAGTCAGTCATATGGCTCCGCATCTTCCTCGTCTCTTAAAAAATTTGACACCATACATAATTTAGCACTAAAGCTAATCCTTGGCGCATTCAGAACCAGTCCTATTGTTAGTCTTTATTGCGCATCTGAATGCCTTTCACTCCAAATCCACAGAAAATTATTCGTGATGAAATATCCAGACAGTTTAAGATTACGACCGATTATTACTCACTTTAATTATTATTCTCAGCCCAAATCAATAATGAAATTGATCATGTGACCTCCTTAAATCAAGCATCTAATATTAGATACCCTAAAATCGCCCACAGGTTGCAAATCTCATACCCAGCTTTCTTTAATGTCAGCAAATGTCTCTTTACTCCCTGGAACATACCCTCCTTGAACCTAGATACTACAATGATCAAACATGTTATTAAATAGTCGGATCAAACACACTCCCAACAGATATTCTTAGAATTGATACACTCTAAATACCCTAACTACCACATTATATACACCGATGGATCCAAATCAGACAGACATGTTGGCGCCGCAGTTTACTGTGCACCCTTTATGCAAAGTTACTCACGCCAGAACAGTTCAAGCGAATCCAAGCTATATTAAAAGCCATCGAATTCACCCTTACAACTCAAGGTAACACATTCGTTATGGCAAACATTGTCATTCACCCATTCCCACCCACTCTTCCAGAAAATACACAACAAAATGGAGAGGATCTATAGATCAAATAAAACGATAGTCTTCATGGGGATCCCCGACCATAAAGTCATCACAGGACCGATGCATACCAAATCACTTACATTTTCTGGTATAAAGACATTCAAAATACTTCACTCCAGAAAATGCGCAACATTGTTCAACTGGGATGAGACCTGCTCACACAAGAAAATAAACTTCATGAGATCAAACAAACATTCAGAATAAAGATACTTTAAACTTAAAAACAGTAGAATTTCTACAGTCGTTACTAGGTTAAGCATAGGACATACCAAACCAACCCATTGGCACCTAATTAAAAAAACAGTGGCTCCCGTATGCACACATTGTAATTCATTACTAACAATTAAACATAAATATCATCGTTAATAATCCTATCACTTGTTATATTATATTAGATTGTATATTATATTTACTATACCCAAAAACATACTCAGTGATGGATAATAATAAAAGTCCCGCTAGGTTCATTTAAAATATTATTAGTTTTTATCAGATATACCTAGCTGTTAGGGTCTAGTAGAAAACTGTCATTAAATTTATTTGTTTATATCCTAAAGTTATCATTTTTATTGAAAATAATTCAAGAAGTATTTGTGGTCCGATCATAGCAAACTGCTTTTTAAAGTTTAATAAATTTTCTATTAATTTATTAAATTTATTGATTTTTGGGCAGCCTACGAACTTTCTAAAAATTTTGTACAAAACAGTTTCAATAACACAGTGACATTCAGATAATAATAAAAATTGGAACTAGAAGACAGGAACTAACTATTTCGCATAAGGAAAACTAGTCGACATTAAAAATATGACAATCAATGAATGTCAATGTTATAACAACTGTTTCTTTTCGCATTGCTACTTGATTGAGTAATAATCGTAAGTAATCCTACGTTCAAACTATAACCGATTATACATTATTGTTAAAGATAATCAAAATGTTAAAACAAAAGGCCCATGTTTTCCGAAAGTATTGCTGCTTGAATGCTTGAATGACTGGGAGTTAGGACGTCTGCTATTAGTCCCTGACTGCTCCCTATTTATACATTTATGACAGGAGGATATATATATATATATATATATATATATATATATATATATATATATATATATATATATATATATATATACACCTATACATACATACCTAATTTCCTAATTATTATATTTTACATCATTCAGTAATCTGAAAAAATCAAAGACACGAAACAATAAAACGCCATTCGCAATCACATATCCAGTCACATAAATCGTACATATTTTTACTAAAATAACAATTTACTTTTTTGTTTTGGTCTTGTCTCCTGAATTTTAAGTTCCGGCAAAGGTCGACATCTGGCCTTAAATTCGAGACATTTCTCAAAGTTCAGCTCAATGGCGGCTTTTGAAGTCTTAAGATTCTAAACCACTGTGGCTACCATTATTTAAAACATTAATTTTGTAATTAATTTAAACCACAAAATCAACAAACAAGTCTTGCAAATAAAATAAATTCTATAAAAATACGCAATCGTAACCACAACCTATCACACGATTCACATTAAACACATCAACTGACAAAAATGTTTAAGTTTCCCTGAGCGCGGCTGTTGACCCAACATTTGCCAACGTAAGCCGTATATTACCTATGGGCCACTATGCGAATTCAATCGGGAACATTCGGGAAAAACTCGCCTCCATTTATAACCACGAGGACATGGCGGGCCGCCAGCCTCGTTGGCCAACGAAACGAAACCTTCGGAGATCGCTGTGCGAGGCATCGATAGTGCGACTGCCGCGGAATCGACATGAACATTCAACGAGTTTACACGCTTAGAATATTAAAAGGAATTTCCAAATTTAAAAGACATTACAAAAATATAAATTATTTATTATTTTCTATTTGGAAATATTTATTGGGGTCGTTGACCATTTGCTCTAATGGAGGAGCCGTCACTGGAGGGGATATAGCTTGTTTGTCATTAACGCCGTATAAAAATAATGAGGCCATTTTATAAAATAGAAGACCGGAATGAATGGAAGAGAACATGCGCAGAAAAAAAAATGACATTTACATACTGGATAAATTATTTTTCAATTAACGATGATCGAAGAAAGCATTTTTTTCTTTTCTATATTATTTTAAAAACGAAACCGTTTTTTTCCGTGGTTTTCCTTCTAAACTCCAGTTGAAGTGTTTAGTGAATGTGTTTGATACACGAACTTGTGCTATCAAGAGACTATGAACTTAATTTTACACAGAAATTCCAGAAGCGAAAACTCGGAATATAAAATGAGAGGTATGAAAACTGTAATTGCAATTTTTATTATATTTATGAAGTTCTTTGAAAATTCCTTATTCTTCTTGCTGGCATTGCGGATTATACAGTAAATATATTTTGGTGCGAAAATGTTTGTCTAATTCTCCAGATTAAGTGGTTTAAGACTATTTATTCTAAATATATTTTCACAACTGCCGGCAACAACTTAAAAATGTAAGTACAAACAAAGCCCTGTCGCGTCGTGTCGGATTGTCACATGGTTGCCGAATGTTGCATATCTGTTTAGAATAGTTGAAACAGATTTAATAAAAACCATATACATACATTAAGTTTGGTTATAAATAAATATTGATTGCTTGCGACTATTAATTGTATATTTCTGTATTCCAGATATGAAATGTTATGAATAGTATTTCTTTTCAAGCCTTAATTTATAACAGTTGCCTATATTTATGGATAAAAATTAATTTTTGACATCAGGGTCTGCGCCTGCGCACATTGGAATATCCGGTAACTCATTTTACATATGCTTCACTTTTAGTTCATAACTATTCTTATCCCTACTTATAATTATATATAATTGCCACGACCGCTCTTCAACAAACAGTTCCAAAAATAATAATATTTTTAGAGTTTATGATTATATAACATATCTATTTAACATTTATAAAAATAAATGCAGTTACTTACCTTTGCAAAGTGGCGCCATCATCAGTGAACCTCATTAGTTCATGGTATTTGAAACTGTGGTCTGTAGAGGATGAATCTGTAGAGGATGAAACAGCTGAACCACTTGGTTTATACTAGATTGTTTTTTTCTTACATGACATTCACTTACGTAACAGTCCCTTAGTTACTTCCATTTCTTTTGGAGTTGCTCCAAAGAAATTAATCTTCCAAACAAATAAAATTTTTCCTCACAGACCATTCTTTTTCGAGTTTGTTCGCTCTGAATGACAAACCCAAATTATATAATGGAGGCCTGTCTTGCACATATTTTAAGAGGCGATCCTCAAAAGACCTAACCACCGTAGCCTCAAGTTGTATTTCAACTAAGTATTTGGTGCAGCTTTTTTCTAAGATATTTAAAAAAATGTACTGATTAAAATTGGATTTCATTTTATTCTATTAGACATGATATATATTCATAAAGTATTTCATTAATTATAAATTATTGATTATAATTAAAGACCTTGTTGTCATCTTCAACTAACTGATAACGGCCTTCTATAAAAATTTGTTTGAGGCAGGAATGCTCCAGCAGATTCCCACAGTGACAATTTAGGAAAACGCCACAGTAACCACACTTGCACATTTACAATATTAAAAAATCGTACGAATTTTTATAAAGCGAAGTAGCAAGTAAACCTATTTATTTCAAATTAAAAGTTTCAAGGGCAGAAGCTACTCTACAATAGATACATTATACAACAAAGCCTATTTTTACTAACATTTTTTTGGAATGTAGAAATATCGCTTGCAACCGATTACCTTAGTTAGTAGAAAATATCAAAAATCTTTTATATCTTGGCGTTTAAAGGCCTCATTTTTGTAGAATTACATCATACTATAACAGGGTAGATAATTTATCAAGACATTTGTTTACCCCGTCCATCGCTTGTATCCTTAAAAAAAGGCAAAAAACGCTATTCTATTCACTTATTAAAGCTAAAAAAGTTCACACTGAAATACGCAAAAATTAACCTACCTCAACAATATTCTTACGAAAAAACAAACCAGAGTAATCAAAATTTTTGGGAACACGCCTCAAGACAAATAGACTTAAGAACTGAAGTAATTTCCTTTAATATGATCAATTCTAAGAAACTATCCTATAGCGTATTTCTCAAAACAAATTTTAAAATATTCATCCAAATATTGCCTAAAAGTTATATCCCAATTGCAAAATGTATGCTCCTTTTTTAGTTTCGACAGTTTTCCAAAAATCAGCTCATCAAAACAGTTCTTTTGTAGCTTCATCAAAAATATTTAATTTAACCGAAAATACGAATAGAATTTTATATTTATATGTTTCACAATGTATTTGACGGCCTCCTGGATCTCGGTAATCTCTCTTAAACCTTGCAATCCAACTCTGACCTCTATAAGAGATTCTTAAAAACAATGCGCGCATTAAATTGCAGTTTAACAAAACTCATAACCGAATATATTGCATAACGGTTCCGTCCAGTGTCGAGCAAATTATAAAAATTAAAACTTCCATAAAAAATGAGAACAATAATACCTCATCAAAAATTACATAACTGCGAGATACCGGAGTGTTTGTCAGTTACAAGGAAAGGCTTTGCACTAACAACGTTGTTAAATAGCACTTGCGAGCCTGTAACATTAGATTTCTCAGAATCAATTACCGTGAAATAGTTTCGCTGCAATGAAATGCGCGAGATCGACTTATATAATTTTGATAGCTGCCCAAATCGAAATTAGATTTTTCTAAATTTTGTATCGGCCATTTAAACGACAGGGAAAGAAATAACATTTTAAATTTAATTTATGAATATTCCGACATATTTGGTAACGAAAGCGATTCTTTAACCTTTCCTAGCGAAATGCAACATCGAATTAAAATATCAGATAAGATACCAGCAAATGCGAAGCCCTATAGCTACTCCTTTATACAAAAACAAGAAGTGGAAAAATAGATTTAGAAACTGTGAGATCAAAAAATTATAGTCAAATAGTTCTCCGTGATTTTCCATAAGAAGGCAGATTCCTCCTGGGGCTGGTTGCTTAATGGACAGTAGCTCTAGGCTTTAGGAATATACATTCAAACACATATGACGGTAGATATCCTCTGCCTAGTCTTGCAGACTTATTAGGCAAAATTGTCTAATCAAAATAGGCAAATTTCAATATTTTACCATCTTAGATTTGACTAGTGGATTTTTATAAAAAATAAAATACACAAAAATTACGTTAAAAAAAGGTATTTAGCACCGAAAGCAGGCGCTATGAATTTTTTTAATGCCAGGTCAAACTGGAAAACATCTCCACGATCTTTCAGTGGGTGATGGATAATATTCTTGGCGGAATTCGATCGAACGGAACGGAAAATGCTTAGTATATCTAATATCATGATATAGTATTATCTACATCACTTTCCTGTAAGTTATGATTCTAATCAAATAATTATTTCTTCAGTATTACATTCTCCGGCAAAACTAAAACCTACAATTTTGTTTGAGAAAAGGCCTCGTATTAATATCCAAATATTCAAAAATATCTTTGAAAACAAAGACGTATTAGCTTTTGTTAAAAAACTGATAATTCCCGATAAGAAATACAACTTATATTACGACAAACCGGAAAAATACGAGGTATTCTATGAGGTCATTCGGAAAACATTTAAATAGCCATCTTTAATATTGAAAAAATGTCTGAATAAATAATAGACGCCTCCGATAAACAAAGCATCCCAGAAATAATATAAAACTCGCATAAATCCAGTCACCCCTGCATTGACGAAGCAATAAATATAATATAATTAGAGGCAAATAATATTGTACTAATTTTAAAAATTATGTACAAATATAAGTTAATTACTGCGATACCAGCCAAAAGAGTAAATGCGCATGTCACCCAATTAATCTATAATATCCAATCTCACCCCGCTAGCGAATTTGTTGACAAACTACTGCTATTGCTACTACTATTACCAAAAATTAATGAAAATCTCGTTAATTCATAATTATATCGCCCTGATCAAGAAACACGTAAAACAAAAACTATCTGATAAAACTCAGTTTCTTTCTAAAGTTCATATGGATAATTTAAAACGCCCACTTAGACAAAAGCACAACTTTGCCTAAAATTGTTCGAGGCCGTTTTCGAAGACTGAGATAAACTCACGATGGGACAGCTAGATGACATCCCAGGAATTCTGCCGTTACAATCAGGACAAGCAAAACTTGAGGAATACACGTCTCACTTATCTATTATTATGATTTAAATCCTATTATATTAGACATGAACAAGTTACATTGTAGCTCAAAGAATATAACGACTTCTCTAATTACGCATAAAGAATATTATGCTGGTTCGATTAATTATTTCAAAATTTTAAAACTTACGCAAGCTAGGATAAAAAATTAATTAAAAGATATATCTCATCCTGAACGAAATAAAAGAGGCGTAGTCAATATAGTAGGCCCTGTTTTTAAAGCTGGGCGGAAAATTTAGATGCCGCAGATGGCGAACACTATGAAAAACTAATAAAAGATTTAGATGTAAATCAAAGTAAATACGTTGAAAACATTCGAAACCAGAACTCGAATCTCACAACCGTCATCAATAAATTTAACACTACTGTTCAACAAACAGACAAAATGAAAAACTTATCGAATATAGAAAAAATCAAATTAGCATAATTGTATAAAAAACTGCGTATAGGGAAAACAAAACTTCATTAAAGATATTCTAAAACAAATAATCAATTTGTATGGAATTATAGACCGAATATTAGAAGATAAAATAAAAAGAGATATAAAAATAGACTATTTTGCTAGGAAAAAATATTTATGAATTATGAAATATTACTTTTTTTAAACGAACTACCCTACTACTGACTCATGGTTTCTCCTATTTATTGGTTTAATTAATTCAAATATTTCTTATTTTAGCATTAAAATTAATCGATGTTAGTGTCAAATTATTTTTATTAACAATAATAACTACTAGCCAGCAGTTGAAAAATTATTTGACCGATTTGTTACTTAAGTCATCGGGAAATATTAGACTAGTAATACCACAATAGGCTAAATTATTTCCGAAAATTTTTTCGAGTTCATGAATATTTTAAAAATCATCCATAAGTTGAAGAATAGATAATTTTCTAAAAAGATGCATGAGCCAGAAAATATTTCTGGATTTAATTTAACCTCGCATGATATTCGGTAAGAAAATTTTACACCAGATTAAGTTTAAAATAATTTTAAAATTAAATCTTTTAATTTTTGACAATCCCTTTTTTTTTCCTCCGACAAGACACCAGTAAAGCAAAGAAAATTTAATTGACTTGATAATTCAGTTGCCATGGTAACTACATAAAATCTTGACTTACGAAGTATTCGAGTTTGAAAGCTGTCAATTGTGTAGCAAAAGCTGTGTGATGCAGCGCGGGGCGTGAGCAAAATGATTCGTTTCGCTCAAGAATATAAAGAAGGTATTCGTCAGGAGATTCGGCAGTTAACACCCGTGAATTCAATGGAGACAATTTACAAACTTTTGCTTAGAAAAGGGAATAATTAAGATTTAAAATGTTTCACTAAATTCGCTGTTGGTTACCTACCGTTGAGAGAAAAATTTCCAATAAAATACATACATTGCCATGGTGACCTGTCGAAAAACCCATTTTGATTGGTTAAAAAATACTGTTGTGAAATGTTTTACCGAATACCACTTGTACCTTCAAAATTACCAGATAATTCAGCATTTAAAGATGTTTTACAGAAACTACGTTCGGATATTTCCTTTTTTGTTTCAATTCTGATTTTAACAAAAAAGAAAATAAACTCATACAGTTTCAGTACAACACACTCTCATGCAAAATTATCATTCATTTTGAAGCACTATTGCTATTTCCCCAGAAAACTAACTTGCGATAATTGTACTTTTTATATTAAATAAATACATGAAATAGTGTTCATTATTTTTATTCGGCGGATTCTGAATACTATTCGTTCATAAAAACCAACCAGAACAGTTAAAAAAATTCGTGTTGTCTGAAAACCACATTCGTTTTGTTTTCTTCCTTGTTTCAAAAATATTTTAACTTTGAAACAATAAAGACAATAAGCTCATGCAATTTTCAGGCAACACCATATTTTTAAAAATTTTCCGTAATTTTTATACACTTGGTAGATAACTAAGAATTGACAGACAGCACAGAGACATCAATTCCCGGTAATTTCCGCAACCTCCGGGTATAGGCCTACTTTGTCACGTTATTTACGTGCAGTTTTTTTATTAAGAAAAATATATCGCAAATATTATTTGTCTAGTGTTCTAATTTTTTAAAATATAGCAATTAGATTTCTAAAGATATTTTTACAAAGTTAAAAATCTTCTAAATTATTAAAACACATTGCAATTTAACTTAGACCGAAAAGAAGCAATACATGCTGGATTTTCAATACGCCCGGAACTGAAACCTATAACAGGAAAAACGAAGTAGTAATTCATGTGTTTGTGTCTATTGATTAAATTGAAAATTAATGAGAAATGGAGTTCTGAAGAAAAATATTTTATTAAAACAAAATATTTAAAAAAAATTGCATTCGGATAACCTATGAATTTTTGCAACTGAAATCCAAAAAAATTGACCATAAAATTCCTTACATGGCAGTTGATTTTGATTTTTATAGAAAAATAATAATTGGGTCTAACGAAGATTACATTAGCACCGCTTGCGTCACTGAAAACCTACACTCCCACATTTCGTAAGTTTGGATTTAATGTTTTGTGCATTATATTAGCTTTGAAAATAAAGCTTCCTATAAACCAGGGAGACTTAAATACAATACAAAGAATCGGTAGTTCTGACTACTGCAACTTATTTTACCGTAAGTGGGTATTTGACGATAACATTGCTTTAAGTTACGTAATTTTATATATCATTTTAATAATACGGAGCTTATAATCAGGAAAACATTTTTTTTGAAAAATAGATGGTTTTATAAGGTAACCTGGAGATTGCCAGATCTCTCAGTTAGCGATAACTTAGCCCCGGATCGTTAAATAATATATACAGGGTTACTGGTAATTCGATCCATTCATTTGGAGATGTGATAACACGCATTCTACAAAACTTAATAGTTTTTGAGATTTTTTAATTTTTTTTCTCAAAAACGTAGACCTTAATGTCTTAAACATTAGTTCCTAAGAAATCGACTTTATTTTTTTTAACCTTTGAACTGGATTACTTGCTCAACACCATGGTCTTATGTTTGAAATAAAACAATTCCGGAATTTATTTAGATGATTTTTTTTGAAACATCCTTATTGCAATAGCCATCCACAAGGTACACAGATACTAAAAGGGCGGTTTTTATTTTTAGTTGAACAGTAAAAATCGTACATGAAAAACAGAATTAATTTTTTTATTATTTTCATATTAATATTTAATTCTTTCAAATCTTGTTGAAAATGAGAGCCCCTATTTCGAACACATGCTCGGCAGCGTCTTCTTTTTTCCATCTTCGTTATTCTAGTTGTCAAGATATTCTGTATGTGTTGGGCAGCGTTGGTTATCATTTGTCTCAGATCTTCTATGGTATTTACTGGGGTTGCATAAAGTAGCTCATTCATATGATTTCACACATAATAGTCAAGAGGAGTTAAGTCGAGGCTTCGCACTGGCCAAAGTATTAGACCTGCCCTTCCAATTCAACGATTAGAAAAACGTTCATCCAGTAACTGCCGTACTGTCAGCCGGTAATGCCCTGGACAACCGTGGTGCTGAAATATCATTCTATCTCATATCTGACGATGAGAAGAACATCTTTTATAAGCACCGATAGGTAATACCTTAAAACATTTTCATAAATGTCCTCGTTCAAGTTGTCTTGAATAAAATGTTGTCTTATTAAATAGGAGCCAATGAGTCCCATCCACACATTTACAGAAAACATCCGCCCGTTAAATATCAGTTAAGAAACTTACATTTTATAAATCTGAATTTATCATAAAGTGGCAGAATTCTACTCTCCTTCCAGGACCATCTTCATTTAAGCACTGGACAAGGGTATAATGGTAAGATAGATACAGGCATCAAGCAAGGAGAAATTAGGTTTTTAAAGTAAATTGGTTTAAGTTTACGTAAAATTCCGTGTATCGTTAACTTTCCATTGTGATGCTACTATTTGCCTCCAGACTTTAGTAGTTGAAGTTGAAATTGGATTCTCAAAATGCCAAATGTCCCATCGAATGCGCGGATATTTAGTATGCTGCGGTTAGGGAAGTGACGTTCGTACTCTCGGCAAGCCTCGGCAGCATTGCCGTCACAATATCCGCAGATAAACAAAATGTCTGTGTATTCTGCTTTGGTGTACGCCACCATAGCCCTCAAAACACGATAACAATAACAACGATGAAAAATAAATTTTGCAGCTTAACTACTTGTCTTGTGACTGTGACTACTGTCACTGTCAAACTGCATCGTAAATAATTAAACTGTTGATAGATACTTGCATTTTGAAAACAAAAATTATTTTTTATTTCGAACAACTCTGATGTATCTATTAAATGTTAAGTTAAAAGAAAGAAACAAAATTGACAACAATAAAAATGAAAAATAATTTATTTCGTTGATTGCCTAGAGCAAATAAACTCGTCTGTCACAGTATCGCCAAAAATCAGCAACAAAAAAGCAGAGCCCAGTAAATTAATACATCTTGTTAATTATTTTTTTGAGTACTATCAAGCATTTTTGGTATGAGTCAAAAGCAGTGTTATCGTGCGGGTCATACGATTTATCAACGACAAACTTTTTAAGTTTGTTTTTCTTTTATTCCGTGTAATCATATCCTCCGCAAATGAATTAGATAGACCTATGATATTTTCATATGAAAAAAGAGGATAAACATATAAATACCAGCAGTTGCAAAAATCTTTGAGCGATATCACTTCAAAGTCAGATTGACAAGTCAGTGACAAAATGAGTAATAGAAAACAATTTTCGGGTTTTTTGCATCCACAAGCGAAAAAAATGGTATTAAATCTAATAAAATATTACGAAAATGAAAATTCACCGGCCAATATCCAGGAGACAGTAGCAAAAGCTCTGGGAATCGGTATAAGGACTGTGCAGAAAATTGTGCATGAAAAAAGGCATAATTTACTACCGAAGAAAATTAACAAATGTACACAAAAAAGCCAAAGACAAAAGACTTAAGTGACGATGTAAAAATGGATGTTCGTAATGCAATTTACGATTTATACACATCAAAAACTAATATAACCCTTCAAGTTTTAAAAGAAGCTTTAAAAAATCGAGGCATATTGGAAATTGGGGTTTCGGTAAACTATGTTGACACTCTTAAATCTCGTTTATTTTTGTTTCTTTTTGTTTTTATCACTCTATCAGTCTAAATTAAGAAAATGTGTGGAAAACTCTCATCAGCACTCAAAATTTACTTTAAGATGTAATTATTATACTCATCGCC
Source organism: Kuschelorhynchus macadamiae (assembly GCA_030620095.1). Classification (NCBI taxonomy): domain Eukaryota; kingdom Metazoa; phylum Arthropoda; class Insecta; order Coleoptera; family Curculionidae; genus Kuschelorhynchus; species Kuschelorhynchus macadamiae. The sequence goes on along the minus strand of JAUTXW010000243.1, from coordinate 751,044 downwards.
ATGCTTGTTTTTAATTTTATGTGCGACGTTGCCATATTCATAATTAAAGAAATACCTATACACGTTAGGATACACGACACGTAAAACTCAATTTTTTTTATAACAAAACTTATAATTAATAAAAATGCGGATTAAGTTAGGTTAGGATTGGTTAGGTTTCCTGTAAAGAAAGCGCGCGGTAGCGCGCTAACCGAATTCCGAGTTATATTGAAAGGGGGATGTTTCTGTAACAGAAAATATATTGTTAGATGAATCTGCCCCGCTAACGTTAGGTTAACCCAGGTTCGTCAATAAAACCTTCATTAAAACTATGATAATAGCAATAAATAATTACAATTTTTTTGTCCAAATAATTTTCAATTGGTCATTTCATTTCCTTTAACAAATTGGTAAATCTGGCAACATTGCTAAATTTTTCGTTATAAGGCTGTCAAATTGTGACCGAGTGTGACTTTTAATTAATTTTTTTAGGAAAACTCTTGCATATCCCGCCATTTTTATTTTTGAAATGTAATATTGCAAATGGGTACTTTCCCGAAGAAAATAAAATATGCAAAAATTGTCTGTCAGGATAGTTTACCGGACCCGGAAATTGGACTAAAATCGTTGTCAAAATTAATAAAAATGTTGAGTTTTCGATAAGAAAAGGACTGTAATCGAAGATTTTTATGCGAGTTGGCACATATCGCAAGTCAGCGTATCCAGTTTTTAAAGAAATTACGGAAAATATTAATTCAAAATTTAGAAAAGTGGTATTTTTAGACGAGACTTGGATATTTTCTAATGGAAGTGGTTCGAAATCTTGGCAGGACGAGTCTGTAAAAAGTGTCAAGAGAAAAAAGGGATGTGGGACGGGAAAACGGTTCATCATTTTGCACGCACGGTTTTTCAACAGGATTTCTCCCAGGTCCAAGTTTACTGTTAACTGTGAACTGTTTGAAAAGTGGTTAAAAGAACAACGGATTCCAAATTTAGATGCTCCATCTTTAATCATTCTGGGCAATGCATCTTATAATTCAAGAATCTTAAATAAACAACCTACTTCATCCTGGAAGGAAAATGATATTTATGACTGGCTAATAAAACAAAAACGATATGCCGAAACTAGAACTTTTTTAATAGCAGAATCTATTAAAAATCAACAATATATGCCGTGATGAAATATTACGGGAAAATGGACACGAGGTTTTACGACTGCCGCCGTGCTATTGCCAGTTTAACGCAATAGAATTAACATGGGCTACGAAAAACACGTGAACGATGGTCTTACATCAGTTGAAGTGCAAATTGTTTGGTAAGATTCATTAAATTATATTAGGCCGGAGTACTGAAAGAAATCTGTGGAACATACGGAAAGATTAATATGGGATTGGTGGAATCGAGAACGAGTTCTAGATGTCGAAATAACACCAATGATCATTGCGCCATTTGAGGACGACTCAGAAGATGAGGACTTTTTAAGTGATGATATTTTTTGGTCTATAATATTAAAAAGTTTCTGAAGGATTATATTAGTCTTTGACGTGCATAAATCATAAATTGCATTATGAATATCTATTTTTGCATTGTAACTTAAGTCTTTTGCCTTTGAATTTTTTCGTGTACATTTCTTAATCTTCTTTGGAAGTGAATTATGTTTTTTTATCATACACTAGTTTCTGTACATTCATTTTACCGATTCTCAGAGCTTTTGCTACTGGCTCCTGAATATGAGCCACTAAATTTTAATTTAAAAATTTTTTTATTAGATTTGACACCATTTTTTTGCTTACTTTTTTAATACATTTGTAACTTTGTAGGAAATAAATAAATAATTCTAAAATACTTATTCCAATTTTAAAGCGTGTTTAAAATAAGTAATTTTTTTATTAATTATATATATATATATATATATATATATATATATATATATATATATATATATATATATATATATATTATATATATAGTATTCACTGTGTTTTCTGATTTGATTCATAATGTTGGTGACCTTTGGACTCGCACGATAAGACTGCATTCGATTATATCTTTGTACCTTGTTGGAGAGCTATTGCAATAAGGAAGTTTAAAAAAAATTGGACAAACTTAAAGATTTTTGTTAAAATAACCGTTAAGAAATTGTGATACCTTATTTTTAAAAAGACTTTATTTAACATTTCCCTATGATCTAAATAATCTCCGGAATTTTTTCATTCCAAACATAAGATAATAGTGTTGGGCAAGTAATTCAGTTGAAACGTTAAAAAAATTAAGCTTGGGTTATAGATTGGAAAAAGTTTGCGTCTTGCGTCGTCCGTTTGAGCTAAGTGTTTACCCTGGTTCTTAGCCCGAGTTATAGATTGAAAACGTTTGCGTTTTGCATCGCCTGTGGAACTAACCCTACTTTAATGTTTATATTTATCGTCTTTTTGTGTAATGGAATTTTGTCTTACTTGTTTTTCAATTTATGTGCGTTTTTTTAATTTGTTAAGCATGAATAATAAAAATCGTAGTAATGATGCCTAGTAAAGACTAGGCATTGTGGGTATATTAATGTATGCCGCAGGTGTAAAGTTGTTGAAGAGAAGGCGGCAAAGAAGATTGCGAAATCGGCCTGTTAATTGGAGTGGAAATACTCATAACTCCTATCAGTATTTTCTTAAAATTAAAGACAATGACCTCAAGCAAACGTCGATTTTCGTCAGTCGCTTCCATCAAAGTTAAACATCGCCATCTTTTCGACGGCTAGCGGAAACTCAAATGGATGGCGGCATAAAGATAACCGTACCTATTGCTTTGCGTTAAGTTAACTTTAAGGACAGCGCAAACGGCAACGCAAGACGCAAACGTTTTCAATCTATAACCCAGGCTTTATAGTTGAATTTAACTAACGCCAGCCGCTTGCATTAACTATCATCTAGTTATCAGATCTCACGCTAATTTTGACACTTTTCATTTAAATTTATATGTATATATTGAGCCCCTTCCATTGGTACTGATCACTTAAAATATTGAATTAACTGATACTTAAGGAAATATCTTATTTTTACAACAGCTTTAAATATTAAGGTCCTGGGGTAAACCTTTGCAGTTCATGATTAAATCAAGCTTTATTAATTCATATGTAAATAAATAATGTTTAAGCTATTTTAAAACTAAAAATCGTAATACCCCGAAAACTACTAAACAAAGCGTGTCAAAGGGCAATAGCAGTTGAGGGAATCAAAAACCTTTCACGCGAGGTACCTTTGCTATTAAGTTTTTAAGGATAGAACTTACCCCGCCTAGCGGGTTGAAGCTGAAAGCTTGCATATACAGTCGAAATGTTACTCCTTAAAATTTACATGCATTTGTACTGAGCATGTTATTTTTAAGGGCTATCGTGCATCTTTTGATAATCATATAAAATATTCAACATGACCACTTCATTCATTTTATAGATCCGCATCTCTTTGAGTTTTCTGTTAACATTTTGCTTAATTAATTAAAAATTTACTTTAACTCTAGCAGTTCTGAGGATGAAAATAAAAAAGTTGTTGTGTGAGAACATTTTATCTACTTGAACTTTTAAGAACTGCTTTACATATTGCTTTCTTTGTGTAACAACAGGGATATAAGATTTCCCTTAGGAATAATTTAGTATACACCGGATAAAGAAATGATAAATAAATGAGGTCATTAAAATTACGTATCTTGTAGATACAGGTATCAAGCAAAGAAAAATTAGGTTTTTAAAGTAAATTGGTTTAAGTTTACATTAAAATGACAAGCTATTGATCGTGACCCCATTAATTATTGAAAATATTTTTCCGGGTTCGAAATTGAGAATGACAACTTCAACAGATAATAATTTAATCTGTGTGGTTACCAACATGACAATCCCTATTTTTACCCAGGATTGATTAGTTGGAAAGATGTTGCTTAGATCAGTTATTTGCGTAATATCAAATATCTATATCGTTACTATTCTAAAGCAAAGTTTACTAAATAAAATATTTCAGTAAACTTTGTCTAAAGGTACTCACTTAGCGAACGCATACGGCCGCACGGTGAAAACCACATGCGGATAACGAACGTATGCGTTTGCTTGCGGGTAGGTTCGCTCGTCAGTCAGTAGGTACATCAAAAAGAAAAATCGTTGGACGTTGTCAATTGTGAACGTATTTTCACATATTTGGTCAGACGCTGAAGCAGGCAGCGTGAAAGTCTGTGACTAAATTGAAGATTTTCTGTGCATCAAATACATTTAGTTTTAGGTCGTAACAGTTAATTAATGATTAGTTTAATGAACAATGCGAAGGGCGGATGGACTAATTTGAATGCGAAAAATAACAACTTCTAGCAACAAGTGTACCTTTGTAAATATATCTAAAAATGCAACCAATCTAAAAAAAATTAAAAAATGATCATTTAGTAACTAACATATAATAAATAAAACACATTCTGCGTTTATTAAATAATTTATATTATTTTCCCTTACTTTCTAATCACTACTCTACAAGATATATCAATTTTAATATATATATATATATATATATATATATATATATATATATATATATATATATATATATATATATATATATATATATATATATATATATATATATATATATATATATATATATATATATATATATATATATATATATATATATATATATATATATATATATATATATATATATATTTATTAAAATTGATATATCTTGTAGAGTAGTGATTAGAAAGTAAGGGAAAATAATATAAATTATTTAATAAACGCAGAATGTGTTTTATTTATTATATGTTAGTTACTAAATGATCATTTTTTAATTTTTTTTAGATTGGTTGCATTTTTAGATATATTTACAAAGGTACACTTGTTGCTAGAAGTTGTTATTTTTCGCATTCAAATTAGTCCGTCCGCCCTTCGCATTGTTCATTAAATTAATCATTAATTAACTGTTACGACCTAAAACTAAATGTATTTGATGCACATAAAATCTTCAATTTAGTCACAGACTTTCACGCTGCCTGCTTGAGCGTCTGACCAAATATGTGAAAATACGTTCACAATTGACAACGTCCAACGATTTTTCTTTTTGATGTACCTACTGACTGACGAGCGAACCAACCCGCAAGCAAACGCATACGTTCGTTATCCGCATGCGGTTTTCACCGTGCGGCCGTATGCGTTCGCTAAGTGAGTACCTTTAGACAAAGTTTACTGAAATATTTTATTTAGTAAACTTTGCTTTAGAATAGTAACGATATAGATATTTGATATTACGCAAATAACTGATCTAAGCAACATCTTTCCAACTAATCACTCCTGGATAAAAATAGGGATTGTCATGTTGGTAACCACACAGATTAAATTATTATCTGTTGAAGTTGTCATTCTCAATTTCGAACCCGGAAAAATATTTTCAATAATTAATGGGGTCACGATCAATAGCTTGTCATTTTAATGTAAACTTAATATATATATATATATATATATATATATATATATATATATATATATATATATATATAGTAAACCAGAAGTCAATTGATCTCATTTATCTTCTCTTAAAATTGTTACAGATAAAATGAAACATTTTTTAAAGGCTTGATAATATGACTGTGATACTTTCAAAATGTCAAATAAAGTGGAAAAACTTTTCCGCCTAAAGTGCCTAAAAGTGATAAAATCTGACATTTATGTGTGTCCATTGGATGAATGATAAAGCATTTTCATTTTATTAACATGTTTATATATTTAAAAATAAAAAGGTTTAAACAAAAAAATCACAAACTTCCAATAGGTTTAAATTTGTTGTTAGTAAGAGTACTTGTACTTTTATCAACTTCCTTTCGTGTAAAAAGTTTTTATGAAATATTATTAACTTATTAAAATCGATTTTTCCATTAAAAATGTCTTTAGTTTTAATACCTGCTGAAATTATTGTTTCCAAATGCCGTCATTTTTTGCACTAAACCGTAACTCCATAACGTTGAAGATTTTTTTAATAATGCTAATAGTATATTTTCTTTCATAAGTTTTATAACTGCAAAATATGTAAATACTTCTGACTTGACCTACACCAGAAAGTCTGTTACCTTTATACTTTACTCTCAAAATTGTATTGTATTTTAAAAATACAGCAATAAAATATGAATTAAAAAAGTAGTTCTTTATTCTAACAAAAACTTCCATGATAAATATAATTACCGCAGGATTAATTTTGACTAATTTTACACACTTTAGAATATAACACTAAAAACAAATATTGCTTTAAAGTAACACCCATCAACGGTTTATTGACCTTTTTAAGCGGGACTAGAAACACGAGAACGGGAAATAATTCCCGCTTTATATCGAAGTTAAGAATGAAATAAATTAAATGGAGGCCGAACTACGAATTAACGCGCTGAAAATTAATTTTCTAACATGTCGTTTTCTAAACTAAATCAGAGTTTGAGTTAACAGGCAACCAGCTTCTAAACAGACACACAATTTACAGTAGATTATATTGCCTTATACACCTTGCTGCAGGGTCTATTCTAGCATAAATAACTATTTTCATGGATAATAGGGGACTTAAACAAAGGCATATAATTGTACAATAATTAAAATTATAATTCTTTAAAAACGCTTTAATATTTCAACTTATATCTTGGATTATATATACTTTACCATGAAATATTATCCCTAAAACAAAAGAAATAAAAATACGTTTTCAGAGCAAGAACACTAGGAAGAAGTGAAGAAAAATAAAAATAGTAGACATTGGCAAAATGCAGGTGAGCCAAGCATCCTGTTTATTCGGCTCGCATGGCTAAATACCATACTAAGTGTTGTTTTGTCAAAGCAGCCATGGTAGTATCTGTAAACATGCAATACCTACCAATCAACAAATATATTTTGTGTGGAAAGGAAACTGACAATCAATGCACAGAGTTTTAGTCAAAACCACAAGCAAAGAGTTTGTTAAGAACTGCGTTATTCCAGAGTTGATCGAAGGCCTTGTTTGCTCTCTCTTTTAAGAATCTTAAAAAATTATCTGATAAAAATTATCGACTGACTATTGTGTCTGATATTCTAGATTCCACATCTACTTATGATTTACTAATTTCCATTAAATTATCAGACGCACAGCGATGAGTCTAACTAGTCCTAAAATAATGCAGTTTCAAAAATGCATAAAAAATTTAGCATCTAGACTACAAGTCTAATAATGATTTCCGTCATTATTATGATAAGGTTCTTTTTATACAGCATTTTTTTCGTTTACAATTAGATTTACTCACGTTGCGAGACTGGATTCTCTGTCTAATATTATGGATTTAGCTTTCTTATAACCTACATTATTTGATAAATCTAAAATATCAGACGCGCAGTGATTAACCCACATACACTCCATTACTTGCAACTCCCTCTGTCCATCTTTACAATACCAACTAGACTCTCTGAAAGTAGAAGTCTAAAAGCCGTATCAGAATGTCATAAATAGCCATGTGTCAATTTATCAAACGGCCAGCGATGAATTCAAAATCCTTGTAGTGTGTCCTAGGACTATAAAAAAAAACTGAAATATAAAAATATGAAAATATTGGAAATGACCATATTAATCACGTTATTGACAAAGCCGAAAAAGTCTGAACATTCTCAGAGCTGTGGTGTCAAGACCTTATGGTTCAGATCCAAAAACATACCTGATGTTTTATAAGGCATTTACTAGATCTCTATGAGATAACGGTGCAATATATTAGGGAGCAGCCTGTAATTAACGCTTTAAAAAAAGGGTTTGAGGTTGATTACGGGAGCGGTTCAACAGTAACAACCTTTTTAATACAATAAAATATTAGCTATAGATAACCTTACTCTACCGTTTTGGTCTAGTAAAAATAGCCCTCCACTTACTGAAGATTTCACTACAACAGCAAAATACAATAATATTCTGAAATGGGATAACTATTTCTTATTTGAGAACCCTTTAAACATTACTTATTTAAATCTGGAAGTAATCATTTCCAAATTCACTGAGTTACAATACTCAATAAATGCATTTTAAATAAAGGTTTAGATCAGTTAATCCTACTATAAAATATATTCTAATGGATCAAAAAATGGTAATTTATTGGGTTGTGACTAAAGAAAATGTATAAATGCCATAAACTATCATCAGTTGTTTCGGCCGAAGCGTTAGCTATATTAAAAGCTCTAGAATTTGTCAGTTTAGATAATACAATACACAACGTCGTCATAATATCTGATTCTCAGTTTGTTTTGCTCTCCCTAAAAAATAACTTTAACTGCAAACACCCTATTATTGCCGGTATTTTATAATCTTAATCTCTAAACTTTTTCTATAAAAATTACTATTAAATTCGTTTGGGCAAAAGGTCATTCAGGTCTTTCTGGATATGAACTGGCGGATAAAGCAGGAAAGAAAGCAAGGTCAGTGTGTCTTCCCTCAGAAGCTATCCCACATTTAGATTTATTTAGAATAATCAAAGAAAAATCACGGGAGACCTGGAAACAATTATATATAAATAATGCACTTAGTTCTCCTACTTAGTACTCGTTAATTTACCATAATCTAAACGAGAAACCCCTTATCCATAGAATGCACTGTCTAGCAAATTGTTTGTGTCTTATTTTAGGTTTCTGGTTGAGCATGGAAGATTCAACAAACATCTACAAAAATTAAAACTATCCGACACGTCATTGTGTTCATGTGACAATAAATCGTTAGATAACCTAAACCATAGACTTTTTAGCTGCTTCCACAATACAGGACCCGTATGATATCTTTCTTCCGAACTAACGAAACTATTTAAATCATATTTCCTTTATAACTAAAGTGTGTATTGATCCTAGTATAGAGAAAATGTTTTTGAATTATTTGAAAAACTGTAAAAAGGTTATTTAATATTTTTGATTTATTTGCTTAGTTATTGACCACCTTTGTATCCTTTCCTTAAATGTTTTTCATCTTACCTTACCGGACCTTGCTGTGTTTTGTGTGTATTTAAAAAATTGCACTGGCCACAGGACGAGAAGTGTATGTCCCTGTCTAACTTTCCTTTGCCTTATATACCTCTTTAATTTTTTAGGTTCGTAGAGTTTAAAGATCTAATATTTGGGATTTTAATTTTGTAACATTTCTATCCTATTATTGTTTACAATAATCATTTTAATTCGAAAAAATTAATTTTGTTTCTCGTGGCTGAATAAGCTAAGGTCAAAGCCAAAAGGAGTACAAGTAAAAGAATAAAAGCAAAAGTTATTTTTTTAACAACGAGTATACAACCATTGTATTAGTAAATATGTTGAGTTATAACTAATTATTACTATACATAACTGTTACAATATTTAAGGAGTTAATTAAAAATGTGAGATATTCTAACAAGAAAGCAAATAAAACTTTTGTATTCTCTGAAACTAGTTTAAGGGGCTGATTCTCAGTCTTCGTAGTGTTAACTTTGCTCTTAATAAAGCTTTAATATTTAGAGGTAATACATTTTTAAATTGTTTTCGACTAAAAGCACTCTTGAATGAATACAGAGCAATACATTAGGTAGGTATTATTGTGTAAAATGAAATTCTCATCACATTTATAAACTATTTTTGACATCAATGATTTTGCTTTCAAACTCGTTAGAAAATGCATTTCCGATTAGTGTTCCTCGCTAATGTTTCTAAATAAAGCAGCCTCGTAAAAAAATTGAAGTGAAAGGCACAACCTCAAAAATTAAATTTTACATTTTCAGATCGAAGATTGGTCCTATTTAAAAAAAAAAATCTAAAACGAAAAGAAGAAAGGAGTAGCATATGATTTGAAAGACTTTCTAAACCATACTTCACATCCAAAAAAAGCAACCTTCCACAATGGATTCTTCAATTCTGTTTGATTTAAAATAACAATAAATACACATAAGAATATTTTGATAAAATACTTACTTGAATAAAACACCCTGTACGTTTTTAAATTTTTGGAATCTACGCTCATTTCTAACCAACTTTTCTGAATACTTACCCTATGCCTATCTGTTTTTGAGATAACAATTAATATTAATTTTTTTAACGAAAAATAGGAATCGATAGAATCATAATTTCTCCTTACTCTAGAACAATTTTAAGATGAAATTTAGGTTGTAGTTAATCAATGCCTTTAGGCATTTGATCGTTTATTCATACCTTAGTTGAGGCATAGGGGATGGTCCAGAAAAAAAATTGTTGCCAACTTATAAAATTGGTGGAAATTCACGTTTTTAAATGGAGCGACCTATTTATTAGTACATCATGCAACAGAGCACGAAAATACAAACTTTTCCATATATGGTGTTCTTACAGCTATTTTCAGCCGTGTGATATGTAATTCAAAAAACAACAAAACCTGTATTCATAATTTTATTAAAAGTCGATTTTGTCTAACAAATTAACATAATTAGAGCAAATTAGGTTTTCAATATATTAAATGTTTAAAATGTTGTCCATTCACACGCAAACATTTGTTAATATAAAACAAAACTTTTGAAGTCGTGTCTTCTTGAATTTCCGCTGGATTGACTTCATTAAATGCCTTTCTCGCCGTATTTTCCTGGTCCTACCTAGTATCGATGATCGTTTTATAAAATATTTCTTTGATTCTACCACAAAGATAAAAATCTAATGGAGTAAGGTCTGGAGAACGCGGTGGCCCTCTCCGGGATCTCTATAACCCCATGCATCTGTTTTCAAACATGGCATACAGTTCTCTGCCAACTTCTTTTGTGAAGTGGGCAGGAACGCTATCAAGCTAATAATGGGTATCTCGTAAAGTTTGCAAGGCAAATTCTCCAAAAAGTCGGAAATAATACTTCTTAAAATTTCGAGATATTTCCGGGAAGTTAAGTTTTCGTCATACATCTGAATTGAAAATTGTCCACTCGTCAATAAACTGAAGACATTCTTGTCTAGAACCTATCCAGATAATAGTCGTAGTGTTTTTTTTATGACGTTGGTGTAATGTGAAATAAATCGTATTAACAGTACTACTTCCAACGAAAGTGAGGAGTCAACAGTGTAATTCAATGCCCATCACGGTATTAGCCAGCGAATTAGTTTTTTCTATGATTCTATTTTGTATTGAAAAGATTTATTAAATATGATGCCTCTCGGTCACTTTTCCATTTTATTATTCTTCAGCTTAGTGTCAGCTGTCATTTTGGGTTTTGAAGTATGGAATAGGCATTTACCTAACAAGTGCGAAAAATTGACCTTCTCGTTGCGTCTTTCGGTCTCTCTATACTCTGTTTTATATTAAACTCACGATTTCAGGGGCAATAGACTATTTTTATTTAAACGAAAAAACATTTTTTAAAACATTTTGAAAAGAACATAATTATCTTTTGAGAAAGCTGCAAATGCCTAATTTTTTGGTATATTATAAGGTGAGTATTTAACTGTGGTTGAAAAAACTGGTAATACCCTAACAAAGACACACATCAAAGTAGCCCAGATGTATAAACCTTCTGTGTCACAGTATCTTTAATTGAATAAAATTTCTTTATTACTGGTCTAACTAACAGAGCAATACAACTTCTTTCCTGTTATCGGAAATCCCCGAGAGGCTATAAAAAAAAGCCAAAGGGGAACTAGAGATCAACAATTATCCCAAATATTTATTTAATTCAATTTTTAGGAAAAGGATACCTACATTTTACAAAGGCAATAAACCCGCAAAATAATAACAAAAGAAATACGTTTCCATACGTTTATTATTTTGAATGGAATTCATTCTATATTTTTAATTAAATAGAATAACATTTTACTCTTTATTTCTTTCTGTTTAGTCCAACAGCTACCGCTTAAATTCAATTTAAAATCTGAAGTCAATTTAGCACACTAGACTTTAAATTAAGTTAACTTGACCGCAGCTGACCGCAACTCCAGGTTAGCACATTTTAAATTGCCGAATAATTTGAACAAAAATACTCTAGGTTTTATACTTAAAGCCATAAACTGTATACAGTGTGTCCCAGATTCGCTTCTCTATATAGGGCTCTCGGCTCCTATTGTACCTACAGCAAAGGTTAAATGGGAAAAGTTTTACAGGAAACTTATTGCATTCGATATCTGGCTTCAGATTTACGATCGATCAATAAGTTTGGGAAATATCGGCGAAAAACCGAAAATGGCGGATTTCGTTTTTCGCCAGTATATCCAGAACGGTTAATTTGACAGCTGTCAAAATGTGACATTATTGGGACACATTTTTAAGACAAATAAGATGGCGTATACGACACGTCTTCATTGTTTTTTGTTAACCCGCAACGCGCCTCAAATTTCATTTTTCTTATGACCGCTATATTGGATTATTCGATTTTTGGAAAGAGCCTAAAATTTCCAGTCTAGTGATATTTCACAAGTGCATTAAAGATTTTAGTGTCATCAAAATATCACACTTCGTAAATTAGGTTTCAATGTTTTTAAAGGAGGCCATGATTTATTTGTCACAAGATTACATTAATAAGTAAGTAATGTATTCAACGCATTGAATTTTCAATACAACATGAACGTAAATAAAGACTTAAAAAATCTAAATGAGCTTTACCTACTTTGTAAGTGGGTAACATTAATTTACAAATCTGCAAAATGACGTCCATTTGCATCGAGACATTTTTGACAATTGGTGACTTGTTTTTCGTACAACCATGGTAAGTGTATTTCGGTTAATCTTTCTAAATGTATCCAGGACTCTTTGTCTCAGGATTTCTATGGCCACGGGGGGATCAAATTCATAGATTTCATTCTTCGTGTGACCCCAGAGGTAGAAATCCAAGGGCGACAGGTCAGGGATCTAGGGGGCCAAGATATTGGACCATTTAAAGAAATTATTCTTTCGTCAAACTGCTCTCTTAAGAAGTTCCTGACTTGAATGGTATTGTGAGCCGGATATCCGTCTTGTTGAAACCAAGCTCTTCTTAATTCATCTTTCCTTAGAATAGCTCGTAAGCCTGGTACAACCTGGTTTCGCAAAAGCTCTAGGTACCTCTGCCCGTTTAGGTTGTAGTCAAACAAAAATGGTCCAATAAGTCGATTTCCTGAAATGATTAATAATTTATAAATAGGTGCCCAACAGTCAAGGGCGGCAGGGTCGGCCGGGTGGTACTAGAAACTATAAATTGTAAATAAATAAAAATTATCTTTATTAAAAAGTAGATATTTTCTTTCCCAAAGTAATTATCAAAATATCCCGTAATGAATGAGCTTGTATACAGTTCAAACCTATTCAGCTTTATTATTATGAAAAAGAAAAACAATTTGGTTAGCGGGAAGTAATAGCCGTAATAAATTATTTTGTTGGTATTGCATATTAATTTCGTAAATACTAAATCAATTTATTTCATTGATATAATAATCTTAGAGAAGTACACCGTGCCTTAATAAAACATAAAATATCAAAAGAACAAACCCCTTGCGCTTTAAAATTTAAATTATTCGGAAATACAGCTGAACGCCTTTCTATAAATCATAATGAAAATCGAAAAATAATTCGACATTTGATAAATACGGTATTTTTCTCATAACGCAAGAACTAGGCTTCCCGGGTAATAATAAATCATTAAATTCAGACAATCAAAATAATTTTAGAGAATTAGCTAAATCTGCAGAAAATTTAGATAAAGTGTTAATAAATTTATAGAACCCAATTCTATTTTTATAGGTTCTTCGAAACTACAATACAAAATGATTGAATAAAAATGTAATACAATATCAAAAAGGTAAGTTGACTGACTAGAGTAGAACGTTTTACTTTTTTTTATTAGATTATACTCTTTCAGTATCATTAAAGAATTAAACGAAAAAAAAAAGATTATTATTTGACCATCATTTGGTGCCTATTTAAAAAAGATTGGTTAGAATAACTTACCAATGATCCCACACTAAACGTTACTTCCAAATCTGATCTGTAGATGTCTCTCTGCCCCTTCGTGAGGATTTTGCACAGCTCAATGATGACGGATGTGCCTATTAAAGACTCCACATTTCGTGAACCTGCTCTCATCGGACCACAAGACAGGATTTACAAAATCAGGATTTTCATTACATCTCCTAGTATACCACTCACAGAACTGTAGTCGTCAGTTTCCTTAGTCCTTGTACTGTTATGGGTTTGTATGGATGGTACTTATTCTTTTTTAAAACTCTCTGTACTGTTGATTTTGGCACATTAGTTTCCTGTTCTACAGTTCTTACCGATGCACCAGGGTTTTCGTTGATAGCTTGTAAAATGTTTCTGTCTCGATTTTCATTGTTATTATTGTATCCGCTTCTAGGTTGTTCGAAGGCACCATGGTTAATTAAATTAACTACGATTTTCCTGAATTGGGTTTTATGAGGCTGCCGTCGTTCGGGGTACATCTCCAAATACCTTGCTGAGGTAACGTCGGCGTTTCTGTATGATTGAAAGTACAGAGCTAACATGTCAACCTTTTCTTCATTTGAATACGGAATGCCGGCCATTTTCTATAGGTTTTGACAATTTATGTGTCAGATTTATGATTTTATTGGGATAAAAGCGTACCTACTACTTATTAAAACACAGCTTTGATACTTTCAACTATTTAACTTAACGTCAAAGTCAAAATCCAATTTTGTTACAGATAAATCATGGCCTCCTTAGAAAAGCATTGAGAGCTAACATTACTTTAAATGATGGCCTCCTTAGAAAAAACTGAAAACTAGCTTTACGAAGTGTAATATTTCGATGATACTAAAATCTTTAATGCACTTGTGAGATATCACTAGACTCCAATATGGCGGCCATAAGAAAAATGAAAGTTGAGGCGGGTTGCGGGTTAACAAAAAACAATGAAGACGTGTCGTATACGCCTTATTTGTCTTAAAAATGTGTCCGAATAATGTCACATTTTGGCAGCTGTCAAATTTACTGTTCTGGATATACTGGCCAAAAACGAAATCCGCCATTTTCGGTTGTTCTCCGATATTTCCCAAAAAAAATGATCGATCGTAAATCTGAAGCCGGATATCGAATGCAATGAGTTTTCTCTAAAACTTTCCCCATTTAACCTTTGCTGTAGGTATAATAGGAGCCGAGATCCTTGTATAGAGAAGCGAATCTGGGACACCCTGTATTTAGAAGACAAATGAAAGTTGTCACTGGTTATACGTATCCATACATAAGAGTTTGATGGAACAAATTAAAAGCAGAGTTTTTCGAAACTATGGAAAATGGATAGAAGTATCACTCAATAATAAAAAAATGAATTGGCTGCAATCAAAAATCTTTTTGACTTATTTCTATAGTATTTCTCTCTCCTATATAACCTAGATGATTAGGAGTCTCGAGAAAAAAATATTATTTTCGTATTGTTTGCAGACGTTTCACAAAAGTTTCATTTGGTGTTTTCGATGCTTGCTTATTGACTTTCGTCGACCTGGATCTATCAAAAGTCACCTAAATCCAATCAAGTTTTAAACTTCACGCGTTCCAACTTAACAAAATACCGTATTGCAAAGATGCTGCCTCCAGTCAACAACGAGCTAATTTGTTCGTCTAAATAACACGCAAGGAAGTTATACTAGATTTAAGATTGGTGTCATATACTATTTAATTCACCCTCTTTCATTTAATTAGAATTATTAACTGAAACGCAAAGTCTTGCTTTCAATCAAATTAACACAATCTAAAAACAAGAAATCAAAGTACATAATAAAATTAAATTTCAAAACATAGGTTACATATTAGGTAGACGAACACATATTATGTAGACGAACTACAGCGGAAACTTTCATTTGTATGCTAAAGTATTTTTATTCAAATTTTATTCGACTTGTATCTTAAAGTGTACTAATCTGGAGCTGTGACCGAATTAAATTAATTTAAGGCCTACTGTGCTAAATTGACTTTAGGTTCTAAGTTGAATTTACGCGCTTACCGCTGAACTAAACATAGAGAACACGTATATTTTTGAGAAAATGTTATTCCACTTAAATTTTAAACTCCATTTAAAATAACAAAGTAGATACCCATCTTCCAAGTTCACTATTATCTTTTTTTTTCAGATAAATCCAGAAAACAGTTTGTTCTGTACATTTAAATAAGTAAATTACCTTCCACTCATAAGCAAAAACACACAAAAATACAATTTCCATTACAGTATCAAAACATTGTATGGACTTAGACAAACATATAGCTGATGATATAGAAGCCCCAAAGTAACATATTGAACTTATTATATTACCAAATCTAGTAAGAAAATATATATATATATATATATATATATATATATATATATATATATATATATATATATATATATATATATATATATATATATATATATATATATATATATATATATATATATATATATATATATATATATATATATATATATATATATATATATATATATATATATATATATACTATTTTATAGTTTTTTACATCAAAATGCAATATTTCTTTTATTTTTCTGATTTTTAGTCGATACATTATTGATGGCCTTAGTAGTTATGAATCACAACATATAGATAAAAAGATATTTTATATATTAACAGTTAGGATATTCTTAACATTTTTTAGCACTTTTTAATGCACTGGCTCCATTAAGCGTCTTCACATATGTTTCTTGTGGAATATTTAAATATTAAAAATTTGAATTACTGTTAAATATATTCGCAGGCAGTTTGAAAGGTTTTTCTAATTAAAAAGGTAGATGTAAAGATCCACCTTTTAAAGCGTATATATATATATATATATATATATATATATATATATATATATATGTAATTCAACAAAAATATAGAAGACAGCAATGACTACTTCAATGCTGAACTGGATTCAGAATGCCACTGAAAAAGAACAATGCCTCTTTCAAAAACACATACATAATATCAAGGATAAAATAAACAACCTGAATGGAGGAATTAAATTTATGTACTTAATGGAAATTAAAGAGGTTCGTGACAGCATTGAAAACGAGATGTTGAATTATCTTGAAAAAGAAGTGAGTAAACTAAAAAAGCAAACTTTTGCTGATAAAAACATTTTTTTCCTGAAATAAAATCAAATCTTTATTTAGTTGGTCAGCTTCCTGTATCCTGTATTTGCGTCAGTTTGAGGCTGCAGTAACAAATAATGTTTGGACTGACGAAGAAAATGCCACTTTTCTAATAGTCCCGTTATCAAAACTATCAGCACCCTGTCAAGTCGTTAGAACTCGAATTGAATTTAGAGATCCATTCTGTCAAGGAATATATAGTACCCAACTTAAAACTAGGTTACAGAAACCCAGTAATTGTTTTCACGAATTTAAGCCCACATAAGTGACATTTCCTATATCAGGGGAAGACACGCAGGAATTGGTGGCAGAATCGAGACTGCAACATTAAAAAGAATTTTAAAATGACCAAATTTAACAAGTGTAGTCTCGCACTTGTTCGTGGTGTAGAGTTGGCAGCTGTATTTAACGTTCCAAAACTAAAAGAAGTTGAATCGAATAGAACATCCAGCCGATAAGATGCAGGAGTGTATCAGAAAAAGGTTTAGTGCAGTTCTAAATGAGATACGAAATAGTCAAAGTATTAATAGCCCACAGAATGGACAGCTGAAATGTTTCCATTGCCACAAATTTGAACATATGCAAGGATATTGTCTTGTGAGGATATCCAGATATCTGCTAGCCAGTTTCACTCGAACTTCATTCAGATCAAGTACGAACGAAAGTTTAACGTAAATTTAAAATTGGGGATTGGAACCAACACCTACCTTTATTTTGTTGGCTTATAGAACAGCGATTCATAATTTAATGGGTCAGACTCCAGACAGAATTATCTTTGGAAGAAATTTTACAGTTGCCCGGTGACTTAATGTTAGTATTGCCTAATGAAGAAAGAAAAGAATTACAACATTATGCTGATGAAATCCACGAATGTGTTCTTCAAATTCACGAAATAACACGTGAACCCACAAAGTTATCCAGCGATCGAATTGAACCCAAGTACGACATCACGGCCAACTCAGCTAGCCTCTATGAAAATGACGTGGTTTGAAAGAAAAAGTATAAAGAAAAAAATGTTATCTCAAAAATGTTCTCAACACTGGCAAGAACCATACCGAATAATCAGAAGGATTTATAACTTGATTTATTGAACACAGAAAAATCCGACAAGCAAGATGAAAATAGTACACTCGGACAGAGTGAGTAATTATCATGGCCAAGAAGCTCATTGGGATAATCAAAATTAAGAGGGGGTAGTGTGAAAACTACCCAAATGCGCCATCACACGTTTATGTACATGGGCAAGCAGTGACCAAATATATCATCCTATATCAAGGGTATTCTAGAAGATTAGAGCGAATTGCTAATGCATATATCAGCACAGGGGACGTTGGCGATTTACGATTAGTTAGGTGTGTTAGCTTATAGTAGTCAGGTTATATCGTAATGAGTATTTAATTATTTATTACATTTTGTAAACGTTTTTACCACTACTGTAATTTTGATAAAATTTTTAGCTTTCAGTTTCACTAGTAATTGTAATTTTGTTGTATGGTTTTGACTTTAAAGGAAGTTGCAGAGCTCTCTTTGTTTTTGTCTAAGACATCAGATCAAAACATCATCATGATCATAAAATAATTCTATATATATTTTTGAAAAAGTATATACCCCTAGGTTTCTAAACTATTTATAATAAAATAATTGAATCTGTATGGAGGGAAAAAATCTATAAATATAAAAGTACATTAATTTTATAACATGTGCACCAAAATTGCTCGAATATCTTTATGGACAAAATTATATGTCACACTTGATCATTTATATACTTTCAGACAAAGGAAATAAAATATATATTCTATAATAATAAACCTATTTGATGTCCTAGCACGAAAACTTAATTTTTCCAGTGTGATATCAAACATTTTTCCTCCAATTTTCTTTATTATTTAATCAGTAAAGGACGAATTTCTGACCGTTCTTGGTAAACAGAGACTGTAAAAATCGTATACGTTAAAAACGCAAATACACGTTATTAATTATATTAATTAAGATATTACTGTAAGGTGCCGCTTAATTTTGGAAGATAGTTGATAATGCGCCCATGATACACCCTATCTATAATAAAAAGCCATGCTACGTCACTGTATAAAATATATAATACTCGTTGATAAAAAAAAAAGAAAAGTCGTATTAGTTATTTTTTATATGACATATAATTTAATTCTACCAACAAAGTCTATCGTTTTTAAATGTGGTAGAAAGAATTAAATTTCGCAAACACGTGAATCGAAACGTCTCGAGAGTAAATTACAAGAAAATAGACATTGCCGTCTACTCCCATTAACCTTAACCTATTGAAATTAAAAGACGCAACAAAATCTAAATTAATATATCATAAGATTACCGGTAAATTCAGTTAATGCTTCGGCTATACATGGGTTAAAAAATACATTTTTGGAGCACTGTTGTTATGGTGAGCATTCATTTACAACTTGCAGTCTCCCTCCTTTCGTCGTAGGAACTCTATCAATAATACCTGTTAGATATACAAGGTTAAAAGAATATTATAAGTAACACTTACTTTTATTACGAGATTAATTTTTTAGAAATATTTAATTAACAGATGGTACGAGCTGTTGATTAAGTGTTTCTAAAAAAATATTTCACAATTTAGAAACAAACTGATAAAATACTTCTATTACTGATTTTTTAGTTATGTCGCATTCCAAGGTAAGCTGCTTCTGGGGAACTACACACCACCTATGACGTTCAAACTTGGACTGCAGGATTTTTGCAAATATTTTCTTCCAGTTCTTTAATTCCAGATATCATAAAGCTGAGAAAAGTAGTAACATGGCAATCAATAATAATAATAAATGTTTCAAAATGTAATATCTGCATAATTCTAATAATTTTTTTCGATTTATAAAATTTAACGATTATTTTAGAAAATCCACTTTTTTATTACGTGTATTTTCGTGGTTGTTTTTTCTAAATTAAAATAATTTCTATTCAGTTTTTCGCAAACCAAAATACATGAATAATTTAAAGTGAATTAAAAGACACTTACCCGTAGATCTTTCGGGAAAATTAGGCCTCCCCATTCGTATTCTTGCAATTCGTAATAAAACACCATGTTAAAAAGAACTTATATGTATAGTTGATACTTAAATGAGCAAAAAATTACGAAAAAATGAAAATAGGTTCTTATAAAGAATTATACCCACGGAATTTGACAAATTTGAAATATTACCTTTTTAACAATTCCAACACACAAAATCTTAAGGATGAACCACTTTGTTTCAAATTAGAATCATAAAAACCTAAGTTTTTGGAAGGTTGTACTTAGCTTGTTTTCGGAGTATCGCTAAAAACATATTTTTCACAAAATATAACTTATAAAATACGTAAAAGATTGATTATATGATACTTTATAATACAAAAATGTATTATTTTCTAATTAAGAATAGTTAATTTTATTAATTTGTTAGATATTCTTGACCATCTTTGATAGCCACATGACAGATAATTCAGCTCATTGATAAATGAACGGAGAATTCATGAGTTGGGGATACCATGTTGCCAAGTTTAGTTTTAATATCTATTTAAATTATGTAAGAAAAACAGAATAAAACTTTGGTAACTATTTACACCATGGCCGATTTTGATGTTTTTTTTGTATATAGCTATATAGATTTTGGGATCCTGATCATAAATGCGGAGTGAAATTTTTTTCATGTTTCGTTTTTGAGTGATTCATCCTCAAAGTGCATAAACATCCTAAACCCAATTTGTTTTTTTGCTTTCTTCTTTTTTATGGAAATTCGCTGGTTCTATATGAATACAAACTGTTATGAAAAGACGCAAAATAAACTCTAAGGCGCCTAACCAGGTACCCATTAACCTAGTGTCTCGGCGCTCCTGCTGGTATCGATCCACCTTATGTATGTATCAAAATATCGATGATTAATTTGCATTACAGTCCCGATCAGCTATTATAATTTGTATTAGTTAATATGTTTTTTCTTTAAAGTTGTAGCTCGATGGTTTTTCGTGATGTCAAGATGCCAATATGAAGAAAAAGTTACTAGTCTAAAAAGCATGAATTATGGTTTTTTTTAGTGTTCCCAATGACCTAATGGTTTAGATAAAAGAAGGCAAGAAAAATTAGCCGAGAGTTCTGTTACGTCTTTCACTATTGTTTGTAGTAGTTTCATATTTAACTAGTTAATTTTTATAAAAAATGTAGAAAGAAAAAGGGGGAAATTGGAGTTTTGTTGTTGTTGTTGTTGTTTATGAACTTTGAGGATGAATAACACAAAAACGAAACGTGACCGAAAAAAATGACTTTGGATTTGTGATCAGGACCCCAAAACCCACTTATATACAAAAAATCATCGAAAAAGACGATGGGGTAAACAAGTAAAAATTACCAAAACTTTTTCTTTTGTTTTGAGTTTTTCTTAATTGTATATCATTAAATTTATTTGTTATAAAGTTAGATTAGGTTAGGATGGTTATGTTCGCTGTAAAGGAAACGCGCAAGAACGCTCCAATTACTTCTTGTAAAATACTATCTAAGATGCATACTGTTATGTAAGTTTGGCAACATTGTAAGATACCCTTTTTTATAGAAAGAGTGATTCATCCATTTATTCTTTTCTTTTAAAATGGTTGAAAGAAGGTAATCGTTAAACTTTATAATAAAAAATTATCAAATTCGGTGGGTATAATAATTGTTTGCAAGGCCTATAAAAATATAAAAAAATATTACAGATTTCAAATGAATGTCGTTAGAAAGTATATCATAATTTTATGACATCCCATCTTAGTAAGGTTATCAAGTAAAGCAGAAAATACACGTCATAATGACATTAAAAACGTCCAATGTTAATAAACATGGTCGTGTGACTCTTTCTCGTAAACATTAGTCAATATTATTTTATCAATCCGAAATTGCCATTTAAGGTTCCTGGGTGTCAACTTAATTAACAGTTAACCTCAAAGTTTCAAAACTCAGCACATTCTGCCGAGTACTACCACCGATAACATAATTCTAAAAAATCTTAAATATTTGTGCATTTTAAACATATAAGTGTATAATTTTCCATTGAAGGTGGAAAAACGTTTCGTCAACTAATGATATTTTGTATGCTAAAAATATTTTTCAAGATCTAATATTTAAGCGGCGTCCGATGCGATAAATGTAGATTGCCACATTGTCTAGCCAGTTCCGTATTGTTTGAGGCAAACGTCAGCTGTTATAAACGAGAATTCTCTCTTAGTTTATTATTCGATGTTTCGGATCCTACATTCGTCTTATCCAGACAGCATGGCAAGCGTAAACAGCAAAAGTGCTCCAATTTCTCCATTAGAAAACATAATGACCAACATTTGGCAAACATTCCTAATGAGGACGTACACGCACCTTTTTGCCCTACTGTCTCGAAAATTTATTATGTAGAAAATATATTTAAAAACTCTGGCGTACCAAATGTTGAACTCAGCATTAAACCCAACTTTTATCGTTTGGTGCCGGCTTTAGTTTATTACTTTATTTTAAAAAGCTGAATAAAGCAGATTAACTGAAAACCGTGACTGTTGCAAAAAATTCAAGAATTCGTTATTAAAACGTGAGAGTGAAACTTGAATAGTTTTCATGTTTGAGTTAACAAGCCTTCAAATTGCATATTATATGTGGATATACATGAAGTACACTAGTAGACAAACGTATATGGTCGCTCTAATGATTTCTAAATAAACTTTTACATAATTATAAATAATTCTAACTACGGAATATTTATAATTAGCTCTTTGTAGATTACAAAAGTGTTGCCACAGCAATGGGCAATGATATGTAAACAACTTGAGTTTCTGTAAAACACGAATTTAGATTTAACACTCTGTTAAATACCTTATGTTACTACTTTGGGCTTTCTTTCACAGTTTTTGGATTATTATATTCTGTTAATAGGTCAGGGAGTTTTAGTTTAAATGTTTATTATAATGATTCAATGATTTTGAATGTTCAGGCAATATATTTAAGCATTATATTGCGTTATTACGAAATTGTGAAATCCAACGGAAAGCATATTGAGAGATTTAAACATAAATTAATTAAAGTATTTGTATACAAATCGGTGTGTGCCTTTAATAGTCCAATCTTTAAACATTTAACTTCCAGTTAATTTGACTTACAGTTTTAGTGAGTATGTCAATTATACTCTCATCTGGACCTACTTATAGTTTTTGGATTAAGCAACATTTTTGACGCAAATGTTTTTTTATTTCAATGTGACATTTTTTACAAAACTATCACAAACAATATAGTCAGATATTTGTTCGAGTTTTTATTATATTATTGTTTATACTACTATTCCAGGTGTTGCAAAACCAGATTTAAATGGCTTTAAAGCATTTTCTAATTCCGCGAAACATATCATTCGGGGGATGTAACATTCTACATTCTAAAATTACTTTTAATATTTTACGTAGTCTGGTGTTTGTCAATAGGATATTTCTTTGAATAATAAAGCACTTTGAGTTTGCGAACATTTCATAACAAAAAAGCTTACAGTCTAAGAAAAATTTAGATATAGAGTAATAAGTGTAGGCTATGACAATATGTTTTTAAAAAACTCTAGGAGTTAGCCGGAATTATAGTGTTGCAATATCAAACTTTTCAGAATAGACCAGTATTACAGAACAGCACAAGTACCCACATTACCCGGAGTTAAATAATTAGCCTCCATCCCATTTTAAGCGCAGTTTCCTCAACGAACGTCGGTATTAAAATGAATCCCCGTAGCATATTTTCAAAAATAGAATGCTAGAATTGTCTCAGAAAAGGAACAATTTTGTCAAATTTGTTTCCATTTATAATTTATTACGAGTAATATGTTACCACTGTTTTTCGACGTAATACTCGTTCATGTACGAGATAGTTACCAACATATTTAACTGTACTGAAGTTCAGATTGAATAGATGACGAAAGGTGCACAAGTGGTTCAGTGGGTATTTTTTAATAGTCGTAAGAATTTCTTTCAAATCGAAATATGTACTATTTAAAGACTGCGTTTTAGGTTAGCCCAGGTTACAATTTCTTTTATCTTTAAATACGGGTTACATCAACAAGCACGCCGTGATATCAAAAACCACGTCATAAATAGACAGAATTTAAATAAATCCCGGTGCAATATTTTTATATTATCTGCGTTGGGCTCGAAATTAGTGATATGTTTTGTATGTAAAAATATATGTTTTTTTAACGGGGATCCGAAACAAATAAGTGCAGAATATTCTGTACATTTTTTCTGAAAACTGTATACATTTATTTATACTAAGCACTATAGCTGTTTATTTGTGACAAATAGCGAGAAACATGTTAAATTTTAGTCAACAAAATAGTGTTTGCTAATATAAGCTGTTAACATACGAGTTGCGAGATGAAACAGGCATACAACATGAAAATTGTAAAGGTGGAAAATACTCTATATTTCTTATGCAACATCTAAAGTATTTATATATATATATATATATATATATATATATATATATATATATATATATATATATATATATATATATGTTGATTTTTACTCCTTCACGGATGGAAAAATACAATGTGTTTTCATTCCGGGTGTACATCCGTTCACTACTGTCGTTCTGAAAAGAACAGTTTTGCTGACGTTTCGCCAAAATCACATTTGCCATTTTCGAAGCTTTCTTTCTCGCGTCCGAATAGAGACTGAAGTGTTGGTAACTGCGACGCTTCCTTTTATACCCCCACTCGGGGCCGAAGGTTATATCTGCGCAGGCGTTGGTCGTTATTTATGTTTTCCGGATGGTGCTGTTGTTGTTGCGCTTCCATACTGTTAGTAGTTTTAATGATTCGTCCCTTTTATTCAAATCACCTTGTTTTTCAATTTCTATGGCTTCTCGGATTATTCTGGTCTTATAATGTTCTATATTGGCAATCTCCCTACACCCATCGAAATTTATTTTATGGCCGGTTTCCTGATGATGTAGGAATAAAGCTGAGGTTATTTGTTTATTTCAGATGCTGAATTTATGCTCTTCCACTCTTGCTGATATTCGCCTGTTAGTTTGCCCTACGTACAACTTTTCACAGTCCTGGCACGGAATACTGTACACTCCGTGGTTTTCCAGTTTGATTTTATCTTTTGGGTTTCCGAGTAGTTTACCTATAGTTGTTTGTGGCTTGTGTATTGTTTGTATGTTGTGTTTCCTCAGAATTCTTCCGATTCTGTCTGTTGTGCCTTTTACGTATAGTAAGACTACTCGTTGCTTTCCCGGTTCATATTTTTTGTTCGTTTTTCGGGAAACCTGTGCATTAATAGCTTTCTCTATGGTGCGATTTGTGTAGCCATTTTTCTTTAAAGCATTAGATATTACCTTAAGTTTGTTTTGTCTCGTCTGTGTTTCAGTTAGTCGCACGGATCTAGATATTAGAGTATTTGCCACAGCTTGAATTTGTGCTGGGTGATGCTGTGATTTTGCATTTAAATATCTGTCTGTATGTGTTGGTTTTCTATACACGGTGTATTCGAAATGTCCGTTATGTAGTTTTGTGACCAAAACATCTAAAAATGGTAGTTTGTTGTTTTCCTCTAACTCTAGAGTAAATTGTATTCTGGGGTGGATTGAATTTACGTGAGTCAGAAATTTTTCGAGCTCTGCATGACCATGTTGCCATATAATAAATATGTCATCCACATAACGAATCCATAATTTGGGTTTTAAACTTGCTTTCTCAAGAGCTTTTTTCTCGAAGTATATCATAAATAAATTCGCGACTACTGGTGATAGCGAGGACCCCATTGGAGCACCATCCATTTGTTTATACATTTGCCCGTTGAAAGAAAAATAAGTATTTTTGAGGCAATGCTCCGAGAGTTCTATTATATGTGCCTGGAAATCCTCGTTCATAGCAATCTTGTCCAATGCTTCGTCGATGGGAATACTGGGATATAACGATTTGACATCTAGGCTTGCTATGATATCGTTTTTTTCAAGGACGATATCTCGTATAATTCGAGTGAAATGCTCCGAGTTTTTTACAAATGAATCAGCTTTTTCTACAGTTGGTTGCATAATTTCAGAAAGGTATTTCTCCAGTTTTTGTAGCGGCGAATTAACAGCACTAACAATAGGTCTGATAGGCGCCCCTGGTTTGTGTATTTTTGGTAAACCATAGATGTCCTAAACTCTATGGTAATATATATATATATATATATATATATATATATATATATATATATATATATATATATATATATATATATAAATGAATAAGAAGATTTATTTTTGTAGGTATTTAAATATTTTATTTAGCCCTTACTTTGTTCCTCGATTTTGATTTCGTACCACAAATTCACTATATATCGTACTTAATGCTTGCACAAAATTTGAAACTAATCTAAATTGAACAAACGACCATTTTGATTCGCCATCTTGGATTCGCAACAATTTTTTACTAGTTGATGTTTACGTAATACTTGATTTTCGCGCAAAATTTCAGATAAATTCGATAAGCAGTTTTTCAGTAATATTTTTTTACCATTTCACTAGGCCGCCATTTTGTTCCGCCATATTTAATTCAAGTCAATCGGATAAGTAGTTTTCTAGGTATGCCGCGAACAGACCGACAGACATACAGACCGACGGAATTTTTGTTTTTTGACATCTAGGGACCGTGGAACGTAAAGGTCTGTAAAAACCTAGGAGAGTGATTTTTTGAAGATTATAATACTTCCCTTTTGCGGGGGAAATAAAAAAGGATATTGTACTTTTTACAATACTTGCGATGACTTTTTATTTGGTGAAATGGTGGATGATCTTGTGTATTCACCCTAGGACTTAGTTTTAAGTTTTCATTTATATCATTTATGACAAAGTAAATACCAAATTTCCATTTAAATGTTACTTTCCTTGCACCATTGATATGAAAATTTGACGAAAATTCGCTGATGACAGCGTGTTTCTTTCAAGAAGCCGCATCACGCTTAATATTTAGGCTCTAGTCTTTGAACAAGCTATACAAGGAGTATCTTATAAAAATCAATGCTGCGTCCTACTGAAAGAAAATTGATTTTAGTTTCAGGTTATCATTAGCACTTACGTTTTAAAAAGTCGAAAAATACACCTTAAAATTGCATAAAAATCTTTAAACAAAATACTTATATAAATTTATAATTATTTAAGCTACATGTGTCTTTACCAGTTTTACGTATATTCTGCAATTAATAAATATTAGTCCGATCACAAGTTGGTAACATACAACATTTTAATAAATTCGCTCTAAGCGTAATATAACGTCAGTTGTGTATTTGCATAATATAGCAGTGGGGATGCTAGTCACAATATATCAATAGTCGTCCAAAACTTTAATCAGTTTCACTCTTTGTTAAAAAAATATGCTAGAATATATTTATCCAAAAAATTCTTTATTATTGAATTAATATTTCCTGTTACTAATTGATCAAACCTTAAATACAATTTCAAACTTTCTTAACTTTGCAACTCATATTTATAACGTTTCGTAGCCCACGCATCAACTGTAAGTACTCCCATGATGTATGTACAGGGTTATTTTTTATAATTTACCACCCCCTGAGAGGCTTATTTTTTCAAGATACAAAGAAATTGTTCCTAAGAAAGTTTTAGGGTATTTCCTAAAGATTTACATGGCGGCAATTTTAAACACAAAGCACGATCGGAAACTCACTATATCACCATCGACTTTGACATTTTTGGATTCTCCTCATTTTTCCCTTTCCAAATATATATAATTTGTCTATATTCGGAACAGTCGTTTTTGACATATTCCACTTTAAAGATACCACATATGACAATTTCACAGATATGCAGCCATACTTAAATCGCGGTACCCATGAAATGATGAAATGTCAACTAAAAACAAAGGAACCCTGTTGGACGTGAACGCAATCCACAGATACTTAAATCGCATTACCCATGGAATGTCACCAACAAAAACAAAACAATAATTTGTAAAAAAATATATATTTAATGTTCAAAATACAAAAGTTCTAACCACACTACACCACAACTTGTTACGTTTTGGACGCGTGTTTCGCTAACCAAGTTAGCATTATCAGCAGATGATATAAACTAAAGTAACTTATCCTAACCAAGACTATTTATAGATAAATGTGGTCACACTTGGTTGCACCCGACTGCACCGTTGTCAAGTAAACAATAGAGAGGACTATAGGGAATAGGCCCTCTGTCTTTATTTAGTGCTTTCTTACCACATTTAACTATTTCTATACTCTCAAATGCATGCAATAATCTATTATTAGATACATTTTTAATCAACTTAAGATTATTTATTCCCATTCGGTGATTGTTTTCTAAAGCATGTTGCGCAACGCTTGACTTTTCTGTTCTTCCGTATCTTAAATGTGCCATGTATCCTTTAAAACGAATGTTTATGGAGCGTTTAGTTTGCCCAACATATTTTAGATCGCATTCATTACAGCTAATTTCATAGATGCCACTCCTCTCCCTCAAGTCGACTTTGTCTTTGGGGTTTCCAAGGAGATTTTTCAATCTGTTCTCCGTTTTGTAGGCTACTCTAAAACCTACGTTTTTAAATACTTTTTCTAGACCTCTCGTATATCTGGGATCATATGGAATTACTATGAATTTATTGGAAGCGTCAGGTGTTTGAAGAGTAGTGGCATCTTTTAACATTTTCTTATGCTTATGTCTATTTACTAATTTATGTACAAAATTATCATTATATCCATTACTTTTAGCTATATTTTTAATCCGATTCATTTCATTATTAAAACGTTCTTTACTTAATGGAAAATTGACTAACCTGTGAGTTAAGAAATGGAATGCTGCCATTTTGTGTTGACGGCAATGAAATGAATCGGATCTTATATACCTATCAGTATTAGTAAATTTCCTATAAATATCAAATTCTAATTTATCGTTATTTCTAATAACTAACGTGTCGAGAAAGGGTACTTGCCCATTGTTCTCCTTTTTATACGTAAAATTAATGGAAGGATATTTATTGTTTAATGTTTCTAAGAAAGTTTCCAAATTTTCTGTTTTAGTATCAAAAATAGCAAATATATCGTCTACGTATCTATACCACACCCTTGCGAAATACTTGAGTTCTTTTTTGAATTGGGTTTCTAATCTGCCCGTAAACAAATTTGCAAGGAACGGAGATAAGCAATTGCCCATCGCAGTTCCCTCTAGTTGTTTATAATATTTATTGTTGAACTGAAAAAAATGTTGATTCATACATAATTTTGTGAGAAGTAAATATTCATCAATAATTTCTTTCTTCAAATTATTGATTTCAAGTAGTTCCTTTAGGTACTCTAAAGCTAGTGGTATGGGTACACTAGGAAACAATGAGCTTACATCAGAAGATATTAAAATTTCACCTTCTTTTAAGTGAACATTCTTAATTTTATCTAAGAATTCTAACGAGTTAGTAACCTCAAAGTTATCATACGAGATATTTAATTTGCCGAATTCTTCTACTAACCATTTTGAAATATTGTACGTTGGTGATCCAACAGCTGAAACAATAGGTCTCATGGCCTTCCCAGGTTTATGAATTTTGGGAAGGTAATACAGTTTAGATAACTGTGGGTTACTATGTGTTAGTTTGAATTTTAGTTTATCGGACACAAGGTTTTTACACTGTTGTTAACAACGTTTTTTGAGATTTGATTTCTGCAAGCCTCTCTAATGAATCCCTTAGTTGACTCTGGCACGTATTGAATGGAACTTTCGATATTCCCTATAATAGTTGCTAAACCATTTTTAAATGGAGGCTCTGCAAAATTCAAACCTTTATTCAAAAGGGCGATTTCTCTATTATCAAAAGACTGAGAAGAAAGATTTTCTACAATGTTCTCGACTTCCGAAGAAATTTGTTTTTGTGGTTTCAACTTTCTCAGTTTGTTTTTAAGTGAACACATTTTCTTCAAAAATTTGGCATCGATAACTACGAACATTTTTCTTTGGAAATCTAACCACTGTTCAAATTCTAAATTACTAAGCTCATAAGTGAGTTTACTAACACATAGTAACCCACAGTTATTTAACTGTATTGCCTTCCCAAAATTCATAAACCTGGGAAGTCCATGAGACCTATTGTTTCAGCTGTTGGATCACCAACGTACAATATTTCAAAATGGTTAGTAGAAGAATTCGGCAAATTAAATATCTCGTATGATAACTTTGAGGTTACTAACTCTTTAGAATTCTAAGATAAAATTAAGAATGTTCACTTTAAAGAAGGTGAAATTTTAATATCTTTTGATGTAAGCTCATTGTTTGCTAGTGTACCCATACCACTAGCTTTAGAGTACCTAAAGGAACTACTTGAAATCAGTAATTTGAAGAAAGAAATTATTGATGAATATTTACTTCTCACAAAATTATGTATGAATCAAAATTTTTTTCAGTTCAACAATAAATATTATAAACAACTAGAGGGAGCTGCGATGGGCAATTGCTTATCTCCGGTCCTTGCAAATTTGTTTATGGGCAGATTAGAAACCCAATTCAAAAAAGAACTCAAGTATTTCCCAAGGATGTGGTATAGATACGTAGACGATATATTTGCTATTTTTGATACTAAAACTGAAAATTTGGACACTTTCTTAGAAACATTAAACAATAAATGACCTTCCATTAATTTTACGTATGAAAAGGAGAACAATCGGCAATTACCTTTTCTCGACACGTTAGTTATTAGAAATAACGATAAATTAGAATTTGATATTTATAGGAAATTTACTAATACTGATAGGTATATAACATCCGACTCATTTCACTGCCGTTAACACAAAATGGCAGCATTCTATTTCTTAACTCACAGGTTAGTCAATTTTCCATTAAGTAAAGAACGTTTTAACAATGAGATGAATCGGATTAAAAATATAGCTAAAATTAATGGATATAATGATAATTTTGTACATAAATTAGTAAATAGACATAAGCATAAGAAAATGTTAAAAGATGCACCTACTCTTCAAACACCTGAGGCTTCCAATAAATTCATAGTAATCCCATATAATCCCAGATATACGAGAGATCTAGGAAAAGTACTTAAAAGCGTAGGTTTTAGAGTAGCCTACAAAACGGAGAACAGTTTGAAAAATCTCCTTGGAAACCTCAAAGACAAAGTCGACTTGAGGGAGAGGAGTGGCATCTATGAAATTAGCTGTAATGTCTGCGATCTAAAATATGTTGGGCAAACTAAACGCTTCATAAGCATTCGTTTTAAAGAACACATGGCACATTTAAGATACGGAAGAACAGAAAAGTCGAGCGTTGCCCAACATGCTTTGGAAAACAATCACCGAATAGCAATAAATAATCTTAAGTTGATTAAAAATGTATCTAATAATAGAATATTGGATGCATTTGAGAGTATAGAAATAGTTAAATGTGGTAAGAAAGCCCTAAATAAAGACAGAGGGCCTATTCCCTATAGTCCCCTCTATTGTTTACTTGACAACGGTGCAGTCGGGTGCAACCAAGTGTGACCACATTTACCTATAAATAGTCTCGGTTAGGATAAGTTAGTTTAGTTTATATCATCTGCTGATGATGCTAACTTGGTTAGCGAAACGCGCGTCCAGAACGTAACTAGTTGTGGTGTAGTGTGGTTAGAACTCTTGTATTTTGATCTATCTCCCACCACAGGTTCCAGTGTTAGGGCATATATTTAATGTGATTATATATATACTACTACAACGATAACAAACAAACGAACAAACAAAAACAAAACAAGAACTAGGAATTAATATTTTTACAGCCTATTTACGGGACCCCCTCCATTATCCAAGCAATTTTGAAACACTCTTTCCTGATTGCTTGAGTAATGAAGATGGAGCATTCTGTATTTAAAACCCTAATTTCATACACTATTTTTTCTCGCAACTCGTCACTGTTCGTTCTTTTATGATACACTTTATCCTTTAGATATACCCACAAAAAATTGTCCAAAGGTGTAAGGTCGGGAATATTCGCGGGCCAATGAATATAGCCATATTTGCCAATCCACATATTATATTGAGCATTTAAAAAATTATTTGGTTTTAAGTGTTTAAAGGAAGCTGCTCCAAAAAATACTCAGTTTCGTTATTTAATAGATTTAAATATCGTTCCCCTGTTAATATACCCTCAATAAATATCGGACCAATAATTTGGTTTCCCAAGATGCCGCATCACACATTTATTGACTTTTGCCCTTGTCTCTTTCGCTCTTCAATTATATGTGGATTTCTTGTTGCCCAATGGTGCTTGTTTTTTCTATTAAACATTCCGGCTGTGGTAAAACAAGCCTCATCAGACCACAAAATCCTTCTGAATAACAGCATATCTTGCCTCAGTCTGGTCAACACAACCTCACAGAAGTGGAGGCGTTAGTTAAAATTATCGTTGGTTAATAGTTGCAGTGGTCTAATTTTATACTAGCCGTATCGATTTTTTTTAGCACTCAACGGATGTAGAACCTCGATTTTCCGGTTATCCGAGAGACGTCCGGAAACTATCTGCTTGGATTTTATAGAAATTAGTTTTAATTTAACTTTTAGACTACCTAAAGAAAGAATTTTTTACCTTTAAAATATAATAATATGGATAATACCTCGTCCAAGTCAAAATTTAGTACACTATTTTTAGTCTACTTTGCCTCTGCAAGGATTTTCATTGTGCGTGGTTTTTTACTATATATGCGTTTTTCTTGAGGGGACACTTGCACCAGGATACAGCAGTCTGTATTGTCGCACTACAATGGACGCACTATTAACATTTGCGAAATAAAGTTGAAGGATTTTTAGTTTTTCTTCTTCGGTAAATTGCATTTTAGATTTTAATTATTTTGTCTTCCATAAAATAAATAAAATATTTTACTTACGAATAAAAGTAAGTGTTTTGTTTTTGTTGGTGACATTCCATGGCCAAAGCGATTTCATATTTCATGGGTACAGCGATTTAAGTATGGCTGCATATCTGTAAAATTGTCATATGTGGTAACTTTAAAGCGGAATAAGTCAATTACTGTTCCGAATATAGACAAATTATACATTTTTGGAAAGGGGAGAATGAGGAGAATCCAAATATGTCAAAAAATACAGTGTCCCATTTAAAATAACAAAGTTGATGGTGATTTAGTGATTTTTCGATCGTGTTTTGTTTTTAAAACTGGCGCCATGTAAATCTTTAGGAAATTCCCTATAACTTTCGTAGGAACCATTTCTTTGAATATTGAAAAAATAAGCCTCTCAGGGGCTGGAAAATTATAAAAAATAACCCTGTACCTATCGGATCTATTGATCAACATGTGATAGTATCCAAAACTATTTTAATATAAAAACATTTTTCGTGATAATCCAAACCCTAAGAGCAAGTTAAAATCATTCCATACTTCCCCAAGACAAAGTATAACCGAATTGTGATGTTTTTTTATTTTAAATATAGCGCCTTGAAGTTGCTTTATCCAATTCAAACACGCCAGGACTAGTGACTCTAATAAATGCATATATCTGCAACCCAGTTAATACAAGCAGAGCTTAATAAGTCATGATGAATGCTTAGGTGAATTAAATTTGATCTATAGTATAATAAATATGAAATGTTTTGAAATTCATGCACGTTCAAGGAGTGTTGGAATTTCTTTCGAGCCTCCCACATCCATCCTCTTTATTAATGACGTCTCACATTAAACAGTACACAGAGGTCTCACATTGTTTTAAAAAATCTAGGCTTGTTATATACACAGTTCATCTGAACCAACCCATTTCATAACACCCTTCAGTTAGATCTGGATAGTCTGGTGTCATTGTGCACTAATAACTATTTAAAGTTAAGTGTTGAAAAATGCAAAAAGATTACTTTTTGTAGGATCCTACACCCAACAATGTCGGATTAAACCAATGACATTATTCTTGAATCAATAACATCATTCAACTATCTTGGTGTATTTTTTAACAAACACCTGTCCTTTAACATACATGTCGATTAAATTATATCTAAAAGCCTGAAGTTACTAGGCGAATCAGAAAAAAAACACAGATAAGTAGTATGAAAGATGGTACCAGAACAATTACATATCTCTTTAAATCTCTAGTTCCAAGTATACCTAGATATTGCCTCAGCATATGATGTCCATTGTATCAATGTAATATTTCTAGAACAGAGAGAGTCCAAGTTAAATTTGCAAAATACATCTTATATAAACATCACTTTCCTTATTTAGGTGTGCCTCACGAGGCCAAAGTTCTGCATTGCGTTCTTAAACCTTTCGAAATTAGACGCCGAAACTTCTATTTGTTTTTTCTTTGTAAGCTGATCAATAGAACGATTGATTGTACCAAACTGTTTGTCTTGAAAGATTTAACGTATTAGTCGAAATATTGAGACACATACGCCTATTCTCAGAACGAGTGCATAGAACTAAATTTGACCAAAGATCTATTATTGACAATATGATAAATATATACAACAAACACTTTAACCATATTGATATATGGTTTGATGAATTGATTATAATTTCTTTAAGTCTTAATTCAGTAAGGCGTTATGTGTCTTCAGACTACTAGGTAAGTTTCGTGCCATCTGGATTTAAACAAATAAATGAATGAATAACTTACGAACCGTTATATTTTTTAAATGTTACGAGATTATTATATGCCAGAATAAAAAAAAAACTTTATATTATTGCGAAGAATAATAATTGGGTATGGGGTCAAGTTGACTCTATACAATAAAATTTAATATCATTAGGTACAATTTAAAATTATAATAAATAATCTGTCAGAAAAGTGCTATTGACAACAGGAGAAAATGATCGAACATGAGTACGTCATTACCGAAAATCGAATCAAAAGTGAGTAAAAAAGTTTAGTAGTTATTTCAGATTAAAAATAAAAATTAAAGAAAAGTATAAACAACTAGCGAAGCAGAAATGTTAGTTTGATAACCATAAGGCAGAAAAGTTCATTTTGTTATTTTATATTAATAAATACAAAAGTTTATTGCGTTTGTATTCACCAATAAAGTAAAAAATACTATGGAGTAAGTATTAACAGTTTGATAAATATTCGCATATAAATACACATTCTAAATCATAAAAAATATAACTTTTATCCATGAAGCACTCACCTGATGCAACAACCTAAACTAAGTGTCGTCGTCGGCGAACAACCGAATTGTCCCGATACTTTCGCCACCATCGTATAGCCATAGCGGTCGTGAAGCGGCAACTGAAACTGAAATTTACTGAAACTTCTTTGGTCTTCTGAAACGCGCTCAAACAATGAGGGTGCGCGATTTGCGTGCGGCACTGAACTTGGAAATTTGTTGCTATCGGCTCTTTTTTACCTACCTCAAACTCATGTGTGTATAACTACGTGTAAACTAATAGACAAATAGGGCGTAATCAGCTGTGTGTTTGGTTTAGACTTATTGAAGTTATGTAATCAATGCTATTATTGTCTCAAGCTATAGGGCAACTAGATTAATTCTACTGTGCAGTTTATTGTGTATGTTATTTGTCGCTGGTATATATGGAAATATTTTCTAAAATAACTAGCAAAAATGTTTATTACGTTTTTTTATTTCCTATAGATAGCTTAGTTATTTTAGAAAGATTTTTCTAAAATAGAGTATACAGGTTTGGCCTAAAAGTCTTTATAAAACAAAGTTTTTCTAATCATCTGATAATTATATACACACCAAATACTTAATGTAAACGTTTTCGAGACATCGATTCTTGATTATTACTTCCTTCGTAAACGGGAAGTATTGTAATAGTGAAAAAATCACCCTCCGACACGTTTTCAGATTTTCGCTTTTCAGGGTCTCTAGATGCCGAAAAACATGATTTCTCAATTTCGTCGGCCTGTATGTCCGTCGGGCTGCCTATTTACGGCATAGTTAAAAAACTACTTACCCGATTGACTTCAAATTGTGGTAAAAAATTAAGGGTTATATGGGGATGAACTGATAATATTTTGGTAAAAATCCAATACAGTAAAACAAAATGGCGAACTAGTGAAATTTTAAAAAAATTGTTACTAAAATCTGCTTATCCAAATTATCTCAAAAATCGACTGGTAAAATTTTAGTACGAATCCAAGATGGTGGAACAAAATGGCGGCTTAGTAAAATATATAAAAATTCAGCCTGAAAAACTCACATGGCGGAAAATGGCGGCTAAATAAAATATTTGTAATCGTGAAAAAATCACCCTCCCTGGTTTCACATATCTTCACGTTTTAGCATCCCTACATGCCAAAAAATATGTTTTATTAATTTCGTCGGTCCGTATGTCGGTTTATCTGTCTGCCTGTTAGTTCAAGGCATAGCTTAAGAACTACTTACTCGATTAACTTCAAATTTTAGTCAAAAATTAAGGGTCATATAGGAATGACCTGGTCATATTTTGGTAAAAATTCAATATGCAGGAATGAGATGACGGCCTAGTGAAACCTTAAAAATAATATTACTGAAGAAACTAATTATTTAATTTACCCCAAAAAAAACACAAAAATCAAGTGTTATATAGGAATGAATTGGTAAAATTTTGATATGACTATAAGATAGCAAAACAAAATGGCGGCCTAATAAAATATTTAAAAAATCAGCCTGAATACACTACTTATCAGAATAATTTAAAATTCTGTGCAAGTAATAAGGGTGATATAGAGATAAACTGGTAAAGTTGTGGTACGAATTCAAGATAACGGAACAAAATGACGGCCAAATACAATTTTTAAAAAATCAACTTTTGCATTTTGCAGAAAAATTAAATATGATATTGGGATAAACTGGTAGGAATTCGACATAACGTAACAAAATGTGTATTAATGTAAAAACTAATTATTGAATTTATTTTAAATTATGCCCAAAAATCAAGTGTGACATAGGGAGAAACTGATGAAATATTGGTAGGAATCCAATGTTCGAAGAAAATGGCTCCGAATAAAAAGGTTTGAAAAAACAGTATATATGTGTTACGATATGACACTTCACTATTTCTAACAAAAGGAAATATTCATAACAAGGGAAGTTCCGGATAAAGGAAATTAACCGATTTGTATCATTTGTGCCTATGAAAGGGGTTAACTAACTCTTTAAGGTAACTTAAACAATATAATTTTTATTATTTTTTTTTAACGTTGCAGTCATAATTTAACAACTTGACGGAAAGTGTTTAATTTTAATGTGAGGATATTTAAATGAATAGCTGATTTTGAAGAATTTATTGGAAAGTACTTTTCGAACATTGATATTTGGAAAACGGTTGAATTGAGGTATCATTATGTTATAGGTAATAATTGAAGTATAAATATATTTTTTATTCCAAACGACTCTAAAACTTTTTAATATGACAATTTTCACTAGTTTTATGTGGTGTACAAACTGTTTATACAATTCTTCGGAGAAATTAATATTTTATGTATTTCTCTACACAGAAATTACTAATTCCACCTAGTATTCGCCGTGTTAAAGCTTTAACGGTGTGCATCCTCGACTAGCGTCTAGACGTATGTCTCGTCATTTTGTCTTCCGCCGCGTATGATTTAAGTAATAGGAATTTCAGGGTGCAATACAATGTCATCTAAAAATTCTAGAATTTTGTAATATGATTATTTGATAAAAGGCCGAATATTGTGTCCCTTCGCTTTTCACAGAGAAACTAATAGATCCAAGTTGTATGTACTGTGTTATGGCTTTAACGATTTGTGTCCATGCTACTCCGCTTCGGCCGCGGCGCTCAGTCTGGTGCTAATCTGGTACCGATCTGCTTAGTGCCTCCTCGATTCCGCACTTGGGCTGTTACCAATCTACATATGTAACACATATCCCTTATTAACTTTTAATTTTAATTTGTAGATCATATGATGTAGGAATAAAGCTGAGGTTGTTTGTTTGTTTCTGATGCCGAGTTTATGCTCTTCCACTCTTGCTGATATTCGCCTGTTAGTTAGCTCCACGTACAACTTTTCACAGTCCTGGCACGGAATGCTGTATACTCCGTGGTTTTCCAGTTTGATTTTATCTTTTGGGTTTCCAAGTAGTTTACCTATAGTTGTTTATGGCTGGTGTATTGTTTGTATGTTGTGTTTCCTAAGAATTCTTCCGATTCTGTCTGTTGTGCCTTTTACATATGGTAAGAAATTTTTGTTTTTCGTTCTTCGGGAATCCTGTGCTTAGCTTTCTAAATTTCGGTGGGTATAGGGAGATTACCAATATAGAACATTATAAAACCAGAATAATCCGAGAAGCCATAGAAATTAAAAAACAATGTGATTTGAATGAAAGGGACGAATCATTAAAACTACCAACAGTATGGAAGACAATAATCGAAAAATCTAACATAGCAAAAACTCAAGCCTAATTATCGCAACAACACTATCCGCAAAACATAAATAACTAATATAAAAGAAAGCATCGCAGTTACCAACACTTCAGTCTCTGTTCGGACGCGAGAAACATCGGCGGATCCATCTAGGTTAAAAGTTAAAAAAAACTAGTAGCCCGAATAGAGACTCTATTTCGACGCGCGAAGGAAAGCTTCGAAAATGCCAAATGGCGAAACGTCAGCAAAAGTGTTCTTTTTAGAACGACTGTAGTAAACGGATGTACACCCGGAATGAAAGCATATATATATATATATATATATATATATATATATATATATATATATATATATATATATATATATATATATATATATATATATATATATATATATATATATATATATATATATATATATATATATATATATATATATATATATATATATATATATATATATATATATATATATATATATATATATATATATATATATATATATATATATATATATATATATATATATATATATATATATATATATATATATATATATATATATATATATATATATATATATATATATATATATATATATATATATATATATATATATATATATATATATATATATATATATATATATATATATATATATATATATATATATATATATATATATATATATATATATATATATATATATATATATATATATATATATATATATATATATATATATATATATATATATATATATATATATATATATATATTCGTAGACATTCTCGGATGGAAAAATTACGATGTATTTTCATTCCGGGTGTACATCCATTCACTAATGTCGTTCTGAAAAAACAGTTTTGCTGACGTTTCGCCAAAATCACATTTGGCATTTTCGAAGCTTTCCTTCTCGCGTCGAAATAGAGTCTCTATTCGGGCTACTAATTTTTTTTAACTTTTAACCTAGATGGATCCGCCGATGTTTATTATATGTTAAAGTAAGTTATGTTATGTTTCCTACCTACCCCTGAAACGTGTATGACATCAAAAGCCGAGCTCAAACGACTGGGATATTTGACAAATACAAAAATAATTAGTATAATAAATAACCAAACTATTTTATTTAGTAATTTCCAATAATTTATTTCAGTATGACAGATATTTCGACACTCTGTGTTTTTTTCAAAAACCAACTCAAGAGTGATACTAAATCTGAATTTTTTAACAATAATAAAAGAGAAAAGTGTCTACCTACTTAACCTACGCAGACATTAGGTATATACGTTCAATAAAATTTTTTTTTTTAAATAAAACCGACTTCAAAAAAATCGCTAAAAAGTAAAAAATAATATTTTAATTAAGTAAAAAATAATATTTTATTTATTGCTTAAACATGGACATTTTGAAGTCAACGCCCAAAACAGCCTCCCCCAGGCATTACAAAATATAGTTGATGTATTTTATATTACATTACATATAAACCAAATATATATCTTTTAAAACTGATGCCCAAATCACTTGCTCTCAGGGCCCCTTTGTTGAACTGGGCAAGCGCGAAATGCTATTTTCATTCAATCACTGAGCCCAAATTCAAATGGCAATATTGACTTCTTATAGGACCTTTGTAAACAGATCAGCGAATTCGCACGTCGAGACACGCGCAGAAATATGTTGGGGGCCTTGCAACTGTGGGCTAAGTTAGTACATGAAGATTTTATTGACGGTCGTGTGATAGAAGATACATCTAGGTAAAAAAATTATTTGTGACATAGGGAGAAACTGGTGAAATATTGGTAGGAATCCAATGTTTGAACAAAATGGCTCCGAATAATAAGATGTGAAAAAACAGTATATATGTGTTACGAATGACACTTCACTATTTCTAACAAAAGGAAATATTCATAACAAGGGAAGTTCCGGATAAAGGAAATTAACCGATTTGTATCATTTGTGCCTATGAAAGGGGTTAACTAATAAACAAAATGTAAACTATAAAACCACTCCAATCCCAGCAGTAACCAAATTTACTTGGTAGTTCGACTTCAAAGTAGTAACGTGAACCTTTCTGAATAACATCTTAAAATCTGTATTAGGTTACCAGAGTTAAGGTTACTAGTAAGTAAAGGTAATACGTGTATGTATATTTTTTTTATATATATTATTACAAATTAGTTAATATTTGGGCGCCGACATCAAAATTTTTATATTTGAGGAATAAATAACATATAATTTTCTCTTTTTAGCGATTTTTTTTTAAGTTGGTTCCATTTTTTAAAAAAAAATCACTTTTGAGTGATTTTTTACAAGTTACATTTTAAAGAATATAATTCATATATGTATATCCAATTGTATATAACATAATAGAAGAAGTGACGACACTATTAAAATTAAATTTAATAATATATCATTATACTTAAGAAAAATAAATAAAATAATTTAAATATTACTATCAGAGCTGCTTACTTAGTTAATTTTTGTAGTGTCCTTTAATATAAAACACTGTCACATGTTTCTTTTACCACCATCTGTATACACATATAAAAATTAAAATGAGGGTAGTCGGTTAATAACGAATGAATTTTTCGAAAATGTCAAGTAAAATACTAGATTTTGAGGTTGCACATTTTCATGGTCACCATGTATACATAAAATTACATTACGGGATAGCAAAAAAGATACCTTTTAGCATATGGGGTTGTATGTCTATTAAACTCCTCAATGCTTTAGTTTAAAAAGGGTATTTAAAAAAATATATATTGAATTATAAAACTCCCTGTCTTTATCGCCCTTATACCTGTGTACGGGTGAACGGATTTGAAATCAAAATATAGAGGAGTGTCCTCTACAATTTGGCATTTGACTTATCAAGATCGGCCAAGCCGTTTAGACAATATGCGTTAACAAAGTACATACAAATCGAATTGTGAACCTCCTCTTTTTTCGGTAAAAATGGAGAACCGTTTGATCGTTTAATAAAATATTACAAATGTTTCTCATATTAATATCCAAAGTTCCCAAGCAATTTAACTTGTAACTTTTATTGGCTGAATGCAACATTTTAAATTCATTGTTAAAATTATTATTTGTTTCTAGTAAGTGTTTTGCATAATTAAAATTTGTTTTTTGTGTAATATGTGATGTTTTATAAAAAGATCTAGCCGTTTGACCGATATATTCTTTTTCACAAGAACCAAATTTGTATTCATATACTCCAGATTTTTGGTTCTTATTTGTATTAGACTTGTTATTCTTAACATATCTACCTAAAGTATTATGTAATTGTATGTACAGAAAACTACATTATGATTTGTTTTTTATGATATTTCCCTACTTTAGTGCTAATTTTTCCGATATATATATATATATATATATATATATATATATATATATAAATGTGTTAAATTTAATATTGCCTTTCGTATTAAAATTTGGACAAACAGAATTGAGTGCTTATTATATTGTTTTTTATTTACAATTTTGGGTGTTATGGTTAAGTCATAACCATTATTAATTGCAATCTGTTTACATTAATTAAGCAATGTACAAATCTATGGGGAGTTGCCATTTTATGTATGAATAGGTGGTTTGTGTATTATGTATTATTATATCTGTATACCATGCTTTTGATACATTTCAAACTCTTGTTTATTATTATTGTTCCTGATTTTTTAATCTAAACCATTTATGGAACTAATTTTGTTCTAATTCTAAAGTAGATCTTATAGTTTTACGTAATTTATCAATAGAATTTAGAAAGAGGTTAAGTTGTCTATATGTACCTGTAAAACAAGCGAAAATATCGTCAACGTATCTTGGTGAACTTGTCTGTTACAGGGTGATCATCTATTATTTGTTCTAAGTTATCAAGAAATATTTCAGCTAAAAGAGGACTTAACGGGTTACCTATTATTAAACCTTCTTTATTTAAATAAATCGAGCCATTAAATTAAAAATAATTTTAATCTAGGCACACTGCCAACAAATCTAATCATTCTTAACAATAGGGGGTGTCCTTATTTTTACTAGAAAATTATCCACAAATATTATCAAACAAAATAGTAGTTTGTTTATTTATTATAGTAGTGAAAATAAATTTCCATCAGGTAACTCGATAAACTATTTAATACAAATAATTGTCTATTTCGCAAGTATTCAAGATGCTCCATCACACTTCATGTGTATTTGACAAACATTTGATTGCATTTACACATCACCCTTTGACTTGTGCCAAATTTACCGACAAGCGATGACAAATAAACAAGCGCCGAATATTTGTACAAGTAGACCAGTTACACGCCATGACATAAAATATTTTATTATTATATATATATATATTATTAAAGATCGCAAAACCTTATTAATATTGTATGTGTTAAAGTGTATTATTTCATATAATAAAATGATACAGTCTAATTTTCTTGCCCAGTGTCATGATATTTCCCCGATGCAATCTAGTGGATATTAGTTTTTAAACTTATATAATTTTAGCTAATAATATTAATAAACTTTCATATAAACTATGTTAACTCACTGAAATAAAACGCAAAAACGTCCAGCTACATACCCAAAGACTACCTTTTAATAGCGGCAAACCGTGAAATAATTCTCCGCTAACGAACTAAATAGTATTTTTAGTTCATTGTGACCCGCTTATAACATTTTATTTAATGATTTAATTTTCTCACACTTTTTATAAAAGCTATTTTATGCAAGGAATTGAGTGAATTCTTGTATATAATATATACCGGTTGTATGAAAAATAAATTATCATTTTGCTTTATTTTTCAAACAACCTGGAGAAGGAGGACAATCATAATTTAATCGAAGAACCATTCAAAATGTTATAACAATTAGCCCCGGAAGAGTTGAAACTTGTAAAAAAATAAATAATATGTCAGAAAAAAATTTTTTTTCAAAGCTGACAGATAATAAACAGAAATTCTACAGTCAGCCCTGTTGAAATGTTATGATAGAATATTGCGATTATTTTATAAATTACGTATACTAATATCCAGGCATGTGTGATAGCATATCAATTTGTAAACGCGCGCAGTTCACTGATACGCTGTGGGGGCTTATAGCTAAAACTTCATCTCCATTGAACATATTTATTTAACCTTTAACCGGATAGGACTTAAAGTCGAGACGATACGAGATGAGATTAGCAAAATTTGAGACAAAATGACATGAATGAAAACTTACCTTGATTGTTAAAGATAAGATTGGCTACAAATATGTCAAACGCTTTTGCAGAGATTTCGATGGGGGGAGTAGATAAAGGAAATATGGTTTAGCGATAAAAAATATTCATTTTACGGTAGGCTAAAAACCCAGAAAGCAGATTCACATGTGGACAAATAACGTATCCTTTGACAAATTTTGACATGTTAGTATTTCAAAAATAGTTGTTTTTGAGTAACACAAAGCGTTAACCATTTGTAATCTTACAGTTGTACTTAAATTTTGATAAAACTGGCAGGTATGAACCAAAAAATAGAAGTGTTTTTTTGTATTTACATATTTTATTTTTTGAATATTTTGCACTTTGGCTGCTAAATTTTGAGTAATTCATAGTACTTTTTCTTTATTTGTTAGCGTAAGAGATTATTTGACTGAACAGCACTTACATAAGTAAAGACAAAATGGTTTAGGTTTTTATTTAATTATAATAGTTTTTAATTCGTATATATTTATTAAGATCTTTAAGTTATAAAATTAGGAAATTTTCTGCAAGTCAAAAACGCTTCTTAATAAATACATACGGAAAATTTCTTAGTTAAGTAGCAAAAAACTGATGTCTTAAATATTGAATATCGTTAAATTGTATGTATATTAATATTTACCCTTAATATGAAACTAAAAAAAATACTTCTCACTAGCATACTCTATTCTACCTTTTGATTTTTTTTAACCACAGATTAATTTTTTTAATTTCATACCAAACGTACTTAAAATTTGCAGTTTCAGGAACGGACATTTTCTT
Source organism: Kuschelorhynchus macadamiae (assembly GCA_030620095.1). Classification (NCBI taxonomy): domain Eukaryota; kingdom Metazoa; phylum Arthropoda; class Insecta; order Coleoptera; family Curculionidae; genus Kuschelorhynchus; species Kuschelorhynchus macadamiae. The sequence goes on along the minus strand of JAUTXW010000243.1, from coordinate 706,699 downwards.
TATTTCCATGACGCCGAAGTTCTATATTTGATAAGAAAATCATAAACATATTTCTAATCAGAGCGTTCTGTTAACATACATATTTCAAATACTTGATTCTTAAGTAAAAAAAATCCTATTTAGTTAGTTCAATATTTTGCAAAAGCTGGACATAAAATTATATACCAGCACACAATTTTTATTTGAATTTATTAGATTATTGTTGCGTTGACAATTATAAACCTATGAAAAATATTTTATTCTGATGCATGAGCGCATCGATAAAGCCTAGCAGAGTGGAAACTATTGTGTAAGGGTTTTGTATCCATAAAAAGAAAAGACATAACACAATTAAATTTTTTATTTACCTAATATAATATATTTTTTTAATGTTACGTATTGAAAACTACCCAAACAAATTAGTTCACATGTTCAAACACAAAATTTAAAAAAATATGTTTCAGTTAAATATTATATAATTAGGTACTTTTGTGGTGAAATAGCAAACAATTGCGTTATAGTCCTAAATACAATAACAATTACTTTTAAAAAACTTCAAACATGGCATATTTTCGTATTTCCTTTACCTAAGCTTTATTTTAAACAAATTGCTATATTTTCTTTTTCACTTAATGCACTTACTTTAAAAACAATTCTTTCAAATCACATTAATGCATTTCAATAGGCCCAAAAGTGTTATGCAATAATTTCATATATATAAACAATTAGAGTAAATAAAAAGAATTTTTCTTAAGTTATCGATATCTAATATTAATTGTTTACATTTATTTCACATGTTAAGATTCATAAGGTTTAAAATACTTTTCAAATAATATAACACTTATGTATTTGTTCGATGGTATTGAAAAATAGCCAATAAGATCATTTACAATTTTAAACACACAAATAAAATAAAAAAAGTTTGTTGGTGATCTCATATGTCAATTGAATATGAAAAACTTGATTTCTGTAAATATTTTATTTGGTCGCCATTTTGTCCTGTCATTTTGAATTCGTACCACAATTTTACTAGTTTATCCTTATATCACATTTAAAGCTTTCACAAAATTTGAAATTAGTCTAACAAATAGTTCTTTTAGATTGATCTCTTAACTATTTTATTAGGCCACCGTCTTGGATTCAAATCAAAATATTACCAGTCCATTTCTATGTAACACTTGATTTTTATGCCAAGTCTGAGGTAATTTGGACAATGAGTTTTTTAGTGAGAATTTTTTTAATATTTCACCAGGCCGCCATTTTATTCGGCCATATTGAATAGTTACCAAAATGTTACCAGGTCATTCCCAAAAGACCTTTAATTTTTTACCAAAAAAAAAAGTCAATCGCATGTGTCGTTTTTTAGTTATTCTCCAAATTGAATAACAATATAAAACCTTGGAGGGAACTTTTTCACAATTACCAACATTTTATTTGAATGCCATTTTCTTCCACCATCTTGATTCCATGCCGCATTTTTACCGATACATCTATATCGCACTTAATTCTTGCACACAATTTTAAATCAATCTAATAAGCAGTTTTTTTCATGCTGATTTTTTATATATTTTATTAAGCCGCCATTTTGTTTCACAATCTTGGATTCGTACCAAAATTTTACCAGTTTATTTCTACGTAATTCTTGATTTTGGGGCAAAATTTCAAATAAATTGGAATAGTTTTATAGTAATAATTTTTTTAACATTTGCCCAGGCCTCCTTTTTGTTTCGCCATCTTGGATTCCTACCAAAATTTTACTAGATAATTTGTACGTAATACTTGTATTTTGTATAAAATCTCAAGTAAATTGAATAAGTAGTTTTTAAAAAATGTTTTCTTAGCATTTCACTAGGCCGCAAAATGGCAATTCCAAAAATCCAATATGCTCCGGCATATTAGATTTTTACCGAAATGTAATCATTTCATCCCCTTTGACCCTCAATTTTTAACCAAAATTTAAAATCAATCGGATAAATAGTTTTTGAGTTATGCCGCGTACAGACAGACCGAATGTTTTTGAGATCTAAGGACTTTAAAACGTAAAGATCTGTAAAAACCTAGAAGGGTGATGTTTTTCACGATTATAATACTTCCCTTTTACGAGGGAAGTAACAATTCGATTTTTCTTCTTGTTGGGAAGGTACAGAAATTTAACAGCAAATTTCAAATGAGCCTCTTGAACTTTCACTTTTGAACACTTTATCATTCGCTTCTAAAACACAATTGTGATGTAAGTCAGATAAGTAGATTAAATGACGATAATAATTATTATTATCCCTAAGTTCTGTACCAAATGTGCAGTGTTATCCAGCATAAAGTGAACACCTCCACTTTTTTAACTTAAACAGCCGTTTTTGAGAAAATTGAAAGCAATCATATAGTGTATATTTCTGAAGAATTCAAGAAACTAACGTGACAAAGTAATTCTGAGGAAAGCGTTTAAAGACTATCCATATATGGATTTCGATACTCTCTTTTAGCCATCCTTGCATTTTCAGCTCAGTTCTCTTGTAAGAAAAGGTCATAACTTCTGAAAGTTCTTCTAAATTCAGTATGATTAGATCTAATTAAAATCTCCTCCAAAATCTCCAAAATACAAAAATTATGTTTCTTTTATTTGATTTTTAAGGCGATTTGTTAGATTGCCAAATAATATATCACAAATTTTCGTACTTAAATATGACTTTTGATTATTTTAAAAATTATATGACATAAAATACTACACGATTCAGGTGCTTTAGGTCCTATTGCAGTACTTACTTATTTTATAAATGAACTCGGCTCCTGTGTAGCCTCATGTGTAAAACCAGTCACACTATAAAAAGTCATCTACCGGATTTATATCGTAAATTACTATTACTGTTTGACAGATCAGACACCAAAAACAAAGACGTTTAATTTGTCTCTTATTGAATAACAGTATACGCATAATCGCTCAAAATTATATCACCAAAACTCTTTTGATAATCGAGCCGAATGATTCTGCTAAAGAACGAGCTACACAACATCATAAACGAAAAATTACATACTTCCAAGCATCCAAGCGGTAAAAATGGGGTTTGCTGTCGATGCGTAACGGCCAGACTTCTCAAGTACCTGATTATTTTAAACGCACGACTTGAATAAGATTTCTGCTGTTCTTTTTTAAAGTTGTCAAAAAATCAGAACTAAATGAAAACTGCAAGCTATTTTTTTAACGAAACACTCTAGATACCTTTTGAATTTCGGGTTATCCTGAAAATACTTTGTATATTTTATCTAGCATCTTCTATACCTAACTGTTTCCGAGATAATGATGTTTAAAAATTGGCATTTCAAATATTGATTATGTGCAAAGTTTAGGTAGTTCGTCAGTCGTTAAGTCATTACTGATTTCTGACGTAAGCAGATATAGTAATTTTTTGCTGTTCAAAAAAAAATCCCATCAAATATCTGGTTAACATTCGAAATGACTTCACAAGAAAAATTAGAAGAAAGTAAGTTCGCAGGATTTAAACCATTTTGAAACTACTCAATCCGTTTAATGCGATGTACTCACACCAAAACTAATTCCATCGCGGTAAATAAAAGCGTTTAAACAAACACGTTTGCGCCGAATTGCAGCAAAACCCGGCATACGCTGTTTTTTCCGCCTACCGCTGCATTTACTGGAAATGCTTCTATTTCGACATAGTGCTAATTGAGATAATTAATGAAATAATTTAAAAATAGCCAGTAATTTATAATGTTTAATGTTATTTTTCTTTATCGCATCATGATTATAGAAAAATTTAAAAAAACAAGTCGTGGGACAAAATAGAATTGCAACTTAGAGGAAGTAGGAATTTTCTATTAGTGCTAAAACAAGGAGGACCCATAAACGCAAAAATGTAGCTTTTTGGAATATGGCTAAACAGATCAATGCGCAAAGCAAAGACAGTAATATTAAAGGTACTGAGACAAAAAGAGAAATAAAAGACCAATTTAGAATTCAAAGAAGTTACCATATACGAGTATATTACTTGTTGACAATATATAGGCAAAAACATAATGAGTGAGGGAAAGAAAGAGATAGGTAACTAAATACCATACAATGGCAGCCAGCGGTCGAGATGAAATTAAGTTCGGTTAATACGGTCGGCTCTCCGATGAAGGATAGTATGGAGATATGTGTGTTAACACCAGTTCCCACTCAGTAATGCGCTTGCGCGGTTTGATATATGTCATGCAGGTTACCTTTACTGCGATACCTCACCAAGTTATTTAAAAAGCGCAAGTGACATAGGCACTCTTCCCGGTGTATGATGATGGGTTTGTATACATATGTAGGTATATAAGAAACGAAGGAAAGAGTCAGTGCGCAATTTGGACCCCGAATCTGAACCCAGGAAAGGAATTGTGTGGTGTATAAGACATGGTGGGAAGGGCCAGTCCGCAATTTTTGGTACAGGACCTGACCCAAGAAAAGGAATTTTGTGTGTAAGTGTGTATAGACACGACAAGAAGAGCTAGTCAGCAATTTCTGAACCCCGAATCTGACCTCAGGAGAGGAATTTTGTGTGTGTGTGTATCTGTATAGATATGACGTGAAGAGTCAGTCCGCAATTTCGACCCCAAATTTGACCCCAGGAAAGAAATTGTATGTGTATATGAGAGAGATAATGCGTGGGCAATATGTGTTTATGAAAAAGAGAATAAGGGTAAAATGTGTGTGTATGAAAGAGAACGTGTGTGAACAGAAGTGACTGTGGGTAGATGTGTTTTGTTACCTTCCTTATACCTGCTTGTAACCTAGAGTCGTGGTAGTGCTCCACGAAATTGGTAGGCTGCGGTGAGGGGAGATGGCCGCGGCGCTGGCTATGGCTGATCAAAATATTGTCTTCACTAACCTAGCAATATATTTACGCAAAGTTTTAAACAATATATTTGGCATTTTATTTGAAATAATTTGTGGCAGTTAATAGAAAAGAATTTACAACCTGAGCCAAAAATTTTTAAAATACCTCACGTAGTAGTACCAAATGTACATATTTTGATTTTTTTTTGTGACAAGGCTATCATAATTTCCTAAATTGTGAAAGTATTTGTTATGTTACAACCACATTTCAAATTTATTTATATTTTCAATGCAGACTAATAGTATGGTAAGTACATGTCAGCTCAGAATATCTGCTAGCCATCTTTCAAAAAATTTCTACATATATATATATATATATATATATATATATATATATATATATATATATGGAAAAATACAATGTGTTTTCATTCCGGGTGTACAGGGTGTCCCAAATTCGAAGGTGACCATTGGGATCTTGGAAACCGTAAGAGATACGAAAAAGTTTAAATTATGGCAAAGTTGCGTATTTTGGTGCTCAATAAAATGCCGTTTGGAAATTGAAAAAATTCCGACTAATTTCGGAGATAACCGAAAAAAACCGAAAGTTCAAATTTTTTTATTTATTTTCTGCTGACTTTATTTAAAGAGATATTGCAAAACAAATTGCACTTTTTCATTGCCACTTTTTTAGTTTTTTAAAGTGGCGTTATTACTTTTTTGATTTGACGTTTCGGTTTTTCGGATCCATCATCAAGGTCATTTTTTTAAATACGGACCTGGATTTTTTATTTCAAATTTCGAAAGAGCTCGAAATTCTAAGCACAACAATATATCACACATATTATTTCAATAAATTATAAGGCTTTAAAATTAATAAAAACAAAATTTAATGTTAAAAAACGTTAGGTGGCTATGAAACAAAAAAAACATCTGATTATTATTTTGAGTTACGTTACTATGGTGATTTACAGTGACATTTTCTTTTATCGTTTTTATTATTTATTGTGCGTTATAACTAATAAAAAATGTTTACCAAATTAGAAAAACGTGATATGCTACGAATTTATTACAAATTAAATCGAAACTCTAGACTTTCAAGTCAAGAATATTTTATTCAATATCCCGAGCGAAGACAGCCTCATGAAAATTATTTTGCTAAACTTGATACCAACTTGTTACAATTTGGAAGCTTTAACAAACCTAGAAATAAATATGGTCGTAGAGTTGATGAAAATGAAGAGGAAAACATCATTAATACGGTAAAATAATAAAGTTTTAATTTAAATTCATATCTTATACTTTTTTTTCATTTAAGGTCAATAATGCTCCTAGGGGGTCAACTAGGTTTTACGAAAATGAGTTGCAAATACCTAGAATGCGAATATGGCGCACATTACAAGCCAATAAGTATCGACCATACAAAATTCACCTTAGTCAAAAACTTAGACCAGGTGACGATATCCGACGAATAGATTTTTGTAACTGGCTTCAAAATAAATGTGAGGAAGATAACAATTTTTTATCTAAGGTAATTTGGACTGACGAGTGTAATTTTACAACCTATGGAATCTTTAACCGACATAATGAGCATTATTGGTCGGTAGATAACCCTCATCAACATCAGGAAGTAAGAGCACAAGGAAGAGTATCTTTCAATGTATGGGTCGGGATGTGGCGCAATAAAATTCTAGGTCCAATAATATATGAAGGTACCCTAACGTCAAATAGATATCGCGAATTAATATTAGAAAACGTTGTTGAACTGCTCGAAAACGAGCCACTAAATATTTTGCGACAGTTGTGGTGGCAGCAGGATGGTGCACCACCGCATAATGGACGTGAAGTTGCACAATTTTTAGATGCCTTGTTTCCAAATAAATGGATCGGAAATACTGGACCTGTGCGATGGCCTGCGAGAAGTCCTGATCTTAATCCGTTGGATTACTTCTTATGGGGGTTTCTACAAAATCGTTTATATCGCAATATACCCGATAACATTAACCAACTTCAAGAAAATTTAATTAGGTAGGTTAGAGCCATTCCTGCTAGAACCATACAACGGGCGATATTAAAAATTCGTAGACTTGCAGCAAAATGCATTGAAGCACAGGGTTTTCAGTTTGAATACCTTTTATAATATGTAATTATTTTTGTATACTTTAGTTTTAAAAATTCGATAAGTTTGTTTATTTATGTTGTCACTTCTGATATACCTAGTTTTAGTTTTTTCTAAATAAAGGTTACAAACAATTTTTGTGTTGTTCTATTAAACGGTTGCTACAACGTTGGCGCGTTATAGCTGTGTGTTACAGTTAAAAAAAAAACCTTACAATGAGTATTATATTAGTAAACGTCAGTATAAATCTCCATGGTAACTTAAAATAATAATTTCATGGATTTATTATTGTTTCATAGCCACCTTAACGTATTTTAAATATAAATTATGTTTTTACCAATTTTAGAGTATTATAATTGATTAAAATAATATGTGCGATATATTGTTGTGCTTAGAATTTCGAGCTCTTTCGAAATTTGAAATAAAAAATCCAGGTCCGTATTTAAAAAAATGAACTTGATGATGGATCCGAAAAACCGAAACGTCAAATCAAAAAAGTAATAACGCCACTTTAAAAAACTAAAAAAGTGGCAATGAAAAAGTGCAATTTGTTTTGTAATATCTCTTTAAATAAAGTCAGCAGAAAATAAATAAAAAAATTTGAACTTTCGGTTTTTTTCGGTTATCTCCGAAATTAGTCGGAATTTTTTCAATTTCCAAACGGCATTTTATTGAGCACCAAAATACGCAACTTTGCCATAATTTAAACTTTTTCGTATCTCTTACGGTTTCCAAGATCCCAATGGTCACCTTCGAATTTGGGACACCCCGTACATCCGTTCACTACTGTCGTTCTGAAAAGAACAGTTTTGCTGACGTTTCGCCAAAATCACCTTTGGCATTTTCGAAGCTTTCTTTCTCGCGTCCCAATAGAGTCTCTATTCCGAATAGAGAAATTAACTAAGGTCTTTAAAAAGTTACAAAAATATAATAATAAAAATATTACCAAATAGAACTGGTAACGACTCTATGCCAAATTTACGTCCTTTACGAGTGGTTTTACAACTATTCATTCATAACAAGCATCATAGCACTGTTGTTTATAGTCTAATTACAAAACAGACGCTGCATTGTTGTCATTTTTGGTACCGCGTTCGATCGTTGTTGTTTATATATTTTTTTAGTTTTTTAATGATTTTGTAAGTTCTGTGGGTTGTAGTACTTAAATAAATAAAAAACTATGGTGAGGAAGTGTGTCGTTTGTTTAAATACAGACTATTTAAGTACGGAAGTACCAAATCACAAGTAAGTCTTGAGGTAATTAAGGTTAGATATCAGTGGTGTCCAAACCGTAAGGCCTTAGCACGTACACATCTTAATTCGATATTTAAGCCATTCTAGTATGTTAATTAGCATGGAAAACAAAAATAAAATGGGTGCTAATTGATCAAAATCAAATATCTTGCAAATCTTGGGTTGGGTTTTACATAACGTAAACATTAAAATGCATACTAGCTCTCCAAATGTTTAAATGCGTTATTTACAATACATATATACTATTTTGTATGTTAATAAGTTCTATATTTCTATGGCTAAATGATTTTATGTATTTTTGCGGATTTGTATAATGCGTTTTGGTTATAAAACATTTTGTTTAAATCATATTGTGATTTTAATGTTCAGATACCTACGTTCAAGTAGCTCACGTTTTTCCTTCACATACTAAATTCCAAACGACTTAGTGCCTCGGATTGTATCTAATATATAATTAAAATGTAGTACAATTCCTACCTAACCTTTTTAGTATATAAAAGCTAAAGATGAATTATTTTTTGAGTATTTTAAATTTTGTTATACATCAATGTTATTAATATTGAAATGTTTAATGTATTTCTGATATATTTTTTGTTTTTCAATTACTCATATATAGACAATCCAAATTATGTATATGTATAAGTAAATCAGGTGTTTGGCAATAACCGGTTCAAGAACACAAACAAATTATTAAATTTTTGTTGAACTTTCTAGTAGATCTACAATAAATGCCTAATAAATTCAAATTAAAGTTGGTAAAATAGTTATAGAGACATGTAGGGTAGCTGAGAAGTTTTCTATAGCTTGTTGCATAAAACTAATAGTATTTTTGATAAAAACATCAAAGATTTATTTACCTTACTAATACTACGAAATACTTGCCATCTTCAATGTATGATCTATTTTGGGATTACATGTATAATGACGAAGTCTTAAGCGAACATCCCATTCAGTTGATAAAATTAATTTTAAAAAAGTATTTCAAGATTAGAATATATCACGAAACCATGAAGCATTTAGATTTAACCAAGAGACATAAATCAAGGAGTATCAATACAAAAACTACCCTATTTAAAAACGAGTCATTATTTCTAAATAGGGAAGTTCCATTTTAGCTAGTAAACATTATGAGTAACATGGGTTTAGGGGAAAAAAAATATATATATATAAATGTATGCCTGGTGGGATATAAACAAATAAATAAATAAATAATATTTTTTCGTTTTAATTGTGTCATATATTTCCAATTGTTTTTTAAATTTTAATATCTTTAAAAGTATTTCGTTATATCCTTCAGTCGACAGTGTCAATGATATATACTCGTAGTATACGTACCCCTTCAGTTCTTAGTAAAACTATTATTAGTATTCTGTCACAATTGGTTGCAATATTTGACACTAAACTAACTGAAAATTCATGAAAAAATATAAAAACCTTTTAACATTTTGCAATATTATTTAAAATATAGGTAAATTTCCTTTTACCCGGAACACCATACACGCATATAACATAATTTATGTATCCATACAGTTATTTTCTAATAAATTAACACATTATATAAAGGTCAATATGTGTCAATTTTTTTTACTACTAGGAAGGTTCTGTTAAAAGAACTTATTTTTGAACCCAAGTCTTACCTTATAAGAAATTACAAATACAATGTATGTGGTGGAGTTTGTTATGAGGGATATTCCGGGCAAAGTTTTTGTAACATACATACATACCGGGTGGTCGAAATTGGTCTGTTTTAACAGAGAAAACCTATTTCCTGACTAGATAGAGCAAAACTGACTTAGGTGTCATGGGCTCGATTTCTGAGAAATGTTTAATGGCAAAAACCGCCTGCCGATATTTTCACTGCCAACTGAGATATAGGGCGTTTTTCAATTTTCGGCCATTTTGAAAATTGTCCATAACTTTTTTATTTTGCGGAATATTAACATTCTGCAAAGACATTCTAAAGGCACTTTTTTATGTGCAATCCAGTGGCGTACTCAGATTTTTTCTATAGTTGCCCGTTTTATCATAAATAGGCAAAACTTTTTTTTTTCAAATGGAAATCATAGTTGGCTATAAATTATAAAAAATGCTCGCGTTTAGCCCTTTTCAGTGATATAAAGTTGTAGGTACTTATTTTCAAAAATAACGAAAATATTAGGTGTTTTTGGTTTACATCGAAGTAGGCCTTGGAATAATGACGCGCGTTCAATATTTTGAATATATTGCTGTCAGATTACTGTAGTCTGGTGTAATTATTGCGTTTTGGTGTTATCTTTATAAAGTTGTGTTAAGTTGCTGACAAAATATGTTTGAGAATTATGAAAAGTATGATATGTTAAAATGTTACATATTATCTAACGAAGTTCCTGAAGCAGCTAGTGAATTATATTTTAATACATTTCCCGAGCGACGTCAACCGGATAACCGAATTTATCAAACATTAAAAAGTAATTTAGTAAATTACGGAAGTTTTAAAAAGTTAAGAACAAGACATTATGAACTAAAGGAAGAAAAGGAAATCCAGCAGCTAAATATAATTGGCGAGGTATTAGATCATCCTGGCACCTCCTCTCGAACATTGGCTAATATAACGAATGTTCCAAAGACCACCGTTTTAAAAATACTCAAAAAACATAAATTCAAACCGTACAGAACGAGAAGAGTTCATCAACTCCGTGAAGGGGACGCCGCTAGAAGATTGAGATTTTGTCAGTGGTATGAGCAAAAATTCATGGAGAATGAGAATTTTCCATTAAATATTATTTGGAGTGATGAATCCAGAGTAGATACTTCTGGTATATTTAATAGATATAATTCATATCACTGGTCCACTGAAAATCCACACGTAGTTGTGCAACAAGACCGGCAAGGTCGGTGTGGATTCAATATATGGGTGGGGATATTCCGAGGAAGATTTGTGGGACCTTATTTTTACGATGGAAATTTAACTGCAGATGATTATGTAAATATTTTGCGCACATATATTGTCCCTTTGTTGGAAGACATACCTTTAGCTGATGCCAGAAATATCTACTATCAACAAGATGGTTGTCCCCCGCACAATGCAAGGATCACAACTGATCTTTTAAACTTCGAATTTCGAGAAAATTGGATTGGTACGTGGGGCCCCATACCTTGGCCTGCTAGGTCCTGTGACTTAACTCCCTTAGATTTTTTTTGTGGGGAAGATTGAAGGACTTGATATTTAAAGGAAGAACCTTTCACACAAAAGAAGAATTGCAAGAGGCCACTAGGCAAGCTTTTGCATCTATTAGCCCAGTTGAACTAATAAATAGTTGCAACTCGGTACGCAAAAGATGCTTAGTTTGTATTCAACAGGGAGGGGCTCAATTTGAACAACTTGTCTAAATATATTTATCAGAAACCTATCTAACTAAATACCTAGATTTTCATAATTATTTTTTATTTTCACTTGTAGCTGTAAATAGTAGTTTAGTTTGTTAATTTTGTTCAACTTTGCTATGTAAACAAAAAAAAATAAAAAAAATTAATAATAAATAATTAAAATAACGTTAGCTAGTGTTATTTAAAGTTGTGTTTAAGTTGCTAACAAACTATAAATCTTAACAATACATAATTGAGATATTGTCATCACAAATCAAAGCCTACTTCGATGTAAACCAAAAACACCTAATATTTTCGTTATTTTTGAAAATAAGTACCTACAACTTTATATCACTGAAAAGGGCTAAACGCGAGCATTTTTTATAATTTATAGCCAACTATGATTTCCATTTGAAAAAAAAAAGTTTTGCCTATTTATGATAAAACGGACAACTATAGAAAAAATCTGAGTACGCCACTGAATTGCACATAAAAAAGTGCCTTTAGAATGTCTTTGCAGAATGTTAATATTCCGCAAAATAAAAAAGTTATGGACAATTTTCAAAATGGCCGAAAATTGAAAAACGCCCTATATCTCAGTTGGCAGTGAAAATATCGGCAGGCGGTTTTTGCCATTAAACATTTCTCAGAAATCGAGCCCATGACACCTAAGTCAGTTTTGCTCTATCTAGTCAGGAAATAGGTTTTCTCTGTTAAAACAGACCAATTTCGACCACCCTGTACATAACTACGTACATATCTACATACATGCATAGATACATACTTACGAACATGCAAATATACATAATATTTTTAAAGTTTTGTTTTATTTATCGTTATGATTTTATAATCACTTACCTATAAAAAAAATCAATTAAGATATTTATTATTTTCCTTCATAAAAAAAGATTTTTTTTGTAGCAATTGGAATTTTACTGACTTTTTAAACATTAAATTATGCCGCCATTTGGTTTCGCCTTATACCAAGTATGGTTCATCCCTTTCTCACACTTGATTTTTGTGTAAGATTTCAACTTAATTGCATAAATAGTTTTTTAAACATTTAATTAGGCCTTATTTTGTTTAGCCATAAAGGCTCCTCACCAAAATTATACTAGTTTATTCCAAATTTTTGGGCAAAATTTGAGGTAAATTGGATTAGTAGTTTTTTAGTAAAATTTTTTTAACATTTTATTAGGTGGCCATTTTTTTCCGTTATATTGAATTTTGATAAAAATATTACCATGTCATCCCCATATGACTGAATTTTTTACCAAAATTTGAAATCAATCGAGTAAGTAGTTTTTTAGCTATACCGCAAACAGGCAGACAGACCGACGGATTTGAGAATTTCAACATTCTTGAAACTGCAATGCAAAATCTGCAAAAGTCTCGGGGGGTGATATCTATACGATTACAATACTTTCCTCTTACAAGGAAAGTGAAAAGAACCGCAAAATATTTATATCACCTGCTTTTTGATTTTAAACAACCCCCAGTCCGAATTTCTGACTACCCGTCTGACAGATACTCGAAATTGACAAAAACACATTAAATTGGTTGCTATAAACATATATTAAATTAAAGAGAAACGAGCCGCTGCTGGTTCAGTCTATAGCGAGTGCCAACAGGGTTGCCATTTTTGGGACCGGCGACACAGAGGAAGATATATGTTTTCTCTCGCACTCAAAGCACCATTCAACTTTCGAGACTATTTATGAATGAAATGTTTAGTCTATCCTTTGTTTTATAGTCTAAGGCTAGAACGTAGCAGCCGCTAATAGCCGGTACACAAGTACAGTTTAATCGGAAGGAAGTAGTCTAGGGAAAAGAACATTTTTGGGATGACTGTACTAAGAAGTCCTTAAATCAGAAACACGTATCTATGTTTGGTCAAATGTCAATGTGTTTTATAGGTCATTCACTAAAATATAGCAACTAGATTATAGTTCTTGTCACGTTAATATTTTTTCTTATTCCCTACACACAATAAATATAGCGAACTGAAGTCATTGTTAATGTTGTCTCTACAACTCAGTAAAGTCTTCCCAAAATTGTTTTGCTTTTTATTCATCGTCAAATCTAATAAAATACCCAGATTAATTTAACTACGAAGACATCGAGCTGGAAGCTTCTTGTCAAGCAAGAATCGTCCTCTGCTGTGACCTAAATGAACCTAATGTGTACTGCACGGCATGTCACTTGCCTGGACGGTTTTCGTTAGGACATCAATTTCGCTTCATATTGTACTAGATGTAGGGTCGCCAGATTAGGATGGCTAAATTCTGGGATGGATAGCAAGGAAGAACAAAAAAAAATAAAGCATAATCAAAATTGGTTTTATTACCTAAGCGCAAAAAAGTTAAACGAAGGTAAATAAATCAAAACATATTAACAGAGTAACTTATATTTATCGCTAGACTTTGCTACTCTTAATAAGTTTATAAAGCCTTGATTTTTACTCATTCTTAAAAAATGCGACGAAATTTGATCATTTGGTACGTTTTTGGGTAACTCACTATATTCAAAGTATTCTTTCAATTTTTCATTCCTTAAAGCAGAAGAACTAAATTCAACGTAAATGAGTTCGAGAGTTGGGCGGGTATACATTGAACAGCCGACAAAGCCAGCGGCGGCGCAATGTCGTGATGTAATAATGTTAGGCAAGAGAGTGTATTTTTTTTCCTTGTGAACTTTATAATATTTGGTTTTTCTGATTTGAACTTGACGCTTTCCGGGATAGTATAATGAAATTCCGGAATCCGGGACAACTTACCTAAATTCGGAATTTTCCCAGAAATTCCGGACGTCTGGCAATCTTAGATGGAAACCACAATATGTGTTATGGTGAGACCAAATACCAAGTAGTCAGTAAATTGTCTTAGTTCTTCGTTTAGCTTTATTGCGCATATTGCGCTGTTCTGGTCACAATGACCAAATGTATCTTTTGAACTTTAACTATACTATATAAAAGAATTACTTCTAATTGCATCTACGAATATCTAAATTATTTTGAGAAATATTTGTATTCAAACTAAATACATGCACATCATTCTCATTTTCTTGAGCTTTGCCTTGAAATAAGAGCACTCTCATTTTGTAGTTGCTGCAGCTTTAGCAGTGACGACACTTTTGAGATATCTGCATAGCTTTGCATACATGAGAAGCTAAGGAAGATGTGCATATGCAAATATATATATATATATATATATATATATATATATATATATATATATATATATATATATATATATATATATATATATATAATATATATATATATATATATATATATATATATATATATATATATATATATATATATATAAATATATATATATATATATATATATATATATATATATATATATATATATATATATATATATATATATATATATATATATATATTTTCTGATATCCCAAAAAAAAAAATGGCTTGCAAAATTTTTGATTATATATTACTAGCCATGGATTCAATATCGTCCACAATGTTAGTGTCAGATGCTGGTGTTGATTTACAAACGTTGAAAAGTCTTTATGGATGAAAGTTCAATAGTGTGGATAAAATTATGTTGACCAATTTATCTAAAGTAAAATAAAAATTACTGTGAAGGTAGTTAGATAAAATACATCGACAAAAATAGCAGTTCTCAAAAAAGTCCATCGGAAAGCATAAGAATAGATTCTTACGTAACTTAGATTGATAACAAAGATTGGTATGAAATATCATAGCGATTATCAACTAATAATTTTAATGCATAAAATACAGCAGTATTCCATGACAATCTTTGAATAAATAAACTGACTGATTTATTCAAAGGTTACAGTACATTTGTAAACTGGTTGTAATTTTAACATTGATTGATTTCACAAAAGTTTATAGTAAAACTCAATAATTAACTGTAAAACCATAACCTTCTTCGTCCAGGTTTTCTCGACGTTTATTTGCGCTCCCATGCAATTAGTTACCCCTGACAAATAGGGTATTTGAAATATTTTTAAGTCTATCTTAATGTGTTGCTTTCATACTTGTCATAGAAAAATTCTATTTCTTAATCACAAACCGCTCAAGCAGTTTCAGCTTATATTATTCCTAATCAGGTGGAAACCAAACTTTCCCAGTAATACGCAGTTAACAATTACTGCAAAAAATGCCATGTCGTAAATTAAGAAGTGTTTACTTTGTAAATATGGTTATTGCCATCTCTGTCGAAAACACTTTACTATTGTTAAGTCAAAGATTTTGTTGAATTTGTTTTTGGCTTAAGACTGTTGCGCTAGAGATGGAAAATAATAACCATTTCGACAGTGGCGTATTTAAGGGGGAGGTTAAAACTTCCAGAGCATCTATTATTTAAGCTTTAATAGTACAAATAGTATAAAATGAGGACATTTTTTTCAGGATTGGCGGGCAAAGCCCCTTCCACTGCCAGTCTTAGTGTGCTTTAGTTTAGGTACATAAAAATAAAGTAAAGACATTTTTTTGGGTGTTGAAAATTTATCGCGTCAAAACACTCCCAGAAGCGAAGTCTATATTCGCCACTGCTTTTCGACATAAATATTGTACCACACTATTCAGTCGAAGTTGAGAACTGAATTAAAGTCAGTTTTAGAAGAAAAAATACGGCAAAGTACTGTTATACTTCAAAGCCGGTTATTTAACGTATTCGCCTTGAAACCATCAATGGGAACATAAAGAAATGCTTAACAAATCTTCGTCGATTTGTAAATGCTCATTTATTTCACGAAGAATTTATTTTCTATACAGATTTAGCATTGTGTTAGCATGTAGGATAAATGAGTGAGAAAACAATTGCAGTGTTCTGAAGGTGTAGAAGTGTTTAAAAAACTATATTAACTAGAAAATGTTTGTATTAATTTATTAAATTTCGGCTAAGTATTAAATAACAAATTATTTAGTAAGAGGATTACAATTATAAAATGCGGACACTTAACTTTTTAACTAAAGTATTAATTAAAACACATTCTAAAGCTGGTAGATCAATACCTATTTCAGTTTTGCTCCTGAGGGGGAATATCAAACTGAAGAGCTACCAAAACATAAGTAAGTATACTTCCTGCAACCTGAAAAATAAAGATATAAAATTATATAATAATGCCAATTCACTGGCGGACAAAAAACATTTTTTTTGTTGTAACACAAATCAGAATAGCATAATCTAATAGAATGGACCTATACAAATACGAAAATGACAAATAGAAAGTTGTAGCACGTAGGGTTTTCTTGTTAGAGTTATAGAACCATATCGAATGTTACGATACTTAATATCTATAGAAAAAATTATTTCAGAAAATTCTTAACTCTGTTTATTGACTATGTTTACAGTTTTCCCCTATTAAACATACAATACATCTAAGAGAAAAGCAAACGAGAAAAATTATAACTTAAAACACTGATTAAACTTTATTGTTTCCGTTTATGAGGTGTCCTATCTTCTCTCTTCAAAAACCAACAGTAGTCACCCATCATGGCTGGATCTCATCGTTCTTGGTACAGAATTTCCATTGTTCAACCTTTCACTCGTCACTAACAGCTCCCAAATTTTTAGGAAAAAATGACGGATGGGAATGGAGGAAGTGAATTTTTAATGACATTCTGGCACCAAGCGCTTCATAGGTATCTAAGACTTCATTAACTAATTGTTCATAATTTTCATCCATATTGTTGCCTAAATTTTTTGATTTGTGGCCCAATAGAAATGTCTTTTTTTAATTTGGCACCACTTAACTGGGGAAATCTTGGTGAAACCTTTCACTCGTCACTAACAGCTCCCAAATTTTTAGGAAAAAATGACGGATGGGAATGGAGGAAGTGAATTTTTAATGACATTCTGGCACCAAGCGCTTCATAGGTATCTAAGACTTCATTAACTAATTGTTCATAATTTTCATCCATATTGTTGCCTAAATTTTTTGATTTGTGGCCCAATAAAAATGTCTTTTTTTAATTTGGCACCACTTAACTGGGGAAAGACCTGCCTTAGATATTTAAATCCATCGCCATCTTTATTCAAAGTCTTCACAAAGTTTTTCATCAGCCCAAGTTTAATATGAAGAGGAGGCAAAAGGACATTTTTGGAATCAACAAGAGGTATAAATTTAACATTTTGAGATCCCGATTTAAATTCGCTTCTTTCTGGCCAAAGGTTTGCCCGACTGTCCCATAAACAAAAAAAAACAGCAATATTTTATAAATCCTCCCTGAAGTCCCACTAAAATCTCTATAACTTTTAAGTCCCCACATATCTGCCATTTATACCTATTGTAGTTTATTTTATCCAAAATCGTGCGCATATTTTCATAATTTTCTTTCATTGCAACTGGTGTAGAGGGTTTTATATTTCCATAATGCAATAACACATCTTTTAAGCTATATTTAGATGAGTCTATAAATAAGCGTCACTTACGGGCAGAATGCTTAATATCAAGTTCCTATCAATTTTCCATGCAGCAGAATTCAGAAAACATAGCATTTCTTTTTCTCAAATTCGTAATTTTTGTTTCTTTAGCCAATAGGTTCCATTCCTTAAGACGGGAACCCAGAAGTTCTGACTATTGCTTGGATAACCCCAAATCACGTACTAAATCATTTAATTCACTTTGAACAATCAAATGTGGCTCGCCGGAACTGGACTGTGGTAAAAGTGGGATCGGTGCACTGTTCTTCTGAGCTGCCTGATGATGCGTTATCTCCATTATCTCCCAAATCAATAGCTTGCCAATTTAAAGGCGCAATCAGCACTGACAAATTTGCATTATGAGGAACAAGTCATATGTGAGGAACAAGTCATATGGCAGATTGCAAATTTGGATATTCTATATTGTGCTTTCCCTTTTGGAATAACCTTCAGTCTTTGTCAGGCAAAAATAACAATCGTCAGAATGATTGGTGGGTTCTCGCCATACCATTGGAACTGCAAAAGGCAATACTTTTTCTCTTTCCCTTCATCCGATCCACCAATGATACACTACAACTAACACAGCACACATGGGGAGCCCACCGCTTATCTTGATCCCCAATTAACACACCAAAATATTTAAAGTAGGCTTTTTTTACATTTTCGGAAAATAGCCTGGATTTCACCAGAAATTCTCCACAAATATAAAAAAATTTGTTAGGAGAAATTTTGCAACTTCAGCGCGTTTGACTCGACATTCTCGTCTTCACATACATTTGCTTATTGATACACAAAGAACCACTCAATTCGAAACTCAACAGAAGAGTGATGTTTAACGTTTATTTTATATCTAATGTTCTAAGCAACCCAGTCTAGGTAATTTTTCCGTTGTAAAATGGACCCATTTTAGCCGCCCCACAATAAAATGGTTTACCTGGCAGTATAAAAGGTTCTTATTATGCTATTAAAAAATGGTACGTATTAGGGTTTTCCGAATATTTTTTTTATTATTGGTAGGGTATCCATTGTGAAAATAATGAGCTGGCCTGTGTTAGAAAAATCGTGTCGGCCAGTGATTATTAAATTATTTTATTTTAATTATTTATTTCTAATGCAGTTATGCAAGAAAAAACTTATGAAACATAGATGCTGAGTGAAGAGGATCTTTTTAAGAAGCGAAAAAAATTACTTTATATGTTCGAAGAGTTGCTTTAATTAAATAGCTGTCGAACTATATAGTTTTTTAATATTATTGTTATTAACAGAGTACTCAATAAAAAAGATTAGATTTTACATTAGAATAGAATATTTAATTTCTCGGATAACAATATCTAAGTTCTTAGCCAATCTTGCAATCCCGCAAGATGCATCCACCCCTTCAATATAAAAATGGAGCATCTAACTATGCATTTTGGTACCCAACGACTTAAAGCAACGCGGAGAAGAACAAAAAAGAGAAGCTTATTTACGGATTGAAATCAATATTTAGGATTTATTAACTCTAGAGGTCATAGAATACGTACATTTAACTCAATCATATTTCTGACATCACCAGTATGTCAAATAGATTGTGAGATTCAGAGACAAAAGTATGGGAGGGTTGGGAAATTTCACTTCCGTAAATTGGGAAAAGCAAACCTAAGTTGGGAAAAATTAAAGATAAATACGTTTTTTTGTCAGTGATACTTGCTGGCAATTCCAAAGCACAGACTTTTTTTAGTTCCCAGTTGGGTTTTTCTTACATACTCCCACCCCTCAATTTTTCCTCTTCAAGACGCCCCTGATTAGATTTATTTGGACGCAAGACCCGCGAGCGATGCGGTATAATGTTAAAATGCTTTATAAACCATATAAAAGTTTAAACAAATAATAAGACAAATACAAAGAAACGTTATTAAAGCCTGCTGTGAGGGAATGAGAGATTAGTGTCAAGCTACCAAAATAGGGCCAACTAAAGATTTAATAGTATTTTTAGCGATAGAAATATACTCCTAAGAGGTGAAACACTGAGGCCTCATTGAGTCCCCTCTTAAACCCTCTTTAGAAACAATAGGTTTATGATTTTTTAGACTTTATTTCTGAGACTCGACTCTGTATTTTTTTGAAGTTCGCTATCTCTTTCGAAAAATGACAAACTTATAATTTACCAAAAGAGCAACAAAAATAAACAATCCGTATATTTATATAGCTGATGACCTAGGTAGGTTATTAGGGCTGGAACTCTATAAAAATATAAGGAAAGGGAATCTTAAAATAGAGATTATTTGTTTTTGTTGCTCTTTTGGTATCTGATTAGTTTGTCATTTTCTTAAAAGCGATAGAGAGAGCGCATATAAAAAAATATGTTCAGAGTCGAACCTCAGACATCATATTTTTATTACTTGTTGCTATCGCCCCAAACGATAGAGTGATTCTCTGATGAAATAGCCAGACACTCACAGAATAAATGTGATACTATCTCATATTCTTGTTTGCAATTCCTTCAAATGTAAGTATCACTTAATTTCATATTATTAAAATGTTTCTTTTTCTAACTAATAGTGTCCGGTCAGAATTCCTATTACAAATAATAAGATGGTCATGGGCGCTTTTTCCTGGGGTATCTTGGATTCCTTCTAGCAAATTCGCAGCTGTTAGTTTCATCAACTTCTTAGGGGCGAAAGGGTTACCGCCTTGAGAGCCTGGAACTTACAACTGCTCATGCAAAGCCCTTCTCCACATCTATGGAACAAATTAGAGAAACGATTAAGAGAAGCTGAAGGTACACCTTTAATCCTGGACTGGCAAGTTGTCAAACAGATAAAGGCAAAGCTAAAATGAGAAGGGCAATACAAGTCTTGTGACAATGGGATCTGCCCCTACTGCCACATCTGAAATCTTGATAACGTTCGAAAAACATAGTAGAAACAGATTTTTTTATCTCAAAAGTCGAGAGAATTTAAAGGATAGAATAACACCAAACATCCTGATACAACCCAACAGTTATATATAGTTATATATCACAGACAGATCTACTGATACCGTTTTTTACATGGTCGTGGATCGGAATGAGTAACCGTTGGGCATTAAAAAATGTGTTGGTTGTGTTTATAGACACCAAAGTTGCAAAACGATCTTCCCAAGCTGAGCTAGTCATATGGATGGAAGAGAGATTATCCATAAAGACACAGCAGTTAAAATTATCAAAATCTACATACACAGACATTAGACCAAAATTGCTAGTTCTGAGAAGGTATAAAATAATCAAAATTTCTATGTGGAAATGTTCTAATAAAGCCCTGGTAGATGTTACTCAAACATATAAAGTTTCTATTTTTCGGGTTACATAACCCTCGTGTACTTGCTGGCAAATTGTCCAGGTCATCTAAATATTTTTAAACTTATTCGCCTTAGCTGTTCTCAGTTGCAACAAAATGAAATAATAAAATTAAAAAATCTAACAACAGCTACGACTGCATTCAAAAATCACACACCCTAAGGTCTAGAAACGGCTTATTTCGCAAGTCGTGGTTAATCATTTCCCACGGCTCAAATGGGTTTGTCATTGGTCAGCTCCCGTCTGTAAAATGCTGCCTACTTCATATTTTCTTTTATGTTAGCGCCGCACCTTCGACATTCGGCGAATTATACGATTCATCGTTAATCGGCGATTTCCTGCAAGTGTTACCATAGCGAGTATTCGGTGATTGTTATTTTACCGATTGGTCAGTGGCATAGCATATTTTGAGTTTTATTTGTTTGAGCGGCATCAATTGCTCCCCCCGCCCCTATCTGTAATCCCGTAATCGCGTACCCTTTATCCTTAAATCAGACTTTGGCGCCCTTGTCTTTTCTGGCCCTCCCGTCTCATTTAAGTAGCGCTTTGCTTTGTTTTCAGAAAAAAAAATTATAGTAAATCGACGGGACGATCTTTTTGTTTTGTTGTCACTTGTATTTACTTCGCGCTATTTTGTATATTTAATGTCCGCAAAAAATATTATTTCGCAATTGATGTTGGTATTTTGAACCTAGTAAAAGTAGACAATAAGCGTATTGGTTAATAAACGCATGTGTGTAGATATGTGCTCGCCCGCACTTCGGCAATTCGCTCTCCAATTTTTTGTTATTCGACAAATACAGCACGTAATCTCGATTTTGCACAATAAATAATTGGTGGTTGCCCGGTTAATATTTGTTTGTATTCTAATTTTCAATTCATATGTGTCAAAAATATTTAAAATATTTTTATGTCATTAAGAGTGGCAATGTGGTGCAAAAAATAAAGGGTATACAGCGAATTTAAGTGTAGGCCTTAAATTCAGACGTAGAAAAAACAGTTTATAATACGTTTAAAAATCACATTCATATGGCACCAAACTGTCACATTTGTGTGAAAAGAGCTGTTTTTGAAACTTGTTATATAATATACTCTACAAGAACTTTATCTTCATTAAATTATAATAATATATCAAAACAGTTTATTATCAAGGTAACAACTTTTGTCCGTACCTTTTTTTCAACTTGAATTGTTAAAGAGATAAAGGCTGGAATTCGCTTTCTTGCTTTCTAGCTCTTGTACTTCTATAGTTTATTCACTATTTAAATACATCTCGCATGAGTAGTGATAGATGGCGGGCTGGCTATAATCCATCCTCCGGAGATAACAGCCCACGTGTGCGACGTTTTTTTAACCTAAGTAAAATCTCTCTGACCCAACTTTATAGGCTCAAATAAAGGTTGACTAACGTACCTCTGTGACCCAAATAAATCGTGTTCAACCCAACTATGTGACATTGCTAAACCTAAAAATATTCATGTAAACTAACCAATTATTCACTTTGAATTTCCCTGCAACCCAACAAACCGTTTCCGACTCAAGTTCCCCTAAACACATTTTTAAGTACGTCTCGACAATGTGATATTTTTAAATTATAAATTCTCTTTAACTTAACCAAACGCTTCATTATCATAAAAGCAAGTATTTACCATTCGACATTGATTTACATCCAGAAAAGCCTAGCCCGCTGAGGCGCTCTCGGCCCTTAAGGAATTAAACTCAAAAGGTTATCTTCTGTCCCTCGTCAAGAAGATAATTAAAATCAGTTTATAAATTATTGTTAATTTTAAAAGTTTGAACAGGTTCATTTATAGCAAAATGCCGGTGTGCCGTCACATATGAAGTTTTGATATCAAAACCAGAATGTGATATTGATATTAATATTAAAGAAAACGGCCTACAGATGCTTTTTTATAGTAGTAGTATTATTTTATATTTTAATGTATTTCAATTTTCTATTCTAATGTTTTTCTAATGTTAACTTGAAAGTAAATCAGTGTTTCTATGATTTTCAATGATATTTCTTTCTCAGCGATTTTTACTTTAAACATGTTTTTATCGAGTTTCTTATTCATATTAATAAAGAAATGTGTTTTATATTATATGTTTATCTATTTTAAACATCATATTGATAAAATCTTAAGTTAAGAGTTCTAAGTTAAAATTTAAAGTTTCGAGTCCATTGCATAGCTCACCAGTCTTATTATTTTATGCTTAGTATAATATTTACGAATATAATTCATACACTTTCAAAACTCACAACATCTTATTAGAGAACACCTATAGTCATGCACATTGACTTGTTTGAATAACAAGCTTTAAACTCATGAATCTTTGTTACCTTCGATTACCACACCTTTACGGATAGAATCCTTCCTTAGTGCACCCCTAGGAAACTCAAGGAATATTTCCTTTAACTTTAAATTTTAAATCTCTAGGTTCACTGGTTTAAGCTGCAAAATGAATGTTCCTCCATACAAACTTTGCCACGATTAATTAATTAGTTAATGAACTTGAATAAGTATATACTTTGAAAGTATAATAAAGAAATTATAGCTTTCTATTAACTTCACCACGGTTCACCCCCTTCGAAAGTAAATTTTCGGAAATAATGAAATACGTGTTATTTTATTTCTTTTGAAGACTGTCTAGTGTGTTATTATCGTAACTTAGAGGAAAATGTTTTCTTCATACAAACTTTACTACCCCTTTAAGGACGAAATTTTTGAAATTCCTCCTTAGTACGCCCCTAGAGCACTATAAATATATTTCCTCCAAATTTCATGTCTCTATGTCGTCCACCGGTTTAGACGACTAGCTAACCACACCAAACTAACATTATATTATTATAGTTTTTCAAAATGTTGGAAACTCTGGTAATAAAGAGAAGGATGCTAGAGATGATGCTGAGGATGATAAGAGAAATCAAACTATATCTGTATAGATAGTATACCTATACAAACGTTGAAATTTGGAGTTTGGAACAATTTTTTTGCACCCACTTATTAGAGCTTCCAAGGAAGTTTATATAGTATAGAAACGGATGTTCCTAGGATAGATAGCAGATTTTTTTTCGAAACCTGTCTTTGTCATAGATTGTAGTAGTCAGCCAGAGGGTATTAAAAACTACGTCTTAAAAATGTTTAGTTTTTAATATTTAGAATCTATCAAGTAAAAATATATTTTTTGTAATACTTTATAAACATATCTTTCAATAAATAGAATAAAATCACTTTGTTCTGTCTGGACTTTTGCAAAAATATCTCATCTCTTTCACAGACTAAATTATAAACATAAAGAAAAATGTATTAAAATACCTCCTAACATAATATATGTGAGAAGAGCTTTTAAAAACCGTATTGTTACTTGTCTTTTTTTCAAGAAAAAATCTAGTTGACGTTAAATCAGAGTTGGGTTAGACAGATTTTATTTAGATTAAAAAAACATCGCACATGTGTCTCTCCAGAGGATAGAGAATGGTCAACGAGGGTCTTTCCTCTACTCGCATGGCTATATAAGTAACTAATTTTTTTTAATACGTATTAAATTAATTGAGTTAAGAGACTACTGATATTTAGAATAAAGTGTAAGTGTATTTGCACATTACCTACAATCAGTATTGAATAAGAACTTAACCCTCGTTTAATTTTTCTCTTATGAACCTGAGAGGAATAACTATATAGTAAATAAAAACATATCTATACTTTATTTATTAAATAATATGCCCGAGTACTTACTAGGCAAGCAATGTACTAAGTTCAATGATAAATTCAAAATCAAAAATGTTCCGACTTTAAACTAGCTTTGAATTAGTCACGGCTGGAGTAATGCAAGTTATAGTCGCATAAGTCCTATCAATGGTTACCCTAGTTTGAGAAGATTCTCGAAAAAGTTGATTATGTCCTGTGCGTCTCACTAGAACATGTACTAAAACAAATGATTTGAACTCTGGGCGAGCGATAACATTGTTTAATGATTTGTATAGGAGCAGAAGTATTGCATCGTCTCTTCTCGATTCAAGTTTATCTAACTGAGACAGTAAAGCCTCGCCTCATATGGATTATACTCGTATTTATTTGTGTTCAGCTTCTAAATACAATACACTTTTTACAAGTTATGTATCTAACATACAATATATAATATATATTTACGGTAAATATTTTGGTTCAGTAATGAAATAAGTGGAAACTGAACTAAGTTTTGTAAATAAACCTACAAAAGCCAGCGGAGACACAAATATAAAGTGCATGTAGACACACACACTTCATAAAATAGTATATACACTAATTAACCCAAAATTATTTAAAATTATGTTGGCGCCTTGTTTTTCACTTATCTTAATAGTAATTTAAAAGGTTACGATAAACAACGTGCAATTTTCGGTCTCGATCTATTTATTTCAAAAAATACGCAATATTTGTGGTTTCTTAAAGTCAACTATAATTTAGGTTAATGTTATAATGTTTGTCTGATATCTTACAGGTGCAAAAACTCGTAGATCCATTTCGAAAAAGTCATTAATTGCAAACTGTAATTGATTGGATATTTTGTTTATAAATATGCGAAGCTGTTGGTGTTCTTCGATAGACTGGGCTAATAATACACGTGCCATTAATATTGGTTTCAATCCATGAACCTGAAAATTGTATTCTATATAATATATTTTTCAATTTAAAAGAGATGTAGAAAGCAAAATGTTGTAAATTGAACTAACAACTAGTTTTAGAGTTAGAGTACCCCGTCGTAATCAACAAAAATAAATGGTCGGTACTGCCGTATATTTGACATAAAATTTAATAGTCAGTCTATTTAATTTTTTGACCGATTTGAATAAGATTTTCAGATTATAAAAGCCTGTTTTATGTAGAATAGTAACAGGGAATGATTTTCTCATAATATTTTTTTTAGAGTTTAACAGGGTGGTAAAGAATATAACGGAAAAAAAATTAAAATAAAGACAATTATCCGGTATTTAATGGAATATCTTAAACTCAATACCTCAGGACGTTTTTGGAGGTCAGTCAAATTAGCCCCCCCCATAACGAATTTATATATGAAAATTTTAAGGTTCTCTCCTGACTAAATACTGCCTTGTCTTACTTGGTGGGGCCATGTTGACCGTAGCCCCCCCCCCACAGTTGACTAATTTTCGATTGTGAATCTGCATATTAACCAGTAAGTTTTGCACCACAAATTTTAAGACTTGCACCATAAATTATAAGTTTTGCACCCCTTCTGTAGACACTCTACAAATAACCTGAAATTTTAAACCTAGCTCCCCCCCCACTTGATAAATTTACGTTTTTGACCCAGCATATTATTCAGTGAATTTTGTACCGTTTTGCATCACAAAGTTTAAGCTTTGCACCCCCTCTATAGGCACTCTACAAATACCTGAAATTTGAAATCTAGCCCCCTCCCACTTGACAAATTTATATTTGCGACCTAACATATTATTCGGTAGGCTTTGCACCCCTTTTGACACTTTACAAATACCTAAAACTTGAAATCCAGCCCTTTCACCACTTGACAAGTTTATGTTTGGGACCCAGCATATTATTCGTGATTTTGCACCAGAAAATGTAAGCTTTGCACTTCTTTATAGGTACTCTACAAATACCTGAAATTTGAAACATAGCCTCCCCCTCCCCCACTTGATAAATTTACATTTGCACTTCTTCTTTAGACGCTACAAATACCTAAAGCTAGTAAGGGGCTAAGTTTCAAATTTCATGTATTTGTAGAGTAAAGTGTATCTAAAGTAAATTGAGACAGCGGAAAATTTGGGGTACACTCAATTTACTACACCACGTATATCAAATAAATTTATTTTTATTCAGTTAATCGGTTTACAAAAGTAAGTTTAAATTTCATCACGCCGCCCATGCTTCACAAAGAAATCGCCGACTGTTGACGGATA
Source organism: Kuschelorhynchus macadamiae (assembly GCA_030620095.1). Classification (NCBI taxonomy): domain Eukaryota; kingdom Metazoa; phylum Arthropoda; class Insecta; order Coleoptera; family Curculionidae; genus Kuschelorhynchus; species Kuschelorhynchus macadamiae. The sequence continues at coordinate 679,528 of JAUTXW010000243.1, read as the reverse complement.
TTTAGTTTTTATGTTGTCTTAATTGACTTTAGATGCACTATACCTATAGGGGAAGTGCAAAGCTTAAACTTTCTGATGCAAAACTCCTGAATAATATGCTGGATCGCAAACATAAATTTGTCAAGTGGTGGGTGAGGAGTTAGGTTTCAAGTTTTAGGAATTTGTAAAGTGTCTAAGGAAGGTGTGCAAAACTTAAAACGAAACGGTGCAAAACTCACCGAATAATATGCTCGATCGGTCGCAAATGTAAATTTATCAAGTGAGAGTGGGGAGCTAGGTTTCAAATTTCAGGTATTTGTAGACAGGGCCGGCCCGAGGAGCTGGCGCGCCCCAGGCCCATAAAAAATTGGCGCCCCCGGGTTTACCTAATTGACTCAATCGAAAATAATATAATTTTTGGAAACTAGTCTATGTAAGTAAGTTTTAACATAACATTTTATCAACTATAAAAATAATAAACTATACTATTTAAAGGAATTTTTCTCGCCAGGACTTCTGCGAGGCAAACTGCTTAATAGGCTCACTGAAATCTATAGAATGTTCATTCACTATAGCGATCATTCCAATTAACTTTAATTTACTGAAGCTGCGTTCTCCACCAGCCACAGTCACCGGAATTGTTAAAAGGATGCGCAAACTAATCCAGACATTCGGCATAGTCTCATACAAATTTTCTTTAAGTAAATGATACAACTAGTATCTTTGATGCAAACTTTCAGGTGAAATAATTCATCACAAAGTTGTCTTACGTCGATGCCGTGTTCTTCTAGAGTTGTCAAAATATCACGAAGGGTATTACACTGTTCTTATAGGATGACCCGATCCTCGCAAATGTTTTGCATGTCATAGAGTAAATACCATTTATTACTATGGGCCTAAAGCAGCGCAAAGCGATCAGAAATATAATAAATAGCAGTACCCAATAGAGGATAAAAAAACTGTTGCCTTATAGCAGCCTTCAAGATCTACAGGCGATTCATCTACGTGTTCATACTGAACACTTCCAAATTCTACATTTACAGTTAAATTCGCTTACAAAGTATGCACGAATTTATACCTAAACTTCAAGATGGATGCTAGCAGATGCGGGCTGAGTGTGCGAGTTTTTTTCTTCTATAAATTGCACAGGTACAGGGCGTTTCACGTAAGCGGGCCACACGATTTTTCTCCGCCTTGGTTTTGCTAAAGGTAAAATTCAAAAACTTAGCTATCGGACTATAGAAAAAAAAATTTTGATCGAACAAAAAGAAATATAGCGAAGAAAATTATTTAAAAAAATTGAACCATGTATATTGTAGGTGGATTTGGTAGTTAATATTTTCATGAATTCGGTTTTAAAATTTCACTGCTGGTTTAAACTGAAATGACACCGGAAGCAAAATTTTTGTGCATGACCCCATTCAATTTCAGCAAAGATTTATAGAACTCATTCTCTCATTTTAAAAATTTAAGGATTTTTATCTTTTAAAGTATCCGAGATATTCGCATTTTAATATTACCATAGCCTAGGAACTATGAGGCTACTAGACTATATTATGATAGTATCCAAAGCCCGATGTCGTTTCCGGTTAAACCGGAAGTAAAATTTAAAAACTGAATACATATTTTTTATTCGTCCTTCACTTGTTTTTTTCTGTTATAACCGATAACCCGGAAAAAACCGCGTAAGTTAGGTGTTTGAATTTTAATTTTAGCAAACCCATAATGGAATAAAAATTGAGTGGTCCGCTCAACCTGTACATTAAAAACAAATACTAGAAATAATAATAGGTGACAACTACTATCGTAATGAATTAAAATTAGCACAAACAACGATAAACAAAAACACTCACTCTCAGCTCGCATGTTCTAACATGCATCCTTCTTGAAGTTAGGTAGGTATAAATTCGTCACCCAGAAATGTACCTTTAGTTTCTATTTCTCAAAATCTCCTTGTTTAATAAAAATATGTATGCTATTGGTGGAACTATACTAGAATTGAATAAATGAAATATTTCGTAAACATCCTCATAAATAACTCTCTATTTGGAGGCGCCCAGGCCATGTTTGTAGAGTGCCTTTAAAAGGGGTGCAAAACTTAAAATTTGTGGTGCAAAACTCACCGAATAATATGATGGGTCGCAAATGTAAATTTGTCAAGTGGGAGGGGGGATGAGTTTCAAGTTTCAGGTATTGGTACAGTCCCTATAGAAGGGGTGCAAAACTTAAAATCTCTGGTGCAAAACGATGCGAAACTCACTGATTAATATATCTATTCGCACTTGAAAATTAGTCAACTGGGGGGGCACGGTCAACATGGCCCCACGCAATAAGACAAGGCAGTATTTACTCAGGAGAAGGGGTGCAAAATTTATATTTTAGTGTGCAAAAGAACCTTAAAATGTTCATATAAAAAATTCGTTATAGGGGGGGGGGCTAACTTAACCAACCTCGTTTTTGGCAGATTTTTTACTGGCTTGTATGAAAAATGGTGTCAATTGTTTTAAAAACAGCTGATTTTATGAGATGTGTAAATTTATAATTGACTAATGCCACATTTCTATTTTTAATGATACCTATGTAACTGTATACTAAATTTCAACACTAACAGTGGACATAAAATGTTTTTCTTTTGTTTTTAACTTAATGCTATTTCAGCTACCTTCCATTACCTTGGTCAAAAGCATTTAGTTAAAAAGATGAGAAACATTTGAGTCAACTGATATTATTCAACTTTGACAAATGGGTATTGTCACACCGGTGCCGGTGAGCCTTACCCCGAAAATCACCTTTGTGCGCTGGAAATGCATGTCTGGATTGGATATAAAGAGACACTCGGATTTAGAAAATAAGGTAAACTAGTATATTGTTTGACCAGCTTTCACATTAACATAAAAATGGGGCGCGCTTTTCCTTCATAGGTTGGGAACTTTACATAAATAATATCAGCTGAGGCTCAGTATGACTTGACCGTATAATCTTTTAGGTTAAGGGATTAAACATATATTAGGGAGATTTCTTCCAGAGTGCTTTCTCCTAGGAAGGTACTCTGCGGAAGCTCTGGAAGAAACTAGGCATTTGGAATTAGGTTAGTAATCCGAAATGCATTTTCCTGAGAAAATACTTCACGGATTTGGAATAATATAAGGCTGGAACTGACACTTGAGTTAAGTCGTATTCTGTGGAGCAATGAACACTTGCCCCCTCCTTAATAAGTACTGGACCCCAATGATTGAAGAGATGCATTGTCATACATCGAAATTTCAATAAAAATTACAGTAAATAAGTTCAGTTCTGGTCATCTTCTAGGCCTTAGTCCGGCGTCCACTCACACTCTGCATATCGTGTTCATTGTTTTTCTTCTCGAACAGCGTAGGACGGCCCTGGATTGATGCTCAATTTATATGACACAAAAAGAAATACAGAATTAATAAATTTTTAATGACAATATAAACAACTGTTTTGGTACATCCTTTTTAAATTAAACCAATTATTAGCCAAAATGAAACGTAACCCGGTGAAATACCAATTGTATATATTTTTTATTTTATGGGCTAATGCATTCCTGCATTAGTTCTTTTGATATAGTGTAATAAAGAAAATATTAGCAAAACCTAAAAATACATTACTTAATTATTATTAGTATGCCCTAATTTTGTATTACTTTATAGGGGTTCGCCTCAGCCTAAGGAGGTATTTTTCAGTAAATATCTAGAGTTATAAAGTAATAAAGATATCTGAAAACCCCGTTTTTCCTAATAAGTTGAGAAAAGCTGTTTTTTTTGTTTCTCAAAATATATTTATACAAAAAACATAGATCCCGAAAATGAAATATGATTTCCCAAAGTATTTCCACTAACTTAAGAATATGTTCATCTTACAGTAATTTTACTCATTACGAATTATGTCTGCGTCGGTAGGTTTCGAGTTCATTGATTTCGTTGATGGCGGAATTTGCCGCGTAATCTGTTTTCTTCGTAATCGTAATTGGCCGGTAGTGAAAATAGTGGGTGTCGATTCCTGTTGCATCGAATTGCTGTGTAATATATATATATATATATATATATATATATATATATATATATATATATATATATATATATATATCAAGAAAAGGGGGGGTTGAGGGGGTAATTACCCCCCAGACTTTGATTCAATATTGAAAATTATTTTGTTTCTAATATTTTTAACAAAAAATTTAAAAAATTAACGGAAAATTTGACAGATATTATTGTGATAATTATTCGATATAATAATAGTTACTATTTTATTTCCAAATATTCTATCAATACTTTACTTTCTGAATTTTAAAAATAAGATTAAGTACGGCTAAATAATAATTCTTTAATTTGCTAGCCTTTGTTTAAAATTTGCCTACCCCCCCCCTTCCGCCAACTATTACTCTACCCAGACCAGAGTTCTGGAAGCGCCATTGATATATTAGTTAAGTCATTTGGCAGTTACAGAGCTTCAAAGAGTCAAAAAAAAAAAAAAAATATATATATATATATATATGTTGATTCTTAGTCCTTCACGGATGGAAAAATACAATGTGTTTTCATTCCGGGTGTACATCCGTTCACTACTATCGTTCTGAAAAGAACAGTTTTGCTGACGTTTCGCCAAAATCACGTCTGGCATTTTCGAAGTTTTCTTTCTCGGGTCCGAATAGAAACTGAAGTGTTGGTGACTGCGACGCTTCCTTTTATACCCCCACTCTGGGCCGAAGGTTATATCTGCGCAGGCGTTGGTCGTTATTTATGTTTTCCGGATGGTGCTGTTTTTGTTGCGCTAATTGCGTTTGAGTTTTTGCGATTTTAGATTTGTCGATTATTGTCTTCCATACTGTTGGTAGTTTTAATGATTCGTCCCTTTTATTCAAATCACCTTGTTTTTCAATTTCTATGGCTTCTCGGATTATTCTGGTCTTATAATGTTCTATATTGGCAATCTCCCTACACTCATCGAAATTTATTGTATGGCCGGTTTCCTGATGATGTAGGAAGCTGAGGTTGTTTGTTTATTTCTGATGCTGAGTTTATGCTCTTCTACTCTTGCTGATATTCGCCTGTTAGTTTGCCCCACGTACAACTTTTCACAGTCCTGGCACGGAATACTGTATACTCCGTGGTTTTTCAGTTTGATTTTATCTTTGGGGTTCCCAAGTAGTTTACCTATAGTTGTTTGTGGCTTGAGTATTGTTTGTATGTTGTATTTCCTAAGAATTCTTCCGATTCTGTCTGTTGTGCCTTTTACATATGGTAAGACTACTTGTTGCTTTCCCGGTTCATAAGTTTTGTTGTTCGTTGTTCGGGAAACCTCTGCATTAATAGCTTTCTCTATGGTGTGATTTGTGTAGCCATTTTTTTTTAAAGCACTAGATATTACCTTAAGTTCGTTTTGTTTCGTCTGTGTTTAAGTTAATCGCACGGATCTGGATATTAGAGTATTTTCCGCAGCTTGAATTTGTGCTGGGTGATGGTGTGATTTAAATATTTAAATATCTGTCTGTATGTGTTGATTTTCTATAAACGGTGTATTCGAAATGTCCATTATGCAGTTTTGAGACCAAAACATCTAAAAACGGTAGTTTGTTGTTTTCCTCTAACTCTAGAGTAAATTGTATTCTGGGGTGGATTGAATTTACGTGTGTCAGAAATTTTTCGAGCTCTGCATGACCATATTGCCATATAATAAATATGTCATCCACATAACAAATCCATAATTTGGGCTTTAAACTTGCTTTCTCAAGAGCTTCTTTCTCGAAGTATATCATAAATAAATTCGCCACTACTGGTGATAGCGAGGACCCCATTGGAGCAACATCCATTTGTTTATACATTTGCCCGTTGAATGAAAAATAAGTATTTTCAAGGCAATGCTCCGAGAGTTGTACATATAATACAACAGTACAGAGAATCATAAATTCTGTCAGTAAAGTCCGCGTTCTATGAGCATTTTTTTAAATAATTGGCTTTAGCAAAATTTGAGTTAGCAAAATGTTTTTGCTTTTGCTAAATCTGAAAGTAAAAAGTCGTGGTTACAATATGTGCTTACTAGTATTTAGTCGCAAACTTGGCATAAACGACGTACAATACACCAGCTGCTAAAGCGTTCTCCGCGCAGTGGCGGCTCGTGAGTATATTGAAAGGTGAGGCTACATGAGGCTAATTTTGTTTAAATGTGAATAAATTTCCACGTCACCCATGAGGTATTATTCTGCGACGCGTTGACCTTTTTTTTTTAATGGGGGTCATCGCCAATAGCCCTACTAAACCATAAAAAACTAAAAAAATAAACTCTAAAAAAAGTAAATAAAAAGTAAACAAAACAAGTAAAATATGTACACCTATCACTAAAATATAGCGGTGATTGCGATAATAAAAACATAATTTAGTTTATTAAAACTTAAAATAAATAGTTGTATGAAATAAGATAATAAAACTACTTTTTGTACATTAAATCTATACGTCTGTCTTTTAAGGTTGCAAATTTATCTATAATTTGGTCGTAAAAGTTTTGGTCTTCACTAAGTTCTGACAGTAATTCCTGCTCTATTGACATCATTGCTAAACCCGAAAGCCGTTCTTGTGTCATTGTGTTTCTTAGGTAGATTTTGATCCGTTTAAGACATGAAAAATTTCGTTCGGCCGATACACTTGTTGCGGGAATAGTTAAAACTAAATTAAAAAGCTTATATGCTTCCGCAAAAATTGCTTTAAAATCTTTAAATAACAAAGCTAGACTTTTTTCGACATCTAAATTTGAAAATTGTTCATCCCTATACAATACAGAAAACTCATTCTTTAATCTATCTCTGTCAAAAATGTTTGGATAATTTTTTAATAAATTATTTAATAAGTCGTCTGAAAAGCATTTAACATATTCCGAATATTTTGTGCAATCGACTAAAGCAAAGAAATTTAAATTATTTAAATTTTCAAACCGCGTCCCTAATTGAAGAATTATACAATCTATTATTTCGAAATATAATATTTTATATTTAGTAAAAATATCAAAGTCGCTAGAACATTGCCCTCGACGTGTGTTAGTTGGCAGAATAGTGGCTTTTTTAGCAATATTGAAAACTTCTTTGAAATGGTCCTCGTTTCTAAATTCAATAATTCGTTGCTTGGCAAGGTTTATTTGCGAAATGCAGTAATTTATATCTAAATGCTTTAACTGTAATATTTGAAACAGTACATCAGTGCAACTAAAAATTTGTTTATAAATATGCGTTAAAAGGCAAAATTCGAAATCATTAAAATGCTTTAGAAATCCTTTTGCACCATTAATAGATTCTGGTCCAGAACTTAAGTCATTAATAATAGTTTCAAATACTATAATTAAATTGTCCCATTCATTAGCCACTAAGTTTAAAATTTTAGACCGTGTGTATACCATCGCGTTTCTACAGCTCGCGGAATTCTTTTACCTACTATCTGATTAAGCACAAAAGACCGTTTTGGTAATTGGTGGAAATAATTTGGTATTTCTAATAAAGTGGCAAAAAATATACGACTTTGGGTAATCAGTTTTGTTCCCTGTTGTAAAACTAGATTTAATCTGTGGGCGCAACAATGAGTAAACATAGCTAAAGGAGCAATAGATCTAACTTTTGTTTGAAGCCCATTTATTTCACCTGCCATAACACTAGCCCCATCGTAACACTGCGCGACCAATTTATTTTTAAAGTCATAAGGCTCTAATCTGTTTTGTATTAAATGAAAAAGGCTCTCTGCTGTTCTATTATCGCTAGCGTCAAAAAATCCTAAAAATCTTTCTTTTAAAGATCCGTTGGTCACATACCTAACTGTTATCGAACACTGTGATTTTTCTGTTATATCAGTACTATCATCCGCAATTACGCCAAAAAAACAACAATCGGTGTCATTGATTTCTTTTTTTATATATTCTTGAATATAGTCATGTATGCAACCAATTAGTTCATTTTGTATAGTCTTAGATTGTCCCGTAAAAATATTACTAAATTTAGCACAATGTTCAGTAAGTTCGGCATTTCTTTTTATTAAGCATGCAAATATTTCCTTAAAATTGCCACGGTTAAAAGAATCTGTTGTTTCATTATGACCTCGAAATGCCAAGTCCTGTTTACCCAAAGTAATAGTAACATCAAATAAATAATTTAATAATAAACGGTTTTTTCGAACATTTTCATTATAAACAATTTTATTAAGACTTGCATTTTCTTGTAGTGCATCCGCAATAGTCGCCCTATTTTGCTCCAGTCTTGTAAGTGCTACCGAATTTTTAATATGCTCTCTTGAACTTTCATGCGATTTTACTGCTCGTGAAAAATTTTTTAAATCCGAATATCCGCCCCCTGAACTCCAATTATTTTTGACGCAACCTAATAAAATACAAGGCCAACAATATAAGCTTTCTTTATAAATACTTCCGCATATCCACCTATAAGTTTCGTACCAAGATATTTGAAAAGTTCTTGAATATTTTTTACCTTGCCTCTTATCGTTAAATATTGCTAAAATTTTCGGCGTCGGACGGCTACCTAATATCTGTTTCTTTTCAGTTTCGCTTCTTCTTAAAAAAAGCAAATACAAAAAATGGAACGGTCCAACTTACCAAATCAAAACAAAACAAAAACTTACGCGTATTTATTCACCTTAAAAGACAGAACGCCCTCAATCAGCGATTATCGCAATCTATTTCCTATTTCTTTCTCAGCCGCACGCACCACGTAAAAAGAAGCCGTTGGAATATTTCGCTAGTCATGTGATTTAAATAACCAATAAAAGCATATCCAAGCTACAGATTTATCGCCTCAAGAATGCAATAGAAAATGCGTGCATCGGCAATCGCCATCCCGCTCTGTCGTAATCAGGTGACTCGCCGGCATCGGCACCGGCCGTTGATAAATAGGTCAGAAGTCGAAACTTTCCAAGCTAAAATTATTTCGCCTCATTCGAGAGCACTTTCTTTAGGAATGGGTTTGCACGGATTGCACGGTCGGTTTTTTGATGTGGTCAGAATTTATTTTCTAAAATATTTATTATGGGATTATATTTTTTTTTTTTTTTTTTTAATGTTATTATGTTGTAAAACTATTAAAAAGTATATCTCTAATTGGTAATAGATAAAAAGTTATATAAAAAAATTCTCTTTTCCTTTATTTTGGGGGTGAGGCGCGGCCTCAGAGGCCTACCCTGACGAGCCGCCACTGTCTCCGCGTAATCCATTTTCTACTCAATTTAGAAGTTAATATATTTCGCCTACGGTTATAAAAAACGGTGCTTAATATAATGAGTAGAATGGTACTAAATTCCTTTTGATCCGAACAAGATCATATGCAATTGTAAAACTATTAAACATTTGATTAATATCATTAATTGCTTTACTTCGAAATACATATAAGATTCAAAGTGTGCTAAATTCTGTTCCATGGATTGCATAAAGTTTGTTATAAGATACCAGTGAAGTCCGCATTCTATGAGAACTTTTTAAAAATAATGGCTGAAAAGTAATGCAAGATGAAAATAAAAAAGCTAGTCACTCGATTTATCTTACCTGTCAAATTGTTTTTTTTTCAAAAATGAGAGAAAACTGCCTTTTTTCTTAAATTTTGAGCAGCAGGAAAGGAAACATTTATTTCTTTTTTAATTTTATACTGTCAAATAAGACTCTTCCTATTTATATTTTGCTCAGACCATTAATTCTTTAATTAACCAGCTGAATAATTGCCTAACCTTAAAGACGGTAAGCATAATTTTCGTTATAAAAGGCAAGTTTTTTAGTTCCAAGTTCAAGTTACTCCTAAACTACCGCAAAGTACCTTCTTAGGAAAGTACATTTCAGATAACTATACTAATTCTGATTTCCCATTTTCCTCCATAGCTTTCGCAAAGTACCTTCTCAGGAGAAAGCGCTTTGGAGGAAACTTCCCTAATATCTATTTAATCCATTAGCCTAAAAGATTATAATATCAAGTCATATTGAGCCCTAGCTGTTATTACTTACGTGAAGGCCCCAAAGTAGGAAGAAGATGTGAAATCTTGTCGAGGAATATACTACTCTGTCTTGTATTGTAAATCCGAGTGTCTCTTTACAACCAATCCAGAACTACACCCGCCCCCGCACACAGGTAACCTTAAGGGTAAGGCCCACCGGTGTACCATTTGGTGGAAGCGTCGCGTTTATAACTAGCTGTGTAACAGAATCGGGGACGCCGCGCTGTCTAGTTAATCCCAAGACTGTATAAAACAAAGTCTGAAGTTACCAAAGAAAATGTAAAAGAGGGGCAAATGTTGAACAGAAGGGAGATCAAATTAAGCTCCAAGCCCGGCAAAGTACGAAAAACTAACAGAACACAAGAAACAGAACTAATAACCAATAGGATCTTTTACCGAAAAGCGAATGAACAGTAAGAAAATTCGAGAAACTAGAACTCAATAAGATTTTTGGAAAAAATGCAAGCACAATGAGGCAAAAGGAACGCCGAGCAAGGTAGCCAAAACGAAAATGGCATAGTAAATAAATGACTTAGAGAAAGAAAAGATAGAGAGAAATTCAATTGAAAGTTATAAGAAAATCCCCAGTATAAAGAGGAGGTTTTTTTTTATCCAGATAGTCAGATTACAGTAAATTTCAAATTAAACAAAAAATGTGTGTATTTATAAAAAAGATAAAAGTGTTTAGAGGAAAAAAAGTTTATATTTATGGAGAAGATGTAGAAGGGTATACAAGTGAATAAAGTGTCATTTAATCTAGCCAATGTACGAAGTCCGAAAGTGCTTAGCAGGGAAGTAACAAGAAGATAGGAAAATTTGAATATATTAAAGAAAAAAAACCGTCGTAAATGGAAACTAAAATAACGTAACAAATAAGGAAAAAATAAGCAGTTAAGTGTTAAGTCGCTACATCTGCCTACCAATAAATTTAATCGCCAGTTTGAAATTCAGTAAAAAGACTAAGATAATTGGTACAGTTTGAGATTACTTAGGCTTTCTGAAGATTGAGAAAGTTTTGGTGCACCAATTTAAGATAAGAACAATCGGTAAATTTTCTTTACACGGAAATTACCTCGTTATGAATATTTCCTTTTATTACGAATAGTGAATATTGTTTTGAGCTGTATTGTTTTGCTGTTTGCAAGTACCAAAAAAAGAGGTAATCTATTAAAAATATAAACTGTTTTTGCACGCTTTTTCGTAACACTTTATATAACCTAGAACAGGGGCTCTCAAACTTTTTTCGCACATAACACACATGTGTATCACGGATCAATCGCGTACCTCCAAACTGTCAAAAATTTCGTTAGTATAAAGATGTTGCCTATTTCTCAAAAAACTTATATCAACTTTGAAATTTTCTGTGTACCATCAGTGGTATTATTAGTAGTATAATAATTTCACAAAGAAAAAGATCAATTTAGTGTTGAAAATGTACACCTATTATATAAACTCAACGATATTTTACTACAATTGTATACCAAACTATTTATTTCAAATACCTGAAATATAAAAACGAACGTTCTATCTTTAATAATTTTCTGTATAATTTTTTTTTTCTAAATACGAGAATAAATAAGAGATTTATTATATGTCGATCGTCGCTGCGTAAATACATATACTAACTAGTTGTTATACAACTACTTCCCAAGCGTGTCGATGTAAAAAAAATTCACAAAAAAAGTCAAAATTAACTGGTTTTTACGACCCTGTTTTAGTAATTAGTACATTATGAGGAAATAAATTTATATATCTTTAGACACTAAATCATTTGATAACACCTTTTTACAAATCCTAAATTACTTACATTTTTTAAGTTTTTAATTTATTATTATTATTATTATTAATGTCAATGTTTTCATAACATTATTTACGTAGTTAAAAAATTAAATTATGTTCTTTATTATTTTCCTCCGTAAAACGACGGTTCTATTACAGGAAATGAAATTATACCGAATATTTAAACATTTTATTAGGCCCCATTTTGTTTTGCTATTTAGGATTCTCTTAAAAATTTACTACTTAATTGGATAAGTAGCTTTTGGTACTAAATTTTATAACATTTGAACAAGCCCCCATTTTGTTCCGCCATCATGGATTTAAACAACCATTTTACTAGTTTATCGCCATATCACAATTTATTTTTACGCAAGTCCTTTCGATAAGGTGTTTCTCCATAATTATTTATTTAAATTTTGCGCTATGTCGCGTATAGACAGAACAAGAGATAAACCGACAGTCCGACGGAGTAGAACATGTTTATCGGGGTCCAGGAATCCGAAAACCTGCAAAAATCTCGCAGTGTGTTTTTTTTTCACGATTACAGTACTTCCCTTTTATGAGAAAAGTAAGAATAGGATAATATATGGGTATTTAAAAGAAAATATGTACAGTAATAGAAGAAACTTAATAATTAAGAAGAATACTAGGTTCAACCAGAGAAACTTGAAAATAATAAGTATGTTATAGTTATGTTATAATAATAAAGAAATAAATAAAGTAGTATTACCAAAAATCAATTTCTTCGAGTACAGCATTAGGGGTAAAGGACAAACTGTAGAGGTATCAGCATGACCAACTTGGACCTCCCAGACACCATCTTAGATCAAGTCTTGATACATAGTTGAAGAACCGGAAGTTACACAAGTACATCTGGATCATAGGTACCTAGAGGAAGAAACATAATAATGTAAATTGTTAATGTTCATGAGGATAGCTGGAGGATTACACATCTAAGAAAAATATCTGTGTCAAAGTGAGCAATTTCACTGTTCTCGATCATAGACTGCCTCAAGGTGGAGTGGCAACGCATCAATAACTTGGTCATGAAAACGGATGGACCAAAAAACAAATTGAACTCCCTCTCGAAATATGTAGGATCCGTTATCAGGAATCCAGTAAAATGTAACAAGTTCTGGCAAAGACAGCTACAGCCCTTATAAAATGGAATTATTAATTCTAGTTACAGTCCTAAAATCATGTATTGCGAGTATTAGCAATATACTGGAGAAAAAAAACATATCTGAGCTGGTCATTAGCTTACAAAATGCTTCAAAATAATGCAAACTTTCACTTCAACGTACAAAAGCATGTACGAATGTTTAAATCACAACTGGTCTGTCACTTCAAGATATGATCCTAACAAATCAAATATATTCAAACTTACTTAAAAAACATATAAATGGGACACAGGAACAAGTAATCCACCATATATTTTATAAATCGCATACTTATAATTTCACAATATTTTTAGCATGATAAATATATATATATATATATATATATATATATATATATATATATATATATATATATATATATATATATATATATATATATATATATATATATATATATATATATATATATATATATATATATATATATATATATATATATATATATATATATATATATATATATATATATATATATATATATATATATATATATATATATATATATATATATATATATATATATATATATATATATATATATATATATATATATATATATATATATATATATATATATATATATATATATATATATATATATATATATATATATATATATATATATATATATATATATATATATATATATATATATATATATATATATATATATATATATATATATATATATATATATATATATATATATATATATATATATATATATATATATATATCTATATATATATATATATATATATATATATATATATATATATATATATATATATATATATATATATATATATATATATATATATATATATATATATATATTGCCATGCTAAAAATATTGTGAAATTATAAGTATGTGATTTATAAAATATATAGTGGATTACTTGTTATTGGATAATATATATATATATATATATATATATATATATATATATATATATATATATATATATATATATATATATATATATATATATATATATATATATATATATATATATATATATATATATATATATATATATATATATATATATATATATATATATATATATATATATATATATATATATATATATATATATATATATATATATATATATATATATATATATATATATATATATATATATATATATATATATATATATATATATATATATATATATATATATATATATATATATATATATATATATATGCCATGCTAAAAATATTGTGAAATTATAAGTATGTGATTTATAAAATATATAGTGGATTACTTGTTATTGGATAAGCTAGTATTGTATGTAATCCTTGCTACCTGTGTCCCATTTATATGTTTTTTAAGTAAGTTTAGGATCATATCTTGAAGTGACAGACCAGTTGTGATTTAAACATTCGTGCATGCTTTTGGGCGTATTGCCATTTTTGAGTACTGTGTAATCATTTCTTTTTTTTTTCACTTTGTGATCTCTTTGGAATTTTAATATGCAATATGAATAATGCAAACTTTCACTTCAACGTACAAAAGCATGTACGAATGTTTAAATCACAACTGGTCTGTCACTTCAAGATATGATCCTAACAAATCAAATATATTCAAACTTACTTAAAAAACATATAAATGGGACACAGGAACAAGTAATCCACCATATATTTTATAAATCGCATACTTATAAGTTCACAATATTTTTAGCATGATAAATATATATATATATATATATATATATATATATATATATATATATATGTATAATAGCAGAAATATTAAATTTCTGCAGGTGCAAAAACGGCCTAAAAGAAGAAATTTTGCTTTCGATTATGTCACAGGGTACCCTCCTGCGATCATGATTTCTGGGCCTCTACCCTCATCAGGCAGGCTTGTACCCAGGGAGATCTGAAATAACAGATTGCTCGATATGACAAAATCGAAAACGAAACGTCTATCATACTGAAACAGTACTACAAGTGAAACGTAACATTTAGCACCACCTATCGGGGCTCCGGTGATTTCCGGCTGCAAACCCATAGGTAATTTAAAAAGCATGCACTAGCACCATCATGCGGAGAGTAGATACTAAAAATCGATAAAAATGTGCTCTCACACATCTTTACCAAAAGTTCTTGGCCGGAAAACATATATGTATAATAGCAGAAATATTAAATTTCTGCAGGTGCAAAAACGGCCTAAAAGAAGAATTGCTTTCGATTATGTCACAGGGTACCCTCCTGCGATCATGATTTCTGGGCCTCTACCCTCATCAGGCAGGCTTGTACCCAGGGAGATCTGAAATAACAGATTGCTCGATATGACAAAATCGAAAACGAAACGTCTATCATACTGAAACAGTACTACAAGTGAAACGTAACATTTAGCACCACCTATCGGGGCTCCGGTGATTTCCGGCTGCAAACCCATAGGTAATTTAAAAAGCATGCACTAGCACCATCATGCGGAGAGTAGATACTAAAATAGGTGGTGCTAAATGTTACGTTTCACTTGTAGTACTGTTTCAGTATGATAGACGTTTCGTTTTCGATTTTGTCATATCGAGCAATCTGTTATTTCAGATCTCCCTGGGTACAAGCCTGCCTGATGAGGGTAGAGGCCCAGAAATCATGATCGCAGGAGGGTACCCTGTGACATAATCGAAAGCAATTCTTCTTTTAGGCCGTTTTTGCACCTGCAGAAATTTAATATTTCTGCTATTATACATATATGTTTTCCGGCCAAGAACTTTTGGTAAAGATGTGTGAGAGCACATTTTTATCGATTTTTAGTATCTACTCTCCGCATGATGGTGCTAGTGCATGCTTTTTAAATTACCTATGGGTTTGCAGCCGGAAATCACCGGAGCCCCGATAGGTGGTGCTAAATGTTACGTTTCACTTGTAGTACTGTTTCAGTATGATAGACGTTTCGTTTTCGATTTTGTCATATCGAGCAATCTGTTATTTCAGATCTCCCTGGGTACAAGCCTGCCTGATGAGGGTAGAGGCCCAGAAATCATGATCGCAGGAGGGTACCCTGTGACATAATCGAAAGCAAAATTTCTTCTTTTAGGCCGTTTTTGCACCTGCAGAAATTTAATATTTCTGCTATTATACATATATGTTTTCCGGCCAAGAACTTTTGGTAAAGATGTGTGAGAGCACATTTTTATCGATTTTTAGTATCTACTCTCCGCATGATGGTGCTAGTGCATGCTTTTTAAATTACCTATGGGTTTGCAGCCGGAAATCACCGGAGCCCCGATAGGTGGTGCTAAATGTTACGTTTCACTTGTAGTACTGTTTCAGTATGATAGACGTTTCGTTTTCGATTTTGTCATATCGAGCAATCTGTTATTTCAGATCTCCCTGGGTACAAGCCTGCCTGATGAGGGTAGAGGCCCAGAAATCATGATCGCAGGAGGGTACCCTGTGACATAATCGAAAGCAATTCTTCTTTTAGGCCGTTTTTGCACCTGCAGAAATTTAATATTTCTGCTATTATACATATATGTTTTCCGGCCAAGAACTTTTGGTAAAGATGTGTGAGAGCACATTTTTATATATATATATATATATATATATATATATATATATATATATATATATATATATATATATATATATATATATATATGTATATATATATATATATATATATATATATATATATATATATATATATATATATATATATATATATATATATATATATATATATATATATATATATATATATATATATATATATATATATATATATATATATATATATATATATATATATATATATATATATATATATATATATATATATATATATATATATATATATATATATATATATATATATATATATATATATATATATATATATATATATATATATATATATATATATATATATATATATATATATATATATATATATATATATATACATATATATATATATATTATATATATATATATATATATATATATATATATATATATATATATATATATATATATATTATATATATATATATATATTTGCCATGCTAAAAATATTGTGAAATTATAAGTATGTGATTTATAAAATATATAGTGGATTACTTGTTATTGGATAAGCTAGTATTGTATGTAATCCTTGCTTCCTGTGTCCCATTTATATGTTTTTTAAGTAAGTTTAGGATCATATCTTGAAGTGACAGACCAGTTGTGATTTAAACATTCGTGCATGCTTTTGGGCGTATTGCCATTTTTGAGTACTGTGTAATCATTTCTTTTTTTTTCACTTTGTGATCTCTTTGGAATTTTTTCTAGTCCTGGTGGTAATAATTGACGTTAATCTTATAGTTTGTCCTCTAGGTGCACAATACGTCATCGCCGGATTGGTAATGTGCTGTCAGTTTTTGGCATTATGCTCGAGAAGAGGAGTGAACATCATAACTTATTTTCATTTGATTTGTATAAGTCTAGGCTGGTCTCGTAATGTATCTTGTTTGTTGTTAATGCCCATTTATTTTTTTGGGTGTTATGACGAGTGAAAGAAAATGTGACCATCTAAGGCTTTTTTAGGTATTTATGTGGTACCAGATTAGTACTAGTGAAGCTACACCCGCCTATGGAAAGTTTGCATTATTTTGAAGCATTTTGTAAGCTATTGACCAGCTCATATACTTTTTTTTTCCAGTTTATTGCTAATACTCGCAATACATGATTTTAGGACTGTAACTGGAATTAATAATTTCATTTTTTTAGGGCTGTAGCGGTCTTTGCCAGAACTTGTTACATTTTACTGGATTCCTGATAATGGATCCTACATATTTCGAGACAGAGTTCAATTTATTTTTTGGTCCCTCCGTTTTCATGACCAAAGAGTCCAAGTTATTGATGCGTTGCCACTCCACCTTGAGGCAGTCTATTATCGAGAACAGTGAAATTGCTCACTTTGACACAGATATTTTTCTTAGATGTGTAATCCTCCAGCTATCCTCATGAACATTAACAATTTACATTATTATGTTTCTTCCTCTAGGTACCTACGATCCAGATGTACTTGTGTAACTTCCGGTTCTTCAACTATGTATCAAGACTTGATCTAAGATGGTGTCTGGGAGGTCTAAGTTGTTCATGCTGATACATCTACAGTTTGTCCTTTACCCCTAATGCTGTACTCGAAGAAATTGATTTTTGGTAATACTACTTTATTTATGTCTTTATTATTATAACATAACTGTAACATACTTATTATTTCCAAGTTTCTCTGGTTGAACCTAGTACTCTTTTTAACTATTAAGTTTCTTCTATTACTGTACATATTTTCTTTTAAATACCCATATATTATCCTATTCTTACTTTTCCCATAAAAGGGAAGTACTGTAATCGTGAAAAAAAACACACTGCGAGATTTTTGCAGGTTTTCGGATTCCTGGACCCCGAGGAACATGTTCTACTCCGTCGGACTGTCGGTTTATCTCTTGTTCTGTCCATACACGACATAGCTCAAAAACTACTTATCCGATTGAAATGGCGGCGTCACAAAATTTAAATAAATAATTATGGAGAAACACCTTATCGAAAGGGCTTGCGTAAAAATAAATTGTGATATAGCGATAAACTAGTAAAATGGTTGTTTAAATCCATTATGGCGGAACAAAATGGGGGCTTATTTAAACGTTATAAAATTCAGTACCAAAAGCTACTTATCCAATTAAGTAGTAAATTTTTAAGAGAATCCTATATAGCAAAAAACAAAATGGGGCCTAATAAAATGTTTAAATATTCGGTATAATTTCATTTCCTGTAATAGAACCGTCGTTTTACGGAGGAAAATAATAAAGAACATAATTTATTTTTTTAACTCGTAAATAATGTTATGAAAACATTGATAATAATAATAATAATAATAATAGATTAAAAACTTAAAAAATGTAAGTAATTGAGGATTTGTAAAAAGGTGTTATCAAATGATTTAGTGTCCAAAGATATAAAAATTTATTTCCTCATAATGTACTTATTACTAAAACAGGGCCCTAAAAACCAGTTAATTTTGATTTTTTTTTGTGAATTTTTTTTTACATCGACACGCTTGGGAAGTAGTTGTACAACAACTAGTTAGTATATGTATTTACGCAGCGACGATCGACATATAATAAATCTCTTATTTATTCTCGTATTTAGAAAAAAAAAATTATACAGAAAATTATTAAAGATAGAGCGTTTGTTTTTATATTTCCGGTATTTGAAATAAATAGTTTGGTATACAATTGTAGTAAAATATCGTTGAGTTTATATAATAGGTGTCCATTTTCAACACTAAATTGATCTTTTTCTTTGTTAAATTATTGTACTACTAATAATACCACTGATGGTACACAGGAAATCTTAAAGTTGATATTGAGTTTTTTGAGAAATAGGCACCATCTTTATACTAACGAAATTTTTAACAGTTTGGAGGTACGCGATTGATCCGTGATACACATGTGTGTTATGTGCGAAAAAAGTTTGAGAGCCCCTGTTCTAGGTTATATAAAGTGTTACGAAAAAGCCTGCAAAAAACAGTTTATATTTTTAATAGATTACCTCTCTTTTTGGTACTTGCAAACAGCAAAACAATACAGCTCAAAACAATATTCACTATTCGTGATAAAAGGAAATATTCATAACGAGGTAATTTCCGTGTAAAGAAAATTTACCGATTGTTCTTATCTTAAATTGGTGCACCGAAACTTTCTTAATCTTCAGAAAGCCTAAGTAATCTTAAACTGTACTAATTATCTTAGTCTTTTCACTGAATTTCAAACTGGCGATTAAATTTATTGGTAGGCAGATGTAGTGACTTAATAATTAACTGCTTATTTTTTCCTTATTTGTTGCGTTATTTTAGTTTCCATTTACGACGGTTTTTTTTCTTTAATATATTCAAATTTTCCTATCTTTTTGTTACTTCCCTGCTAAGCACTTTCGGACTTCGTGCATTTGCTAGATTAAATGACACTTTATTCACTTGTATACCCTTCTACATCTTCTCCATAAATATAAACTTTTTTCCTCTAAACACTTTTAGCTACCCTGCTCGACGTTCTTTTTGTCTCATTGTGCTTGCATTTTTTCCAAAAATCTTATTGAGTTCTAGTTTCTTGAATTTTCTTACTGTTCATTCGCTTTTCGGTAAAAGATCCTATTGGTTATTAGTTCTTTTTCTTGTGTTCTGTTAATTTTTCGTACTTTGCCGGGCTTGGAGCTTAATTTGATCCCCCTTCTGTTCTACATTTGCCTCTTTTTTACATTTTCTTTGGTAACTTCAGACTTTGTTTTGTACAGTCTTGGGATTAACTTTACAGCGCGGCGTCCCCGACTCTATCACACAGCTAGCTAATGAACGCGACGCGACG
Organism: Kuschelorhynchus macadamiae; assembly: GCA_030620095.1. NCBI lineage: Eukaryota > Metazoa > Arthropoda > Insecta > Coleoptera > Curculionidae > Kuschelorhynchus > Kuschelorhynchus macadamiae. Next base: position 659,233 of record JAUTXW010000243.1, on the reverse strand, counting down.
CTTCCACCAAATGATACACCGGTGGGCTTTACCCTTAAAGTTACCTGTGTGCGGGGGGGGAGGTGTAGTTCTGGATTGGTTGTAAAGAGACACTCGGATTTACAATACAAGACAGAGTAGTATATTCCTCGACAAGATTTCACATCTTCTTCCTACTTTAGGGCCTTCACGTAAGTAATATCAGCTAGGGCTCAATATGACTTGATATTATAATCTTTTAGGCTAAGGGATTAAATAGATATTAGGGAAGTTTCCTCCAAAGCGCCTTCTCCTGAGAAGGTACTTTGCGAAAGCTATGGAGGAAAATGGGAATTCAGAATTAGTATAGTTATCTGAAATGTATTTTCCTAAGAAGGTACTTTGCGGTAGTTTAGGAGTAACTTGAACTTGGAACTAAAAAACTTGCCTTTTATAACGAAAATTATGTTTACCGTCTTTAAGGTTAGGCAATTATTCAGCTGGTTAATTAAAGAATTAATGGTCTGAGCAAGATATAAATAGGAAGAGTCTTATTTGACAGTATAAAATTAAAAAAGAAATAAATGTTTCCTTTCCTGTTGCTCAAAATTTAAGGAAAAAGGCAGTTTTCTCTCATTTTTGAGAAAAAAAACAATCTGAGAGGCAAGATAAATCGAGTGACTAGCTTTTTTATTTTCATCTTGCATTACTTTTCAGCTATTATTTTTAAAAAGTTCTCATAGAATGCGGACTTCACTGGTATCTTATAACAAACTTTATGCAATCCATGGAACAGAATTTAGGACACTTCGAATCTTATATGTATTTCGAAGTAAAGCAATTAATGATATTAATCAAATGTTTAACAGTTTTACAATTGCATATGATCTTGCTCGGATCAAAAGGAATTTAGTACCATTCTACTCATTATATTAAGCACCGTTTTTTATAAACGTAGGCGAAATATATTAACTTCTAAATTGAGTAGAAAATGGATTACGCGGAGAACGCTTTAGCAGCTGGTGTATTGTACGTCGTTTATGCCAAGTTTGCGACTAAATACTAGTAAGCACATATTTTAACCACGACTTTTTACTTTCAGATTTAGCAAAAGCAAAAACATTTTGCTAACTCAAATTTTGCTAAGGCCAATTATTTAAAAAGATTCTCATAGAACGCGGACTTTACTGACAGAATTTATGATTCTCTGTACCTTATAGTAAGATCTGTATGTATTTCGAAACCTTTAGTGATATTAATCAAATGTTTGATAGTTTTACTCTTACATATGATCTTAAATAGATCAAACCCTATTTTGGGACACTCTGTTTAAATTAAAAGGTCTCGTATAAAATAATTTTTTGAGAATAGGCCGTAGTTATACAACAATATAAATGCGGCTTTAGCCAATTATAAATTAGCACATCAAATTATTTTTCATAAAATTGTCATAAAAAAAATAATGGCAATTCTGTTACGAGACAGTAAACAAAAAACTGGCAAAAACGCCGCAAGATATTGACTTAGGGTTTAAAAATCAGTACGAGGAACTTGTACCTTCCTTTAAGAAAATTCGCCTTGTTGGACATTTTAATTTTTTACATTACTGTCTTTTCTATCCTGTACAACGCCAAAAAATTATTGCAAGGAAAGCATTCCCCGTTTTCATTCTACATAAATCAAGGTTTTAGAGTTGGGATGTTTTATTTGAAATATTGCGCCAACGATATTGTCATGGTTTTGTCGATAACAGTGTCAACAATGTGACGTAAATATACTCTATGTTAGTTATGAAGTTCACAGTCATATAAATTACACGGGTGAAATGCAAATAAATATTATGTCAAATAAATCTTTTGCCATTCTTTTTGACAAGCAGTTTAGTTCAGTTACTGGAGGGTCAAACCTAAAAAAATTAGAAAGCAGACCAATTTTTTTTACATTACAGCTTCTCGAAAGCTCTTTTGAACTACCCAAAATTTACATTGTAGACCTTCTACAAGTTGAAACCAAAATTGCGAAAAAGTTAAACAACATTGTAAAACAATTACGAAAATGTAAAAAATGAAGGTGAGGACGTCATAAACAGAAATGGGGCTTACGATTTTTTCGCTAAATATGATAATTTTTAGGATAAATCGGTCTTAAATTATAGTTAATTTTCTTTCACTGAAATCTCCTGTCGAAAGAAAATTTAACAATACCATTATAAAAAATTATAATTTATGATTAAAAATCAATTTAAAAAAAAAAGTTCATGGCTAAAATATATGTTAATTCGTTTTTACCTCTCAAGTTTCAAACATATGAAAAACATTTACTAATGTTTTTACGATTTTACAGATTGAAAAATATTTTCATGAACAATTGTTTATTTACTTTATCCATATGGTATTATCGTCGTTAAAGGACCTGGGACAATAGTATTACATTGAAAATATCGCTTTGTTTATGTAGTAAGTAATGAATACCTTTGTTCATCTTGCTTTTTAGTAGTTTTCCAGAATGCTTGAATACCTCGTGATCAACCACAAGCAAAAACCTTTAAAATTATGTGTAATAAACTAGACTACAAAATAATCCAAAATAGGTAAATCAACGTCTTCTATCGATTACGTAATAACAAATATGTATAAAAATTTTATTGAATGCTACGTAGAAGAACCACACATATCCGACCACTATTTGCAGGTGCTGAAGATAAGAATAAAACAACATCAGAAAAAATACAAATCATCAGACATGATTAGGGAGATACGATGTATGTCAACAAAAAATTTAATGGACCTAAAACACAGTCTAAGAAGAGAGACATGGGAAAATCTAATATATCAGTATCCTGAAAATGCCTTCAATTTTTTTGGATGCGGTAACTTGGCACTTTGACGTCACCTGTTCAAAGAAAATAGCGATATGAAACACAAAAAAAAATAAATATGGATCACGAATGACCTTATTCATAAAAAGAATGAACTACAGAATCTGTATCAACTGAGTCAAATATCTAAGGATGTCAACATTAACGAGCTTTACAATCCTGAGAAAAAAGCATATAGAAAATTGGTTAATCTCGCAAAAGTAAATTACAACCAATCCAAAATTGAGAATTCAACCAATAAACAAAAGAAAATTTGGGAAATAGTAAACAATAATCTGAATAGGAAAAAAACTCATATTTGGCCAAATTAATGATAGATTACCAATTCGTGGAAAATCCAATAGAAAGCGCTAATTTCTTCGCCAAGTACTTCGCCACAATCACTAATAAGAAATTATTACATCATGTCTAGACCAACCTGTCACAACTTCCAACCATACCAGTTGAAATACCAAATTCTTTATTTCTAACATCTGTCACCGAGCAAGAGGTCAATTCCATCACCGCCAACCTCAAGAACAAGAAGTCGACTCGTTTCGATAATATACCAATCAAAGTTGTGAAAAATGTAGCCGTTGAAATAAACTATCCCCTAAATAATTCTTTCACGAAAGGGATCTTTCCCTCAGTACCCAAACTTGCAAAAGTAGTACCAATTCTTAAAAAAGAAGACAAAACAAATATGGAAAACCATAGACCTGTATCGATCATGAGCGTTTTCTCCAATATCTTCGAAAGAGTATTATACAACCAACTAGTGAGTTTTCTTGACCAATACCACAGTATTGTTGTAGCTCTATTTTTTAATTTGTCAAGAGCGTTTGATTCCCTAAATCTTGACTTTGTGAGACAAAAATTATATACTGTTGGAATAAGAGCAACCGCATTACAACTATTCATGTCTTTCTTAAGAGACACAAAATTGTACGTCCAGATCGATGGGTACAATTCAGAGTACCAGAGTATAGATGGGGGTGCTCTACAAGAATTCTTGCGCATTTGATTTTATACTATTCATAAATGATCTAATGCTGCCCGGAAGCACTACCAGATTCGCAGATGACACACCAGTAGCCAGTTCATCGAAGAACGAGCCCGAACTACAAAAAAGAATCAAGGATCTTTGTGAAGAAATGAACTCATGGTATTTTGCAAATCGAATCATATTGAATAAAAATAAAACAGTATTAATGCACTTTTTCTGGAGCCTGCCAAAAACCAAACTGGAGAATAAAGCATCGACTGTCAAGTTTCTAGGGAGCTATTTGAAACCACGAAATCCTAAACCACAAATTGACCACGTGTAGAAAAAACTCAACCACGCATAGTTTGCCATACTAAAACTCAAATGTACGCCGCCATTGCCTACACTAATAAGTACGTATTATGCATTAGCTTACTCCTACCTGTCATACAATATAATAGTATGGGGACAGGCAATCGAAATAAACCGCATATTCGTCTGCCAAAGGCTCATTTTTTGACTGAAACCGCTTCAATCCTGCAAAAATTTATGCAAGACACAAAAAATACTGACACTATCTAGTATATACATTTCCAACTGTAGAAAATATGTAAACAACCATAGAGAGAAGTTGACCCATAATTCAGAAAATCATAACTACTCAACATGGCAACCTATCCAATACCTGGTAGTACACAGTATGAGAAATCCTCTTATTACGCTTGTGCTAGAGTTTTTAATCACCTGCCAAATATCATCAAAAATGAAACATCAAGAAACATCGGATCCAGACTGAAAATATATCTTCAAGAAAATGCCTTTTATGACCTCAGAGAATTTTTTGAGCAAAGACAATAAAGCAGTGATACCGCAATTATTCAAACAGACCAGGTCTAACTCGCAGTTATACGTTTAAGATGACATTTTTAACAATTGAACACATAATTTTTTTTTAACCCCACAATAACAAAATGATAGTGACATAAGAGAAATATAACTGGCAAACTAAGAGTTTTAAGTACCATGGCAACTAGATCTGGACTAACTCTTAAACCTTTTTAGTGAATACGGGGATTAGTGATGTTAATGAAATATTTCATAGTTTTACAATTACATATGATCTTACTTAGATCAACTTCTAAATTGAGCAGAAAATGGACTACACGTAGAACGCTTTAGTAGCTGCTGTATTAGACGTCATTTAGGCAAAGTTTGCGACATAAAAATAATAAGTACATGTTCTAAAACAATATGGACCTAGATCCCATAGCCAGGCACTCCTCCAACAAGTTTCCCGTCCTGTCTATTATTCTATTGTCTATTGTATAAAGTTCTAAAGGTGAGCCATTTATTTCATGACTCGTGCAGCTAGCATCAAATTCAAAGACCCGTTTCGGCAAGATGGTTCTGTCCACTAAAATACTGGTATGGGAATCAATAAATTTAAATTATTTACTTCACACTTTCACGTTTAAGTTTATTTGGCTTTGCCCACCCTGTATCTTTGTATTAATTAAGTTAGCGACATCACTTCATGTATTTTTGTACAAAAAAAGGCTGAGATAATAATTCGTATTCGGAAAATAAAACCTGGGAAATCGGTTTTCTTGTATTGGTCCGTGAATAATTTTGCCATGAAAAGAGAATTCCAAAAAAATTATCTCGGAAAGAACACACTCTGTATAATACGGTAGTCATGAATACTAAAAGATGTGATTGAAAAGGTGTGATTTGTTTTGTTCGGCACTTTAGTTAGGTAAGGTAATGCTTGGATTTAAATATCTATCTTTAGAATAAATTTACAACTACTTACGACTCTTTTCAATTCATTAAAAGTTTTGAAGAACCAGAATAGGCCTGCTCCACGTGCTATAACATACATACAATCCAAAATAAAATCGTACATCCCAGTTGGACTGTTGAATTTATACAGGAGATATACCACGATGGAATAGCAGCCGAGCAGAATCATAGCAGTCTCAATAATTAAGTAAATTAGCAATTGCGGTGAAGAAAACTCTTGGAGTTGAAGAAATGTCTCATACATTTCTTCATGTTTAATACGCAGATATTCCGTAATTTCTACTTTCGACACTTTTTGTAGATGTTCCGGCATGTAGTGTTTTTCATCACATACAGGTCGTCCTTTACTTATTCCGGCAAATTTGTATTCATTATGGGTACGCTTAATATATTTTGCTGGGTGTATGGTTCTGTAATCTAGCCAGTGAATTACAACGTTTTCAAAGCATATAAATATTGATATAAAATATCCTACACCTAAAAAAAATTAGACAATTTTAAACAAGAATTTAAATAGTCTTGGTCCACGAGCCAGACGTAAAAAAATGACACATTTATAAAATAGAAAAAGAGAGACAAAGTAATAAAAAAAAGATATTATGTTAAAAATGTTCTGCTTCTATGGAAACCTTCAAAGGAAGGCATAATACAATCCCTTCCGCAATTTTGAAATACCTATTGACCTCAAAGGATACAAGATTGAGATAAATATATTTACCCTGAACTTCCCTCCTAACAAATTCCACCACATATGGATAACACAATTTGCATATGCTTACATTTAGTTATTCAATTGATATTTACGATACAAGTGAGTTAACAGCATCATTAAGTATCAATGAGGTTAACTCACATGTATTGCACAACATTTTATTTACGTCTGACGAACGACTATTAAAATTCACATACATGTTTATTAAACATTTTTTAAAAAGTTTAAAGCAAGCATAAAACACCTTTCTATTAGCTGTTACCTGCTTGCACTTTAATCCTGCCACTCTGCGTTATCCAGGGCAATGTCAATCTAAGTAACATCTTATTGACAGTTTCAATTTCTTTAGTCAAAATGAGTGATCCTGAAAGAAGCATTCCTTTGTTGGATATTGAGCAGGAAGCAATCACGGGTTGCTTCCCGAAAAATCCAGATGAATGTGCAGAACTATGGGAATGAAAAGGTACTTATTGTATACTTCAGGGAGTTATCTACTAACTATAGGCCTTCATCTCTCTGGGCGTTTTATTCTATGATAAGATCAATGATATCTATTAAACTCAATATTGATATCAGCAAATTTAGAAATTTAGTCGCTCTGCTGAAAAGAAAGTCTTAGGGATATCAATAAAAAAAGTCAAGGGCATTAACTAAAACCAATATCACAACATTCCTTCTAGAAGCGGATAACAAAAAATACTTATTTATGAAAGAAGCATTGATTATTGGTCTTGCAGGAGCTAGCAGTCGAGAGGAATTAACAAATTTGTTTTTGGAAAATGTCAAGGATGAAGGCGATTCATTTTTTTTTACCGACAACGAAAACCCAAACATCCAGGGAATTCTATGTAACATCTGAAAATATTCAAGAGATAGACATGGTTCATCTACTTCGAAAATACATTAAGTAACATCGAGCATGGCTATGTATGACCATGTTTCCATATAATAAATATGTCATCCACATAACGAATCCATAACTTGGGCCTCAAACTTGCTTTCTCAAGAGCTTCTTTCTCGAAATAGGTATATCATAAATAAATTTGCAACTACTGGTGATAGCGAGGACCTCATTGGAGCACCATGTGTTTGTCTATACATTTGCCTGTTAAATGAAAAATAAATATTTTTAAGGCAATGTTCCGAGAGTTGTATTATATGTGCCTGGAAATCCTCATTCGTAGCAATCTTGTCCGAGTTACGGAGCATTTCACTCGGATTATACGAGATATCGTTCTTGAAAAAGACGATATCATAGCAAGCCTAGATGTCAAGTTTTTATATCCTAGTATTCCCATCGACAAAGCATTGGATAAGATTACTATGAACAAGGATTTCCACCAACATATAATACAACTCTCGGAGCATTGCCTTAAAAATACTAATTTTTCATTTAACGGACAAAACGTGTAAACAAACAGATGGTGCTCCAAGGGGATCCTCGCTATCAGTAGTAGTTGCAAATTTATTTATAATAAACTTCGAAAAAGAAGCTCTCGAGAAAGTAAGTTTGAAAGCCAAGTTATGGGTTCGTTATGTGGATGACATATTTATTATATGGCAACATGGTTCAACAAAGCTCGAAAACTTTCTAACTCACGTGACATCGATACATCTCAGAATACGATTTAGCCTAGAGTTAGAGGAAACCAACAAACTTCCATTTTTAGATGTTCTGATGACAAAACTGCATAACGGACATTTCGAATACAATGTGTACAGAAAACCAACACATACCACACACATCATCACCCAGCACAAATTCAAGCTGTGGCGAACACTCTAATATCTAGATCCGTGCGGTTAACTGAAACACAGACGAGAAAAAACGAACTTAATATAGTATCTGGTGCTTTAAAGAAAAATAGCTATGAAAATCGCACTATAGAGAAAGCTATTTAAGCACAGGATTCCCGAACAACGAACACCGAAAATTATAAACCGGGAAGGCAACAAGTAATCTTACCGTATGTAGAGAACACAACAGACACACATTCTTTTAATGTTATCCTTAAATTTGTTAAAATTACATTGTAACTCAAAGTTATTATTATTGAACTCACGCTGCATTCGTGTCAGCGGACAAAACTTCCTATAGTTGAGTGAAAAGGTATTGAAAAAGATCAGTATTACGCGTACTGTAGCTGGTATTAAAGGTTAGTGTGGATAAGAGATAGGGACAATATATACACAAAATATAAAACACATGTGTAGGAGGAAGCGCCTAGATTGCAGGGTTCACATTTCTAACATATCCCGGATAAGACGGTAATTAATATGAAAATCCACATTAAGGATGTTTAACTTATAAGCGCATGTACGTAAAAATCGGTTCTGTACTTCCTCAGTCTCATCCACGTGAGTCTGGTAGTAAGGAGACCATACAGTACTAGCATACTCTAGACCAGGCCTCACCAGCGAATAAAATAGTATCTAATTTAAAAGTAACACACGAAAAAATCCCTGCATTTCTACAGCCCCTCTGGGTAATTGAAATAATATGATTAATAAAGGAAAGTGAGCGGTCCATTAGAACACCTAAATCTTTAACTGGTCCTACATTTTCTACAGCATTGTTATTAATAGAATATTGAATTAATTTTACGCATAATTCTGAAAAAAGACATTATCTGGCGTTTATTAATATTTAGACTAAAACCATTCAGTTTTAACCATAAAATAGACCATTAATATAGTCCTGGAGTAATGAGCAACTCCCGTATACTGTATACAGCGAAATATTTTTAAATCGACTGCGAAGATAAGAAAATTTGATATTATAATAAAATTATCCATGTCATTAACTAATAATATGAAAAATAATGGTCCACAACGAGATCCCTGGCGCACCCCGGAATATACCATTACTTCATGAGAAATATAGTTATTTATTCTCACGCTCTGGGTTGTCCAGGTCAGAAAACTCCAGATACAATTCCAGATTTGACTTCCAAAACCTCAAGCAGCTAACTTCGCAACAAGTAAAAACAATATAAATAGTATCGATCTGAAGTTTATTCCCAAAGGCAATCAACACATCATTTTGGTATGACAATAAGTTAGTAACTGTCGACCTGTCCCTAAAAATAATAGGATATTTAAGTAAGGGACCGTAAGGCTAGACAGATACTGTTAATATCAAATGTAGAATTGTTTTTAAAATTAGTAGGTAGTAGAAACCAGACGAAGTTACAGTGTTGGCAAAACGCGTAAAAATTCATTTTATGAAATTTTCTAATTAATTTATTAGTATTTTACTTCGTGTAATGGAATTCCATCAACTAACAATCACTTACGATCAATACCTACAAATTAATTATTTATTAACACAAAGAGGTGAAACTGTGCAAATATACCGATAAATAGTTAATTTCCATATATACAGCGAATTTCAGAATTGACAAGTCGTGGAATAAAGTTAATAACAACGGTTAAAGACAAGGTACATTTATCGCAAGCGAGAGGTTTCAGGAGGTCAGCTGCGTATGGGAGAAGTAGATGCGAGCACGAAAAATTTTGCCACCTGGAACAAAAACGATTGGCCTTTTCGTTACTAGACATATATTAAGTTTTTTTGTCCCAGGTTCACAAATTGCGTAAATTGGGTTTTAAAAAAATGTCCAATTTTTCATTTTTCATTAAAATTGTCACTCTTTCGAGGTGTGCCGTGTTAAACGGCAGTTCACTTCGAGCATTCAAACAGTGCAGATTGATTCGGTTCACCCGGCTCCGTGCTGAAAGTTTACGAGAGGTGACTATTTTCCAATTACTGGAAAAGTGACAAGTGTGATTATTCCTTACAGGAATAGTGAGAAGTCGTGCTGTATCCCAAGTGCAGTGTGATGAAACCTGAGATGTGCGTTCTTTCTAGAGGTGGCAGCTCTAGCAGGAGTGTGAAAACCAAGACAGAAAGGATAACTAAACTAAAGGAGGAGAACACCCGCCTCCTGGTAAAGTACCAAGCCCTTGAGAAGAAAAATAAGGAGATGACGGCGCGACTAGTCCGTCTCGAAGCCTTATTTATCAATTAAACCTCAAATGCTGACAAAAAGCGGCGTCAAGAAGTGGACGGCGATAAACCCGCTGCTCCACAAAAAGTCAAGAGGAAAAGGGCGAAGTTTTCGCCTACAGAGGAAATCATCCTAATGGATAAGAAGACCGTAAAGGAAGAGAAACCGAAAGAAGTCACCGAGGAAAAGACTTCAACGGTGAAAACTAAGATCCCTCCTGTTGTGATAGAGGACGGAGGAGACTGGACAGTGGTCCGTAGGAATATAAAAAGTGCAAATATTGCCTTTTCAAATGCAAAGGTGGCAGGGTCTAGGTTGCAAATCTACTCTGTAACGGCTAAGGACCGTAGGGCCCTAACCACCCATTTGAGAGAATCCAATAAGCCGTACCACACGTACCAATTGCCTGAAGATAGGAAACTCCACGCTGTGATCAGCGGATTACACATGGACACCCCGACTGAGGAGATCTAGAACTCAGCGAACTTGGATTCAAAGATGTCGACATAACCCGAATGACATCTAGGATCACGAAAAAACCCATGTCACTATTCCTAATTAAGTCGGCAGACAAGAAGATAATGGAAGTTCAAGTACTCCTAGACAGGCAAGTAAAAATGGAGCTTAAGAAGAATGACCAGGCGGTTAAACAATGTTACAAATGCCAGAAGTTTGGGCATTCACAGTCCTTGTATACGTATCCAGAAGGTGTGTCAAGTGTGCAGGACAACACAGGTCCAGTGCATGCAATCTGCCAGCGTGCGAAAATGGCACTAAGAACTCCACATGTGCTAATTGTGGGCAAAGTGGGCACGCTGCCAGCTATAAGGGCTGTCCCAAGTACCCCACTCCTAGAAAAACCCCCTTCGCTCCATGGGCAAATTTCAAACCCACACTAAAACCTACTTCCACTAAGGTGGAAAATAAACCCAATCAGGACAATGCCCAAACTCAAGCAAAACCAAAACCAAGTACATCCAAGGACAAAACATCGAGTCCTCCCCTAGACCTGCAAGCGGCCATTCTACAGGCAGTCACAGGGATGATGCCGTCAATTGTTGAGAACATTATACCAATAATTACTAGAGCTGTGGAGGAACAGCTTCGCAGACTAAAATAAAATACCAGCACAACAAATGAGGAATTAAAACTCATTTCCTGGAATACCTGAGGGCCAGGAATAGAGATGTCTTAGTCTACTGGAGTAACATCACCCAGATGTTGTAGCAATCCAGGAGACAAAACTCAGACCCGGGACTAGAATGTCCTTCCCGGGAGAGGAGTAGCATTTCTAGTCAGGAAAGGCGTACCACATTCCTTCCTGGGGGTTAAGGATGTGGTACTAGATGCCATTTCCATTGAGGTCAAAACACGGCGAAGTAACGTAAAAATTACTTCTGCATATCGTGCTCCTAGACAAGATCTGCTGAAAGAAGACATCGAACATCTAGCCAGAGGACATACCCCTAAAATTATCATAGGAGACTTTAACTGTAAGTCAGAAGAATGGCATTGCTCTTACACCAATACCGATGGTCGCAAGCTGTCCACACTCTGCGAAGATCATAGGCTCGCCATTATAGGCCCCGAGCAGCCTACGTACCTCCCCCGTGGATATGGGAAGCCCTCAGTCCTAGACGTTGCGCTCCTGAAGAACATCAGGGAAGAACACCCCGGAAGAAGGAACCTCAGATCACAACCCAGTACTCCTACAGCTGGGAGTGAACCTTGATCGAAATCCCTGAGATCCGCGCTCCTCAGGAACTAGAGGAGGCCGTAGGGCGCCTAGAGACAGCCATCCCGACTGCGTTCCATGAAAACACAGTAGTGGAAGACATAAGCAGGCACCGGCAAACAGAAGACCTACCGGAACCTTTAAAAGCTGAGGTCCGGATAAACAGACGACTCCGCCTCAAGGAATACCGGGATAACAATAGGAGTGAATAAGTGAAATCCCTTCAATTCAAGGTGTAAACGGCTCTGTTTACACAGACTAAGACAAAGCTGAGATCCTAGCTGACGCCATTGTCCAGCAGGGTCAGCTAAAGCAACACCCCAACGAGGACGAAGAGCACATGGAAGAGGTCAATGAGATAGTAAGGGATCTGGATGCACAGGTTCTTCCTCATCATAACCCAACTCCTGTCTCCCCTGGAGAAGTCAGAGACATAGTCAAGAGGTTAAAAGTGAGGAAAGCTCCTGGAGCCGATGGCACCAACAAGATGCTAAAATACTTCCCCAGGAAAGGTTACAGTGCGATGGCCAACATCATCAACACTGTAATAAGGACATGCCACTTCCCCAACATGTGGAAAAAAACAGAGGTCATTGTCCTGGATAAACCAGGCAAGGACCGTACCCAACCTCAAAACTACAGGCCCATAAGTTTACTCCCTGCCTTACGCAAAGTAGCTGAACGAGCCATAGTCAGAAGACTTAAAGATGAGACCCAAGAGCTAGATGCCATCCCAGATGAGCAATTCGGTTTCGGGGCAGGGCACTCATCTGAACAACAAATCCTCAGAGCTTCAGAGTACATCACGAAAGGATTCAACAACAGAGAAGCCACAGGAGTAGTCTTCCTAGACATCGAAAGGGCCTTTGACAGGATGTGGCACCAAGGTCTGGTGTACGAAATGTCAGTAGCCGGATACGAGAGAAGAAGCATTAAGCTAATACGCAGCTATCTAAGAGACAGGACATTCTCCGTCAAGGTGAATGACACACGATCTGAACAAAGAGGACTGATAGCAGAAGTTCCACAGGGGTCGGTGTTGGGACTCATACTGTACTCCATCTTCTCCCACGATGTTCCAACAGGAGACGAGGGTATAACAGCGCTCTACTCAGACGACACCGCCATCCTATACAAAAGCAGAAGCACTCGTATCTTGGGTAGGAGACTGCAAGAGGACATAAATGACCTTAATGACTGGTGCATTAAGTGGAAAGTTAAGATCAACCCCCAGAAATCCCAAGCCATACTTTTCCAATGAAGGAGACTGACTGCCAGAGCCAGAATCTGAGTTGGAGAAGTAGAGATTCCCTGGTCCAACGAGGTCAAGTACCTAGGTATGACCATGGACAAACGACTGACTTGGACCAAGCACATTAAGGCAGCGGGGACCAAAGCTAGGCAGACAATGAATAAACGTTATCTATTGCTCTGCCGAAAGATGGGAATAAGGACGAAGCTGCTACTGATCAAAACAGTAGCACGGAGCCAGCTAACATACGGCTCCACAGCTGTTGACTATGCTTCAAAAACAAACCTTCTGAAGATCAAAAGGACAGAAAACAAACTGATAAGGATGGCGGCAGATGCCCCATGGTTCATCAAGAATGAGGACCTGCAGAGGGATCTTCAATGGACACAAATTGAAGATGCTACAAAAGGCTACCCGACCTTTCAGAGCAGCCGAAAAACACCACAACAAAAATCTACGAGACCTGGTTAACTACGATCCATTAACCCCAAATTACAATAATAGGACAAGACAGAGACCAAGACATGGACTTCTGAGTTAAATGACTTGAGAATGGATGCAAGTAAAATGAAAACGAGTCTCCGTACTCCTCAGAAACTAGATCTTACTTGCAAAAATCCCATGCTGCCAATAGAAACTCCAAGAAGAAGACTCCCAGGTGCCTCAGCTGGATCCGGCGTGAGCTGCAGCTGAACCTGAGGTAAAAGAAGAGGATACCGGGTACCTCAACTGGCTCCGGCGTGAGCTGCAGTTGAACCTGAGGTAAAAGAACACCCCTCCTTAGTTCCTCACTGCAAGGACACGGAACAGCAGGGACACTGAGGGCCAAGAAGAGGACACATACTAAGAAGACCAACACACGGATGAACGAAGGAACTCTGGCAGCGGCAAACTGGACCCAGGACCAGTAGGACGTTGTCAGCGGCAACCGGACAGACAGGAGGACGGGACAACAAGAGTAACACCAACCAGGTAAGATGACTACATCACTAATGATATTTTTTCTTTTCAGATATCCCCAGTAACGAGAGGTGCCAAAAGAGGAAACACACTCCCCTAGAGGTCCAAGTCTTTTAGAGGGTTATCCCCAGAAGGACGGCATCAACCCCATCGAAGGACCCCCCCCATCAATGACGGTCCAACTGATAAGGGCCCGGTGGGGTTTAGTATGGCAATCTGTCTAGGTGTAACAACCTGGCAGAAATGCGAGTCCCACACTGGATCGATGGAGAATGCTTTTACGCACGACTCCATCCCCCCAACAGGGATGGAGTCGTGCGTAAAAGCATTCTCCATCGACACAAAAAAAAAGTGTTAAATTATATTTTGGCTAAAGTCAGGAAATATTTTGACAAAACAGACTTTTCAATCCGACATGGGACCAGAAAGTTGCAAATATCATCTCGAATGCTTTAGACAGGCGGTGAAAATGGATATTTATCTAAAAGTCGAATAATATTCCCGGATGATGTCCACGTTTTTTAAAGTTCTAAGTGCTCTTTCATGCCAAATTTTCTATACTAAGTTTACATTAGCGTTTTATATTTTGCGTTATACGAGGGTTTGTAAAGTCTTTTAGTACACAAAACGGTTTCTTGTGCTATATTAGTACACAAAGGGTTAAATCAATTCGGTCTGGTAAAGATCAGTGGTACCTAGTTTCATTTATTTTGTTACTGACTTAAAAAAAAGCATTCATGAAAATACGTATTTATAGGTAGAAAGAATATGTTTGTTTAAAGTGGTCAAGTAATGGCTGCTAGGAAATTAGTTTAATTTTAATTTCAATCATGGCGGATCATAAAAAGCTTTGGGCTATTTTTTAACCAAATGTTCTTTGAAATTGGCCACTTTGTAAGCAAATATTTATAAAATGGCCATAATTTGCAAATGTAACCAAAATGTAACAACATTTACTGAAAATTTGCCAATAAAAATGCCTACTTGGTTTGCCTTTAGTACTCGTTAAAAAATGGCTAATTTAAGACCTAGGAGCCAGCGTAACAAAATTAAACGATTACCAAGACTGCGTTTTTCAATGATATGTGCTGGAATATTTAATCTTTTTATTAGACGTTTTGAATGGTAAATAATTTATATTTCGTTTTTCTGAATATATCTTCAGTTTGGTTAAGTATAGTTTTATGGGTTATAAACGTAAATTTGAAAATGTGGCATATTTTGGCAATATTATAGCAAAAATAAGCGAAATAAAACTACCCAATTTTAGTTTAATTTTGAAACAAAAATATGATAATATTTTTTCCACTCAATTTTTGTTGTCTTAAAATGTCATAATCTGGCATTCTTATATAGCTATTATTACTAAAGTTAAATACTTGCTAAAATATGTTTGGTTGGAATTTGTGAAAAATACGTATTTATTGATTATATTCTGACCTCGATTTCTATTGATTAAAAATGCCATATTCTGGCATTTTAAACAGCTATGCTTACTATAATGTAACTTCAATACTTAACAGAATATATCTGGTTATGTTGTGGCAATAAAATTGACAGATATTTCTACTTCTTGGCCATCCAATATTACAAAAAAAAATATTACCCCATAAAAGATATTTTTTGGCCAAGTAATTATGCTATAGCCTATCTACATTAAAAACTGCTACTTTTGGAGCCAAAAAATCTAATTTGAAGCGAGCTTTCATGGCTAGAAAACGAACCAAGAATCATTTGCCAAAATTTGATAAATTCTGGTTTTATATGTCTTTTATGGCTAACTGTTAGACAAAAAAGCTCATCAGCTAATTTGTGTTACTTCGGTTGTGTTATGGCATTTCATATTTGGATGAAAATTAATCAAAAAACAGAAAAATGGAAAAAGATAGGTCTCTTAAAACGCTTATTTAACACATTTTTGAAGACATAGCAAAGAACATGAAACCCAGGAGTCGAAGCCAAATAAATTAGACATATGTCCGTCAAAGAGTTTTTAAGAAACAGATAAGTCTTCGACAAAATTCGTTAGTTGTCTTCCAGTAAAAAATCTCTATCTGAAATTTAGGGGTTTCGATCAAAGTATAGACCAATATTGTGTCAAAGTGCGATCGGCCTAGCGGTTATAGGTCCGGAGTTATTAACCGAGAAATGCAGAAAATAGGTTAAACCTGTGAAAATAAAAAAACTTTGTTCAAGGGTTTGCTCCTCATATAAAAATAAACTTAACTGGCGCAGAGCGGCTTTTTAAGATATGCCAGTGCAGATAAAGGTAAAAAAGTCATGTTTCTACAAAAAGTTTCGTCTTGGAAAATTAATTTTTGAAATTTTCGTAAAACAATATTTCGACTTTTTAAACGATATTAAAGGTTTTCGTAACAGATACCCATTTAGACTTTTGGACTCCAGGTCACTAGGGAGTATCGTTAAGGCATCCAAAGGATTCGGAGCGATCTCCCTTTAAATGTTTTTCTCAAATAAAGTGGACATGTGATCTGTTGATCGCACCCAAAAACCATAAGGACCTAAATCCCATAGCGAGACACCCCTCCGAAAAGTTTGGTAGACGTAACTAATGCGTTCAGCAGTTTTCGAGATTAAACTTTTTTCACTTAGTTTTTAGTTTTTCATATTACAGTGTGGTACTCGCAACCAATCGCCGTCAATCGTTTGGCATCATTATATACCCCCTGTGTATATTAAAATCATTCCTAATTTCAGCTGCCTACTTGCAGCTGTTTTGAATCACTGACGTTCCGAAAATCAAAAAACGTATGTAAATACCTTGATAATTTCTTTAAAGTTTTAGACTTGGGGTTTTACTTTACGTTTGAGTGTTTCAACAATTATCAACAGTATTCAATATTTCTACGTTAATTTACACCAATTTTTGTAATATTATAACAGCAAACGACAAAACATGTATCTTACATTACGGCCTATTGTTACATAAAAAAGGATATTTAACCAGAAAAAAATAGTTCATAAGTACTTACATGAAAACCAGGACATGTAACTAAAAACAGACAGAAAGAAGAGATTCCTGAACAATAATACTTTGATCGACAACTGTGGAACAAAGCTGTATTTTAAAAAAAGATAAACGAAATTCAGAAGTAAAAATTCTCCTCCGGTTATTAGTAGCAAAGTTTTTTGAAACGCGTTGACAACATTTCTAGATTTTTGACAATGTAGGTAATCTTTAGATACTTTATTAAGTCTTCTGCAAAAGCGGATCCACACATTGATCTTAAATAAAAACAGAATATTTAAATTTATAGAAACGATAATTAATAGATTAGCCAATGATTCTAGGAATTCAGGTAAATTGTGAATGTTGAATTTCGTTGATGTTACAACAATATATACTGAGGCTATTAAGGAAACTACTATTAAAGTTATACTGTAAATTAACCACAAATACGATATTTCAAAATTGCACGATCCATTAGAATGTTTCCAAGAAAAGGGAAAAATTCCTAAAACTCGATTTGAGATTGCAAATATTCTGAATATTTTACAGGTACATTGATAGTTTCCGTTATTTTTTTGGGCTGTTTTCGAAACATTTATATTAGAATGATTGTAGGAATTCACTTTGATAAACGTATCCTTATTCATTTTGAATGCCACATTTAATAAATTCGGTTAAAACACTGCTTGTTATTAACATGTATACCAATTACTATCTGAGTCAAACAAAATGTAAGTATTCGTGTTGGTCTACATTAATGACATTTTATCAGTCATTTATCTAATTTGATACAAATATCCAAAAATTCGAGGCAATCAGACAAAATAAAAAATGCAATTTTAATAATTTGCTTCTGTTATTATCTATTTACATTTTAGGTCATTTAGACATTTACAAATCATTTGATAACATTATATGAGGCGTGTCACCCCAAAAGGGCCTATATCCATTTTTGGTGAAAAGTGAGTTAAAGGCTGTTTTAAAATCTGTGTCACTCGACGAATATACTGATTAATTGTTGGTGTGCTAAAGAGGCCTTTATCCCGTAGAAAAATACAATGAAATATCTGGTTTCGCGGCAAAGGGTTCCATATTTACAAGCATAAACGTGTCAAATAGGCCTATATCCAACGAGCCAATCAAATCACTAGAAATCTGACGTGCAACTGCAACCGTCGTTCAAAGTGCTTAATATTTGTTTACATTTAGCAACGGAAGGAGTCTTTTAATGTTTATTTTAGTTAAAGAACTATTATTTAACTTATATAAATTTAACTCTTTTAAAGTGTTCGATTGTGGTAAAATTAGTTTAGTTTAGTGACTATGAACGAGAGTATTACACCATCGGAACCGGGAAAAGCTAGGCGGACTCCTGGGGATCGCAGTAAATGGAAAAGGAATGTTGCAAAATCTAAAAGGTACGTTATCACAGTCATGATATTAGTGGGCTTGTATTATTTTATCACTATGGTTAATGATTTATTGTTTGTTTGTTTTTGATTTTCATGTTGAACAATATGTTGACGGCCAACAGCAACAGGGCAATTTAGGGGCTAAGAATATAAAGAAATTATTGTTGTTCCGCCGGTTATTTATTGCTTAGGGGATTGAAACTCGCTTAAGTCATCCCTTTAAATATTTTTTAACAATTTTTGGCAAAAGTCAGTAAACTGCATTATTACCACAGCCTAAAATATTGCGATATTCTTTTGCAAACTATCAGGCTTTTTTGTTGTTACAGATATGATCCTCCTGGTCCACCACGATACCCTTGTTGCGACCACTTCAATAAGTCTTACAAATGCAGGAAGTTAACAATGAGAGATATTAAAGAATTCCATGACAACTTTTACTCAACGCGCGAAAAAAACTCCCAGGATGCGTTCATCATCAAACACGTGAAGGTCACAACTGCGAGAAGACCACGTCCTAAGAAAAAAGCTACCTCTACAAAGAAGGTTAGTACAAATTACTACATTCGAGTTTTCGGTACTGATAAGTTTTTTCTACGTGTGTGTCAGCAAACCTTCATCAATGTCCTCCAAATATCACGAAAGAGAATTCAGGGTTTGGCTAGAAAATTTTTAAATACTGGTAGAATGCCAGTAGATAGGAGAGGTGGGGCGAAGCCAAACCCCCTTTATGACAAGAAAAGGGTCGCTATTAAAGAATTTATAGAAAAACTAAAATGCTGTGAAAGCCACTACTCCCGAGGGAAATCCGTTCATCGGAGTTATTTGTCAGGAAATTTAAGTATTAGCAAATTATATCGCATGTACAACATTGAACAGAGTGATGAATCACTGAAGTCGAAAAAAACGTTCTTTCAAAAAATTTTTACGATGAACTACAACATTGGTTTTGGCACGCCTACCACGGATGCCTGTTCTAAATGTATAGAAATCAAAAGTAGGATCCAAAAAGAGACCAATCCTCGTGATAAAAATAAGTTGATTACTGAACTTCAATTTCACAAAATGCGATACAAGGCGTTTTTCAAAAAACTTCAAGAAAAAAGGGAAGATCTCTTAACACTAAGTTTTGACTGTCAAAAGAATCTGGTTTTACCAAAGGTTCAAGATCAAACTGCCTACTATAGCAGGCAAATGTACATATACAACTTCACCATTGTAAAGGGTACCTCAAAAGACTGCTTGACTTCGGAAAATGTATATTGTTATTCTTGGATGGAGCATGAACACAAAAAGGGTGCTAATGAAATTGCGTCAGCGGTGTTTCATCAGTTGTCACTCCTTGATTTGACATCCTACTCAACGATTAGATTGTGTGCTGACGGATGCGGTGGGCAAAACCGTAATTCAATTATGATTGGGATGCTGAGCTACTTCTTGGCACGAGTCGCACCTCCTAACCTTCAGGAAATACACATGATTTTCCCCATTACTGGACACTCTTTTTTGCCAGCAGACCGTGTGTTTGCTTCCATAGAGAAGAAACTGCGTAAGCTACCAGTAATACTACAACCAACAGAATATGAAACAATTTTTTCAGAGCATTCTACTATTTTTAAAATGGGTACTGACTTGAAGGTATACGACTGGAAAGCTTTAGTTGGGACTTACTACAAAAAAACTACATCTTGGCACTTTAAGTTTAATGAAGCAAAACGTTTTATTCTCACTAAATCTAAACAACAGAATATATTGGTTAGAGGAGAAACATCTTACAACAGCGATTTAAACAATGGTAAATTGGTTGTAAAAAATGGTGTTAAAATAAAGTTAATCGGGTTGCCAGATGAAATACCGATGGGAGTTGCATTAAAATCAGCCAAAATTCAAGACGTTAAAAAGCTTTTGAAAAAGCACTTTGGCGAAACATGGGAGACAATGGAAGAATGTTCTTTCTATAAAAATGTGTTAGCTAGCAACATCGCAGTTAACGAAACTGAAGAAGATGTAGAAGAAGATGTGTTTTGTGAAGGGCATGCAAACGAGCAACTTGCTGATCGAGTGTAATGGTTCCAAGCATATTTGTTTTCTAAAATGTGTGTTGTTTAATTACAGAAAGACTTTTAGTTTTGTTTTTTGTAGACAGTAATGATTTTTAATTTTGAAAATAAAGGTTATTTTGTTCGTTCTGTCTAAGGGTATTATTGTGTCAAAACAGCCCATATATTCATGTTGATGGAGCAAAAGTTCCTTTATCCATTTTGTTACAGCAAATGGTTATATATCCAAATTTTAAAGCTACGTTTTATCTTTTTCACACATTTGTCGTTTATTTTCTTTGCTTATTTATATATTATCAGTTGGTAAGAATAATTCAAAGCCAAATTACAGCTATTACCACCTATGATAGAGTTACAACAGTTTTTCGCAAATACTGGAAAATTACTGGAAGTGGATATGGGCGCTTTTGCCGTGAGATGCCTCATATAGCACTAAATTTTGGAATTTTTTATTTTAATAAAAATAAGTGAAGACTTAAAATTTATACTATAGGTTAACGTAAGAAACAATTAATTATTGAAGACAATTTAATACTGAAAATATTAGTACATTTTTATAAAATGCCTGAAAATATTATCCTTTCATATTACGAATATCGTAACATATTATGAAACACGAAATGAAAACAACAGGTAAAAAGCAGAAAATAGGAATATATTTGGGCTAACAAAATTTTGTTAATATATAGTATTTGAGCATAATTGATCTAATAGAAGAGCATATAAACAATTAACACAATAAATTACAAAGCATTAAAATAATAATAATGCAGAAATTCAGAATACCTGTCAAATTCAAATTCAAATTCAAATACAAATATTTATTTGTACAAGAACACGCGAAGCATTTTTACAAGTCAAGTAGTACATAAAGTTTTAGCTAAGAGTCCAAATAAAAGCATTAAGACTAAGTTAAAATTAAAATAAAATTGCACATTATAGACTTAAAATTTTACAAGGTTAACAATAGAACATATTAAGATATTTGTTTGTCTCTATCCAATGCGATGATCGGAATGACAGATAGACAGACCTTCAAAGACTACATATTAGTTCATTCAAATTACTCTGTAGACTCACTATAAATAGCTTTACTCTTTAGAAATCGTTTTGTTCTGCTTTCAAAGGCTTTTGAATTTAGTTCTTTGATATTGGCAGGCAATACGTTAAAATATTTTATACCCTAGTGGTTCTGTCCTTCTCTAACCTAAACTATGGCCATTCCGGCCAAGAACTTTTGATAAAGATGTGTGAGAGCGCATTTTTATCGATTTTTAGTATCTAAACTATGGATAACTATTTTTTGCCGTATTCGTGGAAATCTCTATTATGTGCATCAGTGGCGGCTCATGGTGAATTATATTGGGACGTCAATAACAAATTTAAAAATAGGCATACTTAAAATAAAAATAAATATCTTATCTCTAAATCGAGCTTTAAATTCTCTTGGAGTTCAGGTCTACTCTTTGTTCTTTACAATTGGAAAAATGCTGAATGACGCGTTCGTTAAAATTGCACGCACATTCCTTTTATAAACGATTTCTCCATACTTAACATTGCTAAAGCGGATAGTCTATCTTGGCCCAACTCCTCAACAAAATTTATAAGCCCTCGAAAAACCCCTGGATTTTCAGACAAAGCCGTTTCATCATGACCACGTAGTGCCAGCTCGAATGCCCCACAACATTTTCAACAATCTATAATTTTGTTTAAAATATAACGTTTTTTTTATACATTTTCATTAATATTAATATTAATATCTCTAAGGGATTTTCTATAAGCTGTGTCTATCTAAGTGCGAATATCAACACTTCCGACCATTGCATAGTTCACCGAACTTTTCATGTGATCTGCAGAAAACGCATGTTTTTTTATTTTTTCTTTTATGTGTTTTAAGTCGTTAACACCGGTTTTGCACCATAATAAGTCCGACGAGTCCTTAGAAAACAACAAACGAACATAACAGTAAAATGAGTTAGAGACTTCACAACCACATATCCAGTTAGCTAAATCGTACATACTTTTGCGAAAGTTTCGATGAACCTCTTTATTTTTGTCTTTACTAGTTTGTCGTATACTAGGTTCTGGCAAATTGCGATCACTTACCTTGAATTCGGTTATTTTCTCAAAATTAGGTTCGTTAGCAATTTTTAGTTGTTTAATTTTTTGTACTAACGACATTTTATTTCATCTACAATACACACTCAAACATAGATCACCTTGAAATTGGTTATTTTTGCAAAATTAGGTTCGTAAGCATTTTTTAGTTGTTTATTTTTTTGCACCAGCCACTACCAACATTTTATTTCCTTTATATTTCCAACTCACACATGGATCATAAAAATAAAAAAATATATATTACAAAAAGCAGTATATAAATCAATTTTCAGCGATTAAAATCGTCCGAAACAATATCGAGTTAGAATATCGACCGCGCGACCTCTGAACAACTGAACTTGATGTCGCAACCGATCGATCGAATTAAAGACCGGCTGATCACCCAAATCGCGATTTCATGTTCCATTTGCTATCACGTTCGGCTGCAGTTCGGTAGCTGTGAAATCTTCGGGTACTTTCGTCAAGCTTTAAGGTAATCAGGGAAATTCGGACTGCCCAGCCTAGCTTAGTATAACGTATTTTATTATGCCTAAGGAACGCAACGAGACTATTCGAACCGCCTCACAGTAGTTCATTTAGCTAATCTAGACGATGAGAAGTAATTAAATTTGAGTATTATAATTAGTGATAACATTATAGGAGTAAACACTGCTCATACTATGCCTACTTGGATACTAGGTATTTTGTTTTTGTTAGTATTACAGCGTCCCCATCCGAGTGCTCAATATATCGTTATTTGTCAAAACTTACGCTTGCATTATTTAGCTGTCAAAAATTATTTGAACTTGAGCGCGTGTTACCGCAGTGTTTAAAGTGTTTAAAGTGATTGTTTTTATGGAGATGATACGTTTAGGTATGTACAATATTTTAACACCACCAACATTGATATAGCAATTACATATGCTTATAAATAACGTGTTGCATAAATATGATTGAAGTGAGTTAACATTTTTTGATAAGCGTTTTTACTGAGGACAAGGAGTAATGAGATTGGTGTGTATTGGTCTTAAATCGATAAATATTACGTAATACACTATTACCCTGTAGTATTACATACATTTTGTCTGTCCCAAATATTTCATATTTTATTCTCACTCTTCTAAGTGAAGAAATATTCGAAAGAACATTGACAAAAAAGTATTCACATTTTGACATGTTCTCAAGTTTCCATTATTTATATTTGTTATAATTGGTTAAAATTGATTGGCGCCTTTGATATGTCATAATTTCTGATGACCGTTCAGTGATTCGTATTGGTTATACTATATGCCTAAATTCAATTGTTTTTGAGCTATTGAAGTTATAACATTGAGATTTTCAGATTTTGAAAGGCTATAAAATCTATACCGTTTAAAGCAAAACGGATTGCACATTCCCATCTTAGTTTTGTATGATCTTTCTCATGGCACAAATTTTGGGAGTCGGCAAAAAATTAAAAAATTTCGATTTTTTTTTGAAATGTCAGAATAAAACTTACTTACCAATAACGTTGAAAATGATATCATACGAAAGTTCATAAAAAACTAAGATAGGAGTAAGAATCTGAAAAACTCAATTTTCAAACTTCAATATCTCGAAAACAATTGAATATAGGCATATGGAATATTAAACAAAAAGTTCTTAGTTTTGTCTTGTAAATTTCCAAATAATTTTAAAATTTAGCTTTTATGAGTATACATATACTCTGCAAATTTCGTTAAAAGTGAAACCATAGTTTAAAAGCTAGAGACCGACGCGTATGGGGTAGATCACTCTGTATAGAAAAGTTTTCAACAAAATTTATGTGAGGCTCACATTTGCCGAAATAAAGTAAATTAAAGTACCTCTATACCGCTGAAAGTTATGACGAAAAAACTGCTATTTTTAGATTTACGGGCTGGCCTGCTGCGGCGTGACCTGTTCAACGTTTGCCGATGTTCTGAAGACTATTCACGAAATGATGCATTATTTCGTTACATATTACACAATACCAGTCTACAACAGTTTGATGAAGTATGTATTGCTAATGTAAGTAAAATTGTTACAAATTTTTGCGGACAATTAGTGCTAAGGTGGACAAAAAGTTGTAGAAAGAAAACAAAAAGTTCTTAGTTTTGTCTTGTAAATTTCCAAATAATTTTAAAATTTAGCTTTTATCAGTATACATATACTCTGCAAATTTCGTTAAAAGTGAAACCATAGTTTAAAAGCTAGAGACCGACGCGTATGGGGTAGATCACTCTGTATAGAAAAGTTTTCAACAAAATTTATGTGAGGCTCACATTTGCCGAAATAAAGTAAATTAAAGTACCTCTATACCGCTGAAAGTTATGACGAAAAAACTGCTAATTTTAGATTTACGGGCTGGCCTGCTGCGGCGTGACCTGTTCAACGTTTGCCGATGTTCTGAAGACTATTCACGAAATGATGCATTATTTCGTTACATATTACACAATACCAGTCTACAACAGTTTGATGAAGTATGTATTGCTAATGTAAGTAAAATTGTTACAAATTTTTGCGGACAATTAGTGCTAAGGTGGACAAAAAGTCGTAGAACTATGACAAAATTTGCACGTGATAATAATAAATGGTTGGAAGGTAAATTAATCTTTTGAATGTTTCATATAGCATACAGGCTCGATATAAAGTCATGGCAAATAAAAAAAAAAACAGACAAAGAAAGGGTTGACATGAGGAAGAGTGAAATCCAGACTCGGTTCCGACGAGAAATGGGACTTTTGGTAGACATGCCTAAGCAAGGTTACGGTTGCACCAATGACGGTAATACCGCTCGAACTTTCTTCTCCCATCCAGATATATCTGCCGAAATCACAGGGCCTAATGTTTTTTTAATTAAACGCTTTGATACAATACTTAGGACAATTTCTCCTGGATTTTCAGTAAATATCGATGAATTCGAAAAATACTGTCTACGAACTGCGAAATCTATGTAGAACACTATCCCTGGTATTATATGCCCCAAAGCGTGCATAAAATCTTAATTCACGGGGGAAGTATAATAAATGCAGCAGAACTGAACTCAAGAGGCCAGTAATAAAGATGTAAGAAGGTTTTGGGAGTTTCACACGAAAGCAGACAATTAAAGGCATGCTACACATGCTGCTGATCTCCTCTGATCCTCTTATCAGTAGCCTACGCAGAAAAAAGTCCAGATCTAGCGGAAACTTGTTTTCAGAAGTTATTGCCCTACTTGCCATGGACCCATCTATAAATAACGCAGAACAAACTAATCTTTAAGTGATTGTAAGTTTGGGTGAGTGAGAGTTTGTTTATATAACAGTATAAGTTAATTCATATAAAAGACATTATTGCCGCACGCATGTGAAATATTGTATTACGAGGTCAAAGGCCAAGTAGTGTGATCACAAGAGTGCGGTAATATTGTATCCCACATGTTACATACAATATTTTATTAACGAACTCCTGCGGTAATGATATTTCGATTAACCCAAATTAGCCATTCTTGGGCCTCGTAAACAATTAAACCCACGGAATTTGATAATTTTTTAATATAAATTAGAAAGTTTACCTTCATTTGACTGTTTTAAGAAAATAAAAGAAATGGATGAACCACTTTTTCTATTAAAAAAACCAAAAAAAAATTCGATATTTTCACTGTATTCCAATGAGCAATATTCCTTAATATGATAATTTGAAGAAAGGCTATCTTGCATTGTTGCCAAACTTACATTATTGTATGGAGCTTAAATTTTTCATATTTGTCTCCTGACAGTAACACATTTGGACCTCTGTACCGATCCCAAATATTAGACTTTCGCCAGTGGTGCACTTCGCTGTCGTTCGCCTTTCATATTAGGGCTTTAATGATGATGCCTACGGGGCCTTACCTGGTGCTAACCCGGTACCAATCTACCTAGTGCGGTCAACACTAATCATCAGGCGGGTGCGTCACTGGCGGAAACCTAGCATTCGACATCGGCCCTCTTTTATGGCTTTAACGATGACGCCTACGGCGCCTAACCTGGTGCTAGCCCGGTACCAATCCACCTGGTGCTTTCGCGCTCCTGCTGGTACCGATCCACAACCCACAAATGCATTTTGTTTTTCTTATATAATTTATATAGATCATATATAAAATAAACTTGGCAACGTAGAATCCCCAGCACACTGGATTTCCGTCCAACAGACGACACTCCCGCTCTCTCTTTATTTAGCAGCTATAATTATGTTTAAAAACGTTTAATAATGTCTAATATAATAATTACTTCTAACTTTTAGTTAGAAATAATCATTTTTGTGTTATAAAGCATTATAATATAATCAGTCTTTTACGTAGTTTGTAGCGTATCATACCCCTTGTTTTTTTTTACGCTCAGCTATCGGCAGCTTTTCATCTGGAGAGCACTATGGGTTCGGGGGTAAATGAAAAATAATTTTATTAAATTAACTTTGATATTAGATATTAGAATTTAATTATTAAATTTTGGTGTGTTCTTTAAAATCAAAAGTAAATCTTAAAAAAAATACATTACATAATCCAAGTAGACTACTAAAAGGGCGCCACGCTGTTTTTTTTATATATTTAATAAAGGAAAACTGCGAAACCAAAATAAATAAACTTTAGCCTAAGCTAGTTCCTATAGCAAAAAAAAACTGAAATAAAAATTAGGTGAGTGTAGGCAGGATAAATGAAAATATGAAGTAAATTTTCTATACTTACGACACCATATATTATATAGCAAATGTACAATTTAAATAAGATAATTCAAAATAGGTAAAAAAAAGGAATTTAATATGCCAATATTTTCATAAAGAAAATTAAATAAGCCCCATAGTCGACTATAGTTCACATAACTCATTAATAATTTTAACACTTTTAACTATTGTTACATAAATGAAAGTTAGAAAGAAATATTTAATTAACTGGTTCACTTTTAAATAGCATAAATCGTTTAAACTGTAAATCAAATGTAAAAATGTATAATATTAAATAATGCTTGTAGTAAAAAAAAATGAATAAATATGGATAATTATAAAAAAAAAATTATCTGGCCTTTATAAATCCTTCCAGGGATGTCAGGACTTCAAGGGCTGCATCAAAACATCTAAAGAGGATCACTTCAAAATCACAGGAACAGTTACAGTGTCTGGAACTAACAGCATTCGAACAGAACTGGATCAAATAAAAAAGTCTAGGCGGGACAGCAGATTACGTTTCTTTTAAGACCATAATTCATAACTCGTGGTACGGTACGGTATGCCAAAACTTAGGAGTCGACTCCCATGTGGGTTCTAAAAGGAGAGGGAAAACCATGGATGAGTACTCAGAAAAAAAACGAAAACTGGGAAATACATAACATTTTTCAAAACGAAGAAAAAGATATGTGAAATTATTATAAGCGGCTTACCTTAACTAAATCCCAAAGTTACTATACAAAAAAAATTCCAAAACGTTTGATTCCCGCATGGCCAAAGATTGCTGGATATAAATCCAGGTTTTCTCCAAAACACAAACTTTACTTTGGCTCTCAGATAAAGCAGATAGTTAATCCATGCAAAGAAACAAAAATTCAAATCACCACTACTGGGTATATTCGGGATGATTCCCGATTTTTCTTTGGATCAACACATGGAGGTGTTGTAAGTACCGGGTGATCGCGTATAATGTTACCCCCCTTTAACTTTTTTGTTTCTCACTGTAGAAAAAAAAGTATTATATAAAAGTTTTAGAACTCACTGCATACTATTTGTACAACATATTTTTGTATATACAGGGTGTGTCATAAACAAATACCAAAGCAAAGTTACCTTTTTTTAAATGGAACACCCTGTATATTGTTGCATTTTTGGATTCTACAGGAAATTCTAAACACATTTCATGTATAATGTCCTATATCTAACATGAACCGTTTTCGACTTATTGCTGTTTGAAAATTAAATAATATGAGAAATAAGGTCGCGCAGGTCAAACATCTGTAATGAAACAAACTAAATAACACAAAGCAAAACTACGAACTAGAAAGCAGAAATATAAGTAGCTATATTAAATATAGAGTTGTTCGACTGGTCCTCCATTAACTTCAATACACCTTATTAAGGTTCTTCTTAATTTTTCCAAGGAGTTTCTGATCGACTCAGCATAATTAGTGTTTATTAGATTAATTTCATTTCTTATGAGTTGTTTAAGGTGTTCACGATTCTCTATGTTGTTTGCATTAATTCTATCTTTCAGTGTACCCCACAGGAAAGCATCTAAGGGTGTGAGGTCCGGACTATTAGGCGGCCATTTAATCGGACCATTCCGTCCGATCCAGTTTCCAAATATTTGAGTGAGATAGTTCGTTACTTCAACTATGTTGTGCGGCGGGGCGCCGTCTTGCTGAAACGTAAGTTGGTTTAAACGTGCTAGTGGTAAATCATCCAGAAACTCTGCTAACTCATTTTGAAGAAATTGCAAATATATATTCCCATTTAACACACCTTCAAAAAAATGTGGCCCAATGATTTTATTGTCAAGTATGCCGCACCATACATTTACAGACTGACGACCCTGATACTGGAATTCTCGGTAACTGTGGGGATTTTCTGTTGCCCAATGCCTCGTATTCTTCCTGTTTATCATTCCATTGGTGGCAAAAGTTGACTCGTCTGTCCAAAGAATTGTTTGTAGAAAGTTATTATTGTGGTTTATTATTCCCAGCATTTCACGGCAAAATTCTACTCTTTTCTCTCTTTGTGTGACGGTTAATTTTGGAGTAGGTCTAATTTTGAAAGGTTTGAAGCCAGCTAATTTAAGTGTTTTTTGAATTTTTCCATATGATGTATTTTTTGGATTATCTTGCATTTGCCTTAAGTCGGTTGAAATGGTTCTAATTGACTTATTCGGATTTTCTTGAATAGCCAGTAAAATGTTCAATTCGGTATCCTCGTCTTGTGGAATGCATCTTTTCTTTCTGTCTAAGTTTGAATCTCGTTGAAATTTAATAAATATTCTTCTAATGGTCTGTTTACAAGGAACATTCATCCGTGCATTATTTCTTCGTAGTTCTTGCTGCGCCATTTTCACATTATAATTATTTTTAATATAAGCCATTAAAATAAACTGCTTTTCTTGTTTCGAATAAGGCATTTTTGAATATGAATTCTTACTGCTTATCAAAATTGACAACTTGTGTCACGAAGTTAACCAAGTTAACAATATTGTTATCCATGGAAACCATAAAATACATCTTGACCTGCGCGACCTTATTTCTCATATTATTTAATTTTCAAACAGCAATAAGTCGAAAACGGTTCATGTTAGATATAGGACATTATACATGAAATGTGTTTAGAATTTCCTGTAGAATTCAAAAATGCAACAATATACAGGGTGTTCCATTAAAAAAAAGGTAACTTTGCTTTGGTATTTGTTTATGACACACCCTGTATATACAAAAATATGTTGTGCAAATAGTATGCAGTGAGTTCTAACACTTTTATATAATAATTTTTTTTCTACAGTGAGAAACAAAAAAGTTAAAGGGGGGTAACATTATACGCGATCACCCGGTACCTCGACTACCAACCGGAATTACGATACCAAGGGATGTAGACCGTTGGCCAACCAAGAAAGTCGAGCACGGAAATAGTCAGTAAAGTGACTCGTGAAAGGAAGCGGCAAATTCAAATTCACCATGAAACTTAAGAAAAATCATTAACTCGATTCGGCAACACTGCAACTGAAAACCGAAAGTAGAAACGCAAGCCGACGTCGACGCCGTGAATCCATGACTTAGTACCAAAAGGATATATTCATATTAAATATAAAATTGCTTTATTGAATTTAAATTGAATATTGAAATGATTGGCAAATATTGTGATTTTATCTGGATGGCAACGTAAAAATAAATATGAAGTAAATTACTTGTTTTGATTTAGATACAAATTATAAAAAAAACGACATTTCCACCCTAAAATTAAATATTACGTTATAAATCCCACTTATAGACAACCCAAATTACTTCTAATATATATCGGCGTGAATTAAACTGTTCACCAAATGAAACAATTTAGCTCATGAAAAATATAATGCTACAAGTTCATAAATTAAGTTTGTGAAAAATATGTTTTTAGCGATACGCCAAAAACAAGTTCAGTGCAACCTTCCGAAACCTTAGTTTTTTTGGATATAATTTGAAAAAGTGCCTCATTCATAAATTTCTGTGTATAGGAATTATTAAAAAAAAAGGTAATCTTTCAAATATATATTTTAAATTTGTTAAATTCCATGGTAACATTCTTTACAAGAGCCGCCATTATTTGTTAAATAAAAATCATAATACATGATTTATGAAAACCTCATTCATTCTAGACATTAACAAGTCTTTATAGTTAATTAAATTAATATCAGATCTTGGCTTGCCTTTATTCTAAGTTTATTGCTTTATTGATATGTGGATGATAGTAAAATAACTTTAGATGTTAAGGCAGCTTCTTTCTCATTATCGGATGCCAGATCATCGCCTGAACTCATTTCCAAATCCAGATTTTTCAGACATTACAACTTTGATAATGATAAATAATTGAATAAAAATTTAAGTGACAGTGGCATTTAGGCCAGGTAACAAGAATGCTAATAAATGATTACCTGTATCTGTACTTAATGTATTAACTATTGTTTAATTAAATAGTCGTATTATGAGAGTTGTAGATAATATATTGAAAGTGTCGAATCATACTCATTATAATATGACAGTTATTAGTTATTAAAAAAATATATATTTCAAGCATTCAAATGGTAGAAGGGGGGGTTTCGACTCGCGCTGTATGGATGGTGGCTCCAAAAATTCCTTAATATTTAGCAATTTTACGTTATTAACACGAAATTATATCCTAAATGAAAATATTTTCTTCATTAGACTTTTCATCGGCTAGATTAATTAAATGCACCACTGTGCGCTTTGCCGCGCACGGCTAATAGTGTAGCATATTTGACTTTTTCCCAGGTTCGCGTTTTATTACAACTATTAGGAGGGACGGTCAAACGAATAATTTATTTTCTAAAACATTTTTGGGGGTCATTGACCAAATGATCCTATGGAAGAGCCGCCACTGGTATGCATAGTTGTTACGATGTTTTATAATACGCATAAGACATCCTAGTGAGATAAATGCTTTCCTGCAGCAGTCGATATATCCTAGACCAGCAATAATCCTCACACACTTTCTCTGTGCAGCGCAAACCCTAGGTGCACGTGCAGAATGTGCCCAACATGAGATTCCATAAGTGAGGTGTGTATTCAAAAGCATTCCGTCAGACACACGGTTTTTTAGAATTTCTAATAATGTAGGTGTTTTTACTTAATTTTTGTGTTAATTGTGTGGTATGTTCTTCCCAGGTTAGTTTAATATTCAAGTGAGTGCCTAAGAATTTGACAGGTTTAGTGCTTTCTCTCACTGGTCTTAAAGCAAAATTTAGGGTTTGTATTTTAGATTCGTTAATGTTCAGTTTGTTTGAAATTAACCAATTGCCAATGTCCAACCGTGCATCCCGACTCTTCTCTCTAGTTGCTCCAGGCTGTCTGAATAGTCAATGGCTGTTGTATCGTCTGCAAATAGTATAATGCTAGTTGAATCATTTGATGTACATGCACTGATTTCATTTATGTATAGCAAAAATAGGATCGATCCAAGGACAGCACCCTGGGGCACTCCATACTTGACCAATTTCTTTGATGACTTTTGGTTTTCGTATGACACGTATTACAACCAACTTGCCAGATATGATTTCAGTAAGTTTATGCTATCAGTACTAAAGTTATAAGTTTCAAGGAAGTCACAAATTTGTTTTTTTAGAAACGGCTTCAAATATTCTACCAAAAAGGGGCAAAACTGAAATTGGTCTATAATAAAAAACGTCACCCGGATCGTCCATTTTAAAAATAGGTACAACCCTGGCGATTTTTAAGTAATCTGGGAATCTTTTTTTGATAATACAAAAATTCATAATTTTAGTTAGTGGATATACAATTATTTCTCTAATCATTTTAATTATTTTTACACTGAGATCAAAGTGATCTTTACTCTCACTATTTTTTAGATTATTAACGATATCTCTTATATCGTTGAAGCTTACTTCCTGAAAAGTGAAATGTTGATCAACACAGTTAGGATTTAAATACTCGATATATTCACAGGGGTTTTTGTTGGATGCTGGCGAGTTACATAATATATTTTCTGCTACATTGATGAAAAAATTATTAGTTTTATGAACTGGATTATTATTTTTTATTACATCTCAAACTGCTTTAGCTTTGTTTTTAGATTTATCAATATAATTATCATTGCCCTGTTTTTTACTCTGCTCTGTTTTATTACGGTAATATTTCCTAAAATGTTTCAGCATATTCTTTGTTACAAGATCTGGTAGAGACTTATTTAATCGAGTGAGTAATTTTAAAGTTTCGGTTTTGTTATTAGCGAGTTTTGTTTTTTGCAGAAACATGTGTTCTATGCATTAAGCAATTCATTAATGAGATTTTCAAATTTCAAAGGGGGTATACTAGATACTATTATTATTAAAATTAGTAAATATGTTGTCGAGGCATGCATGGTTTCTAGTGGGATCTGTGGTTACCATTAAAAGCCCAAAGGAATGGAAAATACTAGTTATAAGTTAAGCTTCAAAAGTGTTAGTGTGGAAATGAACATTGTAATCCCCTGTTATAATAGTCCCACTATTTAGATCTAATAGCTTAAGCAGCTCCATTATTTTTTTTAATAAATTTCAATTTGGAGAGCGGTAAATTGTCATTATTTCAATACAATACCTGCACATTCAAAATCCAGCTATGTAGACAAATCTACAAGGCTGGGTGAAAGTGGTAATTCCCTTATGTCATTCTTTACAAAGGTTGCTACACCCCGATACCTACGCATTGGCCTACAAAAGCCAGAGACGAGGACAAAACTATCTATGTACATTGAAGTTCATCTGTGTTTAGCCAATGCTCATTAAGACTGAGAAAATTACAGTTACGGTTGATTAAGAAAAGTTCCAATAAAGCTGTTTTATTTCTAAGACATTGAACATTATAATTTAGAATTTTAAGAAAGGTAGCTACCTGACTCTCCAAGCCTCTTAGACAGGAGTTCCTTAATCCATATGGACGGGTGCCCTTGGATACTGTCGAGGAAGGTTTAAAAATTCATTGAAGATAACTTCGGATGGTCAAAGTTCTGGGTTCATCACCGATACGATAAAAATATTACCAGCCAGCTATCCTTTTCTTTATCAGTAACTTATCGTTCTTTGTGAGTAATTTATCGACTTGAAATATGTTACCGGTATATGGTTGGCAGATGCAGTTTTTGATAATTCAAACATATGACAGAAGCACTATCAAATTTTTAAATGAAATACCCAGTTAATTTCTCAAAATTTTCATTTTACGGTACATTGTTGTAATAAAACACATATGTATCATGTCTTTGATACTTGCTAAAAAAAAACAACAAAAAAGCAATATCGACCCAAAATTTTTTTTCTGGGTGGCGAATTTTCCGGAAACATCAATAAAGATATTGTTTATAACTTTTATTGAATGTTTTGTCTTATACTGCTGTCCGTCCTGGGGCAGTAACAAGGCGAAAATCGTTAAAGTCAAATCATTTCGTTCGTTTATTTAGGCTTACTAAGGTTTCCTACCATTTTTGAATACTAATACTTCTTTTGTTTATTCTAAATGTATAAAATAAGTTCACTAAGTAAAACCAAGCAAATAAACTGATGTTACTGGAAAAAATATTTATTTTAAGGGTTTTTTATTAAATTCAAAACAGTTTATGTTCTAGAAGAAATAAAACGATTTTCTTTCTGATATCTTTTTATTTAAATTCAATAAACTAGTAGAATGTGTTGATATCTTGGTTTGAATAAGTTTATCCAAGTATATCTAAAATAACAAGCACTCTTTTTAATTGTCAAATAACCTCGGATTCTTAAAAAAAATTAATTAAAATAATTAAACTAAATCGTAGAACAAAGAACCTGTTTATACCATTTAAATAAAGAGTTTACTTTTATCTTGTGGATCGAAGCATTTCGACAGGCTTTGGCCACTAGTTTTATTGTGCCACCTAGTATATGGAATCGGAGTGTTAAACAGCAGCGAAGGCGCTCCACAGCAGTGGCGGCTCGCGGGTGAAAAAGTAAGTTGAAGTGCAAATGAAGCAAGAAAATATCGCAATAATTGTTTTTGCAGATTTTTTTTTATATGTGGAAGGGGTAGAATATTTTTTTACGACTTACCTAAATTTTGTATACTAAATCAATTCTCCTATCCTTCATAGCAGCAAATTTATTTATAACATCCTCATAAAATGGATGACTTGCCCTAATCTCCTCCAGACAATCCTTTTGAATTCAAATATTGCCTAGAGAAGTAAGTCTTTTTTGAGATATTGCATTTCTTAAATAAGTTTTGGCACGTTTGAGGCAAGAAAAACTTTTTTCCACTGAAGCACTTATCGACGGTATTGTCAAAATAAGTGAAAGATAGTGCGTATTTTCCCCTAAACTACACCGGCCTAAACAGTTAGTGGACCGAAACTTCACTGGCCCAAACCGTCGAAATCCCGACAGATTGGAATGTGTGGAATGCGCCGCTAGCCCGACACTTTAAATACCGAATTGGCGAGCTACGCTACTGGCTAAAAATTCTTTAAATAGGCCTGCTGTGTTGTCAAGTTTTATTGATAAAAATAAATATATTTGTTGTTAACAGTACATTGACTGTTTTTTTTTTGGTTTATTATAAAGCATTTGTTTATCACAGGATAATATCTAATTAATGGAATAATGGAGATTGAATATTGAAAAAAAAAATTGTTGGAAAGCCCAGGAAGAGGTTATTGCATGTATGCATTGAGATGATTTTAAACCTTCTACCCTTGTCTATACATAAACAAGGCTTCTACTTTTAAAGTGAGTATGTTTATTTTAGAATAGCGTGAATATGGTATAAAGTTGCCACCATTTCAGTTTTTGGACTCTTACACTCAGATAATCTTATTTGTTAGTATATAGGATTGACTCCCCATCTGTTATTAATGTGGATATTGTTCCCTACCTAAAAATAAAACAAAGTTGTCTACTAAAGACCATATAAAAATCCACAAAAGCCTTGATGCTTGAACATACATCTTTTAACTAATATGTTTTGTGAGCTTTTTGAGACACATAATTTCAACTTTTTTTTTTTAAGTTTTTTAATTTTGTATCCCGATCCCAAGCAAATACCTATCTAAAAATCAGTTTTTATCAGACACATATTGATTAGTATTTTATAAGATTGTTAATGATTTTCCCTAAGCTTGTTATTCGTGCAGGTACTTTATTAAATATAATTTGTTTTAGGACCAATGCAAGTCTTCTTGATGTTTGATATAGGTATCGTAGACAAGGCTTTGGAAGTTAGTTCTGCTCATATGTGCATTGCAGGTAGTAGTGACGTGTATATTATAGTGATACTTGAGTACTTACAATTACTGTTGCTGAGAAAGTGTGTAGTTTAAGAACTAAAAAAGATGCACCATATGATAAATGTAGGGTCAACTTTATTATTAATTTTATCTTTAATACATTTTTTTGTTGCTGTAAAGTGTATCACATATTTTGTATATTGATTAAAGATATATAGCTAAAGTGGATTAGAAATTTGAAGATTTTTTTCCCATATTTTAAAAATATTAACTGTGGCCTATTTATATATTTTCTTCAGTTGGTATACACAATTGAGTAGTAAGTTAATTTAGTAAGTATGCAAGATATTGCACATCTCACCTTTAATTTTTTTTAAATCTAAGTATGGCTTAAGAAAAAGTTAGGTAGATGATATAATTATAAAGAACAAAAGTCTTTCGAAGATACCCTCAATTAATTTCATGCTTTCAGGTTCTTAAGTTTATTCACTGGTATAAAGTAGTTTAGATCTTGTAAATTATTGTATCAATTAACTTATTAAAATATAAACTTTTATAGCCTAATCTTATAAAATTTCCTAAAAATATTACATCTTATCGTTGATTTTACCATATGTTGGGAACTGGCTGTCAAACTTATAAGACTGCATATTGTTGAAAAAATTATGGTATATCTTTTAAAGTCTTTATTCAAGTAAATGTTAAGTTTTCTTAATAAATAGTTCCAAACCAGTGAAAAAGGTATCCTACAATAGCTTTATACATAGATTCTGTCATATCACAATTAAATCAGCTGTACATTAAGGTATCATATTATAAAACTAATAATACTTAAGGTTGAGACAGTGTTTCAAGAAGGATAGACATTGACTGAAAGCATTATCCCATATAATACCTGTAGTGCCTTGTTTAATGTCCGACTAAGAAAAATATTTTTTAATTGAGAAAAATCTAGTTTAAACATTATATGTTAAATATTATTTAACTAACTTTGACATAATGTCATTATTTGTCAAAATAAACTAATAATAAATGGTGCCAAGGATATATAACCAAATCCCATTGGAATTTAAGAACAAATCATATTATATAATTAAACAAAAATCTTGAATACTTCAAAATGAAGTAAGCATTTCATGATTGCATACGAATTTTGATTGATCATAAATTAAACGTTCATTTAACTTTTTTGTAAAAAAAAAATTGGTAAATGCAGAAGTTATAGATTTTTAATCCATTATTTTCTATCTATACTGGGTGTTTTTTCAGAAAAGCATGACAATTTTTTTTTGTTTTGATGGTACACCCTGTATATGTCCATCAAATGGGTCTCTTCTTCTGCTAATTATAATTATACTAGGTTTGAAACATTTATCGTGAAACACAACTGAGGAAATTGACAATATACCTATTATAAGAGATGTTAGAGAAAACACCGATATGAATAACTTGCTTCTTATGGCATGGTTTTTCTCCATTGTCTTCAAAGGTAAAGGTATCAAATCTAACATATTTAAGATTAGCAAAAAGATGCCTATTTAATGGGCATATAATAGACAGGGTGTCCCATAAAAAAATTGAGGGTTCTATTTATAATCAATATTCCTGTACATTATTAGATGATAATTGATCATTGTAGATCATAAAAATACTATTTATTTGCCTGTCATTGTTAATATATTTTATTGTTATAGTTTAAAATTTCACAATGTTTGTATTTATTTAATATATTATTATACAAAAAAGCATAATTTTACAAAAGAAAATACACTTAATACTCACAAACAGAACAAAACATAGAACAATAGTTAAGTAATGAAATTTAAAATATTTACAGTCAGGTAATAAAACTCAGATACTAAAAGAAGTAAAATGTAAGTTTAACCCAAAAAGAAAAAATTAAGTGCTAAAATAAATATAATATATAATAGCTAGGAATAAGTTTTGTAATTTTTTAAATAAAACACATAATTTTACTGATTAATTTGTTTGTGCCCAGATGCATACTAATCATACAATTACCTTATATATATATATATATATATATATATATATATATATATATATATATATATATATATATATATATATATATATATATATATATATATATATATATATATATACTACTACTCGGTCTACCTACTACCTACCTAAACTTGGTAAAGCTTATTGACATCCCTAAGAAAATAAATAAGTAGCTAACCACAATCGCCATGTTAATATTACATAAAATGTGCCATCTCTACACATTTATAGAAAACTAGCCATATTCACTGTTAAAATTTAAAATGATCAGTAAAATTGAACTTTGTGACATTAAGAACTCAAATCATGATATTAACGGGCATATTTTTTTTCCTGATAGTATGGTGAACGTCAAATATTTTGTCTTGGGCGCAATTGGTCAAATCAGGAGTACTCGATGTACCTACATAAAAAAAATAATAGGATTGAATTGATAAGCTCCTTGGAAGTCGAGTAAAAATTACCTGCACAGATTAATTCAAATAAAAAAAAAATAAGGTTCGATATTTTTTTGTTAAGGTGATAAAATGCCAATTTGTCTGGGCAGGTGAACCACTGGTTTATTAAATACAATAAAATCCAATTTTCTTATTAAAATTATTTAAAGACAATTTCAAACAAATAACTTGGTTGGTGTGACAACATTCTTCAGGGCCTAGCTCGGATATAGTAAACAGAGCCTATAATTATGTTTTGCTCTTTCAATTTCTGCAAATGCAACAGACCAAAATTATTAATTTTACAAAAACAGTTTTGAAGCCAGGTATAATTTTGTAAGTTTTTTAACCTTACAATAAAAAAATACTGATATTCAATTTCCAATGATCATTTTTGAAGCTTAGCTTGCAATGGTTTTGATTAAAATTCTACAAATCATATCACTTTTTAACAATATGAATAATTTAAGTCTGTGATTACAAATAATTTCATAAGAAATTAATTACAGCAACCCTTACTTTTGACTAAATATGCTAAGTGGATTTTGAGGTTACATTTAAGGTGTCAACGAACTATTTTTAACAAATTGAAGAAGTTGTCAAAATAACTGGCTTCTTGAAGCTAAAGAAGCAAGCTTTCAAATTCTGAAAATATTAACAAGATAGATTGCCTTCTTTTTAAAATACAGACAACTGTTTTTGTTATGATAACTTTAATTAAGTTTATGTATTGAGAGTTTTTATGAATTTTTTCTGAGTCCAGTCTGGAGTTAGCCTAACCCTGGATGTAACAATAATAGCTATATTTTAAAAAATGATACTTTAAATCATTTTGTGTATTTAATCACAAATATTTGTAAAAGTTATATATCTTTGTTACTGGACATTGTGGATAGCTATATGATGTGTGAATGTGAATCCGTGTTGAATGATTTCAAAATGTATCTACTTAATTATGTTAAAGTAGGAGGAGGAGCTATGAGTCAGCCTAAAGAAATCAAAATTGGAGTACCATAAGGTACAGTGCTGCGTCTTGTGCTTTTTAACATGTATATCAACACTCTTTGTAATCTTGGCACGAGGGGGTAAAGTGGTTGCCTATGCTGATGACTCCACTTTGATTTTCCCCAGTAATACATGGGAAGAAGTGCAGTATTTATTAATTGAGGATATGAATAAGGTTAAATAGTTTTTGGATAACTGACCCTTAATGTAAAGAAAACTAACTTATTATATAAATTAATCATCCAACTTTTAATTAAATTAACATAGATTATTTGAGTGTACTGTTACAACTGGGTAAATAAGGCAATAAAAAATAATAAAAAGTTTTAAGAAGTAAGTCTATTCATTGTAGGTCAGACACATTGTAATGGCATAATACCTACTTGACAAAATGGTGAATGTCAAGATATAGTTTATTTTCAGAATAAATCTAAACCTAAGATTATATTAAACATTAACTTTATTTAAAACACATTACAGTAAATATTTTCTTCTTATGATGTAATCAGTCTTCTCAACTCACGAAAAGGTTGTTTTCACTTGCCTCGCCCCTGGCAATAACTGAATTGGTGTAGTTGGTAAGAAGGCCAGATTTTAATCAATGACATATATACTAACTTTCTAGAGCATACATCTTGTTTGTGATCTTATTACATAGTGGTCGTCCCTGGGCATACTAAAAATAAGGAATTTTCTTAATTACTTTCAAAAAAATTAATACTCTTATTTAAAAAAAAAAGAAATGAATGAAATAGATATTGCACTACTTAGAAAAATAACCAGGTCTTGGTGAACTTATGCTATTTGAATTTTAAAAAGAAAAAAAAACTACATATTAAATTTAAATAATGAGCCCTTATAATTTCAAAAAAATTGATCATACTAAATGCTTATTTGTCGAAGTATTATTCTAGCTTTATCTTAGGCATGTTATAAATATATTTGATTTAATCAGAAGTTGTACCATCAATACATTTTTACATTCCGATAAAACTTTAAATTCTATGAATGTCAGTTTTTAAATGTTTGAAATCGGACAAAAAATGGCGAATCTGTTTAGCTGGCCATGTCACAAATATTAATGCAAATTTTAACAGACTTCAAAAAAGGAGGTTATCAATTTCACCCTATGAATTTTTTGTATGTATGTACATATATTACTCTGCGATGGTTTCAACAATTTTGATGAAATTTTCAAGGAATATTCGGATATTGCCCGAGTGGTCCCACAGCCAGCATATTATAAAAAGGTTAAATATGGCGGAATGACGCTATATTAAATATTTATTCGACGCAATAAAAGCGTACACCATTTTATTAGGAATTTACATAGATATATATGGTTATTTGTTAAATATAACTTAAAATAAAACTCATATAAATTGAACTAAAAAGGATGAAATAAAAAACTGTATAAAAAAATAAAACCTCAAAAAATGCACCTAAAAATGGAAAATAATATTTTATTCCATCTGGAAAATTTTAGTCTGTGACGTCAGCACCAAATTAATAGAGATAGTAAAACATTATACTCTTGGTATTAGACATCAAAACACTCATTACATAAATATAGTTTTGTGATTAGATAATTAAGAATAAGTTTGGTTTCAATTTCATAGGCACAAGGTATGGGATTCACTTCTGGGGCGTTTCTTCACAATATCTACTTCAGAAAGCTTTGTTCTCCAAACAGAAATTTTTATAAAAAATAAAAAAACTTCAAAAAAAACAAAACTAAAAAGTAAAAAATAATATTTTGTTCCACATTGAAAATTTGACTTTATGAAGTCGTCTTCAAACTTATTCTTAATAACTTAATCACAGACATTTATGTAATGGGTACCTACATATATGGGAATAAAATATATTAATATCTATAAATTTTTACATTCCGATAAAACTTTAAATTCTATGAATATCAGTTTTTAAATGTTTGAAATCGGACAAAAAATGGCGGATCTGCAGGCATTTTCTTTATTTTGTTTAGATGGCCATGTCACAAATATTAATGCAATTTTTAAAAGACTAAAGAAGGAGGTTATCAATCAATCGATTACTCTGCGGTGGTTTCAACAATTTGGATGAAATTTTCAGGATATTCTCGAAGTGGTCTCACAGCAAGTTTATTGTTAAAACTACGCGAAGCGTTCACCATTTTATCAGGAAATAACATTTTTGGCTTTAACTTCACAAACTAAAATTTTAAAGAGGAAATAAACTATTATTTTTCTTCTAAGCACTTTATTTAGCTACCTATTTAACAAATTTTTCTAAAAGTTTCCTAAGTTAAAGTTTATAAAAAATAAAAAAACTTCAAAAAAAACAAAACTAAAAAGTAAAAAATAATATTTTGTTCCACATTGAAAATTTGACTTTATGAAGTCGTCTTCAAACTTATTCTTAATAACTTAATCACAGACATTTATGTAATGGGTACCTACATATATGGGAATAAAATATATTAATATCTATAAATTTTTACATTCCGATAAAACTTTAAATTCTATGAATATCAGTTTTTAAATGTTTGAAATCGGACAAAAAATGGCGGATCTGCAGGCATTTTCTTTATTTTGTTTAGATGGCCATGTCACAAATATTAATGCAATTTTTAAAAGACTAAAGAAGGAGGTTATCAATCAATCGATTACTCTGCGGTGGTTTCAACAATTTGGATGAAATTTTCAGGATATTCTCGAAGTGGTCTCACAGCAAGTTTATTGTTAAAACTACGCGAAGCGTTCACCATTTTATCAGGAAATAACATTTTTGGCTTTAACTTCACAAACTAAAATTTTAAAGAGGAAATAAACTATTATTTTTCTTCTAAGCACTTTATTTAGCTACCTATTTAACAAATTTTTCTAAAAGTTTCCTTTGTAAGAAGAAAATACTTTGAAAAGGAGAAATGTCTAATTTCTATTAAAATATCTAATTATTTTGACATGTCAATTACCTCAGCAGTTCTGTATTTATTCTCAGATGGATCATAGAACCATTCCTCACTGCTATGTCTGTTTACTCATAATTTTATATGCAAAGCTGATTTTCATTTTTTATTGTTGTCTAAGATTCATACCCCAATTTGCCAAGATGGAGACTACTGTGGCTGATACATCCATGAATTTACATGGTTTTCCTAAAAATGCAAACACAACTATATGTCATAATCATGTTATCAACCAAATACAAATGTTTTTGTTGCGGTTTTTCTTTTAACTAACATTTAGTGTGCACTATACATTAAAAACCCGATATATTGTAGAAAATCCGAAGAGGAACATTTAAGAAAAAAATGTATACCTACACAAAAAAAGAATCTAGGTGACTTACCAATATGAAATTTGTACATTACAATATACTTTCTGATTATTCTGATGTCCTAATATTGATAGTTCTTTTAAATTGCCGAATCTAACTTTCTAGTACTCTCGTTCTTGAAATCGCATTTGAATGGGCGAAGAGCTGAGAATTCAGGACGTATCCGGAACACAGTAAAAGCTTGCTTTCTTGCATATTATTTCTGCATGTTTCACTACCGAACCAACTAACAATTTACATCATGTTAGTAAAATTTATTTTATTGTATCCTAACACTGATACGACGCAGTAAAATTAATACGTAGCTATTTGCTATTTTTATAAACAAAACTCTTTGAGAACGATTTAAAACTTATTATTTAGGAATATTAATAACATGTTATCAACCATAAATAAAAAAACACCATATTATTTTACTAATATTTTCGGAAATATGTACTTCATCTGAACAATAACGCACTTTGGCAACAGTGACAGAAGTTTCTTACGTCATTGGCGTACATATTTATGTATTTCGACGTTTAAGGCCAAGGACAAATTCCATGCATTCCAATGTGTCGGGATTTCGACTGTTAGCGCCAGTGACGGTTATGTGTAATGTAGGATGTAGGTTCGGGCAAATGTCTTTTAGGGGTATTAACTGTTTGGGCCAGTGAAGTTTAGGGCCAAATACATCGAACCAAGTGAAAACACTTATATGCTTTGGTTAAAATATCTTTA
Source organism: Kuschelorhynchus macadamiae (assembly GCA_030620095.1). Classification (NCBI taxonomy): domain Eukaryota; kingdom Metazoa; phylum Arthropoda; class Insecta; order Coleoptera; family Curculionidae; genus Kuschelorhynchus; species Kuschelorhynchus macadamiae. The sequence goes on along the minus strand of JAUTXW010000243.1, from coordinate 615,461 downwards.
TTTTCATTATTTTTTTTTCACTTGCTTTGCAGCGATATATTCCAATTACTGGCAAAAATAAGACCAAGTTCATTTTTAAGTCGTTGACATTTTGAAAATATTTCCCCATATCACTGTAACACATTTTCAAACGGACCAGTCGGAAAATTTAAACTATATTCGGAAAATTTAGCAGAATCTGCCAAACATAAAAATGTCAGTTTTTTACAGTCTTGAAAGCTAAGTGTCATTTCCATTAAAATATGGTCCAATATTTCATAAAAAAGGGTTCTATACTTAGCCCTAATTTCTTCAGGTGAAAGCTTAGTAAGCTTACGTTTATAATGATTTATTTCTATAATTGAATTTGCTTTATCAAACATGGTATTACAAAAAATGTTCATTTCCTTTTTTACAGAGCGCCTGACGACAGCGTTTTATATTGCCTCGTAGATGCAGATGTTCGTTTGGCTGAGTGATGAAAAAATAAGGGAATACCACTAAGGCTTGCAAAAAAATTCGATATTTAGAAATATTTTTAAACTTTGCTGCATCACAAGATTAAGACGATGCTCAAGACAATGGACAAGGTCATTTAGATGGCCAGACATCACACTTGCGCCATCGTAACATTGCCCTATTAATTTATGTTTATAGTCAAATTGGTCCAAAACTTGATCCAATAGAGAATATAAATTCTCCGACATTCTATCGGAGCTAACATTATAAAATCCTAAGAATCTCTCGTCTACTGAACCTTCTGAATTAACGTATCTTAAAATTATGGAGCACTGGGAGGTTTGCGTAATATCAGTGGTGTCATCCACTTGCACAGAAACAAACTGTGTGTTCATTGTTTAATTTTTTACATGATCATTTAAATAATCAGAAATGAATTCAATTAAATTCAATTAATAATTAATTATATCGTTTTGAATATTTTTCGAGTCACCAGTAAAAACATTTTTAATTTTTTTGTGATGATCTTTTAGTTCTTGGGAACTTCTCGATATTAATAAACCTAAAAGCTTTTTAAAATTCCCATATTTATTGACTCGCTGCTCTCATCATGGCCGCGAAAGACTCTTGTTTCGCAAGGTACAAAACTGCGTCAGTTACCAAGGACGTAAATAATCTATTTATTCTGACGTTTTTGTTAAAATCTGTTTTATATAGTTTAGCATTTTCTTTTAAAGTGTCAGCTATAGTGCTTGGATTTTTTACAAATGTTTTTAGCAATAATTCGCATTTTAAATGCTCCGCCGAGTCTTCATGTTTATGTAAAGACCTTCATATATTTAACATACCTGCAAATCCTTCCTTATTCCACACTGAATATTTATTGGAAACTAGTAAACAAGGCCAGCAAAACAATTTTTGTAATATTTGACTACTACATAACCATTTGTACGCCGAAAACCAGGATGACGATTAAAACTCTGATCTTGTTCCTTCCATTGATTAAATGGTGTTTGCAACAAAATGCAAACGACATCCGTGATCGGATTCATCAATAATGTAAATTAATAAACCCGACACCAAATAAAGTTGTAACAACACTATAAATAAATATAACACAAAACGGTCAAGTAAACTGGAAAGGAACTAACCGGTTGCAGCGAAATCCGCGAAAATAAAGGTAAACAACCACCCCAAACTGAACGACAATTGGGTGTAGTGTACTGCGTTAGCAATCCACAGAGAGCGTTGTATGGCGCTAGTTAACATTAATCTTCCATGCAGTCGACGTGATCGCGAACGCGTTGTCATACCAACGTGGTAGGAAAATCGTAAACTAAACATAGCACCTCCAGCAAAGTCGAAGCGGTTTACGCCACTGTTATAGTTCTTATAATAAAGTTTGATTGAAAGTTTTAGAAAGACATGCCGCCAACGGTCAAGTAAAATATTTATTCGAGATGTACAGTTTATTTTTTGCCAATTAGGTGAATAAACGAATGTAAAAACCGAAATTTTAATAGATATATAATACATTTAGTTCGATGTTTGCTTGTTTATTTTTCCTGGTGAAGTAGCACTTCACCTACTTCACCTGAATAGCCGCCACTGATCCACAGCGATAAGACTGAAAATGATTCTTATTTATTTAACAGAGGCAGTGACAATGAGTACTGCCCTCTAGCCAACGTTCTCCAGGGAGGAAGCGAACTTCAGGGGTCAATTTTGGTGGCTTCCGGTTGCCCCGAAGCAGGGATTTAAATAAGAAATTATTATTGTGAGGTCGTCTATGGTGAATTTAATTTCTTTAATTTTTTAAACTCTCACGAAATTTAAACCCTGTATAGCCCTTCACCTACGACCCACGGTTAAGACTCTGCCGCTTCTAATATCCCAAGAGCGCCACCATTAACTTGCATAGCAGAAGATAAGGGAAGGCTTTGCCCACGAAAAAAAAACATTTAAATAGGCGAACTCCGATGGAGGAGAGGTTCAAATATTTATACACAGTCATTTAACCTTGTACTGGATCCATAACCATATTAGAAGATGGCCTTCATCAATTCTAACAGCAATTAGAGATATTTACATACCCGCCTGTAAATAAATAATAAAATGACAACCACAAATCAGTAGACAGAGTTGAACTTGGGCATAAACAAATCATCAACTTAGCTGACCTCATCGGCAATTGATAGCCCTATCAATAATCTGCGACCCCCGAAAAAATCATGAAAATATATTATCGGTCACACCCCAAAACAGAAGGTTAAACGAACGCATTTTGGCAAACCCCAGATTTATTCGGCTGCCACCCTTATATTAGGAGAGTGTCGCCATTGGTTTTTGCAGCAAATGAATGATATATCAACCATCAATTCATAAACCCACGCCTAAAGTGTCAGCCGTTGAAAAAAAATTCAAAAAATTAGCCTAAAGAGAAGGGCTTAATAATTAGACTGTTTCTTTCTTTCTTTAAGTTTTCACATTCATAAGGTTGATTTCTAATACTACTTAGTTCATGCTTATTACTAATGATACTAAGATTAATTACATCATTCTCATGCTTTAAGTTAGTATTATTTACGGGTTTATTTTTATTAGGGTTATTATTTATTGGGGCTAACCCCGAAAGGATCAGCCGTGGTCCCGCCACCATTTACCCGGCGGCCCTCTGAAAAGTGGGTACTCGCCTCAAAGAAAGTTGGGGGGCGTGAATTTAGCCATATTTATTAGAAAAAAGAGCCTGAAGGTGGTCTCTGCCCAAATATGCTATTTAATAATTGTTTTTATTGTTTACCAAATTTCACAACTGTAAATCAAGTTCTGAGATGATGTCACAGAGTCTAAGTGGACATTTGTTACTTTAAAGTTTTTATTGAAATTTACCAAGTTCTTTCTCATTATATTTTCTTATGGGAAATTATAGAAATAATTTCTCTAAATGAACTTTCGAACTAAAAAATCTGCTGTTGTTGACTCTGGTGTTATTTATCGAAAGCTTTTTACTGTACTTAAATTTGTAATAGTTAATGTAATTGTATGATTTTTATGCATTCGGGCACAAACAAATCAGTAAATTTTTGTGTTTTATTTAAAAAATTACAAAACTTATTCCTAGTTATTATATATTATATTTATTTTAGCACTTAATTTTTTCTTTTGGAGTTAAACTTATATTTTACTTCTAGTTTCAGTATCTGAATTTTATGACCCGACTGTATTAAATATTTTAAGTTTCATTACTTAACTATTTTTCTATGTTTTGTACTTTATTATTTCTTTTGTAAAATTAAGTTTTCTTTTTATATAATAATATATTAAATAAATACAAACATTGTGAATTTGTAAACTAGCAAAATGCTAAATAAAGGATAATAATATAATATACTCAATATACCATGGTCTATAGCTGTATGTGCATTATTTTAAAATTATCATATTAAAATCGTGACAATTAAAATTGAAGATAGGTTGTATCAGAAATACTTTTACCAACAACAAAATATAATAACAATGACAGGCAAACAAATAGTATTTTTATATCTCAAATGATCAATTATCATCTAATGATGTACAGGAATACTGATTATAAATTGAACCCTCATTTTTTTATGGGACACCCATGTTAATATATATCCATTAAATAGGCATCTTTTTGCTAATCATAAATATATTAGGTTTGATATCTTTTTAAGGCAAATGAGAAAAACCATGACATAATAGGCAAGTTATTCATATCTGTGTTATGTTTTCTCTAACATCTCTGATAATAGATATATTGTCAATTTCCTGTGTTCAATGTATCAAACCTAATATAATTATAATTAGCAAGAAAAGACCCATTTGATGGACATATACAGGGTGTACCATCAAAACAAAAAAAAATTGTCATGCTTTTCCAAAAAACACCCAGTATACATAGAAAATAATAGATTAAAAATCTACAACTTCTGCATTTACCAATTTTTTCTACCCCTTTCAACAAAAAAGTTAAATGAAGGTTTAATTTATGATCAATCAAAATTCGTATGCAATCATAAAATGCTTACTTCCTTTTGAAGTATTCAAGATTTTTGTGTAATTTTATAATATGATTTGTTCTTAAATTCCAATGGGATTTGGTTATATATCCTTGGCACCATTTACTATGAGTTTATTTTAACAAATAATGACATTATGTCAAAGTCAGTTAAATAAGATATTGTTTAAACTAGATTTTTCTCAATTAAAAATTATTTTACTTAGTCCGACATTAAACAAAGGACTACAGGTATTATAAGGGATAATGCTTTTAGTCAATGTCTATCCCTCTTGAAACACTGTCTCAACCTTAAGTATTATTAGCCTTATGATACCTTAATGTACAGGTGATAATTATGATATGCCGGAATCTATATATAAAGCTATTACAGGTTACCTTTTAACTGGTTTGGAACTATTTATTTAGAAAACTTAACATTTACTTGAATAAAGATTCTAAAAGATATACCACAATTTTTTTTAACAATACGCATTCTTATAAGTTTGGCGACCAGTATAAGATTAGGCTATAAAAGTTTATATTTTAAAAGTTAATTGATAAAATAATTTACAAGATCTAAACTACTTTATACCAGTTAATAAACTTAAGAATCTGAAAGCATGAAATTAATTGAGGGTATCTTCGAAAGACTTTTGTCATTTATACTTATATCATGCACCTAACTTTTTCCTAAACCATACTTAGATTTAAAAAAAAAATGAAGATGTGATGTGCGATATCTGGCATACTTACTAAATTAACTTATTACTTGTGCATACCAACTGGAGAAAATATATAAATAGGCCACAGTTAATATTTTTAAAATATGGGGAAAAATTATTCAAATTTTAATCCACTTTAGCTATATATCTTTAATCAATATTCAAAATATGTAATACACTTTTTATTTATTTATTTTATTCAACATTATTAAATTAAAAATAAAATAAAGTTGACACTACATTTATCATATGGTGCATCTTTTTTATTTCTCAAACTACACACTTTCTCAGCAACAGTAATTTTAAATGAACAACTTTATGTGACAAGCATATTTAGTAAATGTAAAGGTGCAGAATTTGAAGCTTCCATATAATAAAGAGGCCCAATTATTACATTGATGGAATGGGTTATAACTGGGGCTATATGACACTCAGATCAATACACGTAACTAAAGTCTTTTCTTTCTTCCTATGCAAACAGGGCAACAAAGAGTACTCAAGTATGACTATAATATACACGTCACTAATATCTGCAATGCACATACATATGAGCAGAACTAAGTTCCTAAGCCTTGTCTACGATACCTATATGAAACATCAAGACTTGCATTGGTCCTAAAACAAATTATAATTAATAAAGTACCTGCATGAATAACAAGCTTAGGGAAAATCATTAACAATCTTATAAAACCCTAATCAATATGTGACTGATAAAAACTGATTTTTAGATAGGTATTTGCTTAGGATCAGGATAAAAAATGAAACACCAAAAAAACTTAAAAAAAAGTTGAAATTATGTGTCTCAAAAAGCTCACAAAACAAATTAGTTGAAAGATATATATTCAAGCTTAAAGGCTTTTGTGGATTTTTATATGGTCTTTTGTTTTATCTTTAGGTAGGGAACAACATCCACATTAATAACAGATGGGGACTCAATCCTATATACTAACAAATAAGACTATCTGAGTGTAAAAACTGAAATGGTTGTAACTTTATACCATATTCACACTATTCTAAAATAAACATACTCAGTTTAAAAGTAGAAGGTTTAAAATCATCTCAATGCAAACAATCAATAACCTCTTCCTGGGCTTTCCAACAATTTTTTTTTCAATATTCAATCTTCATTATTCCATAGAAATTATCTTGTCATAAACAAATGCTTTATAATAAACAAAAAAAACAATAAAAATATTTTCGCTTCAAAGTTAGAATGCAGGGAAATACGCTAACATCATTTTTTCATGGTGTAGTTTTGATTAAAAATGAATAAACAAATAAACAATATATTTATTTTTGTCAATAAAACTTGATAACACAAGAGGCCCATTTAAAGAATTTTTAGCCAGTAGCGTAGCTCGCCAATTCGCTATTTAAAGTGTCGGGCTAGCGCCGCATTCCACACATTCCAATCTGTCGGGATTTCGACTGTTTGGGCCAGTGAAATTTCGGTCCACTAACTGTTTGGGCCGATGTAGTTTAGGGGAAAATACGCACTACCGTCAGTTTATTTAAATGATAGTTTTCTAAAATAACAATGCTAATTCATATTTTTTAAAATTAACTACGTTTCATTTCACCTTACTAACGTGGACGCCGGGTGGATAAATTTCTATCACTAACTTACTCATTTTTTGTTAAAATTCAAACACTGATAAAAGTGGCTTACTTTCTGAAGGCTTAGCGTAAAGTCTTTCAATGGACTTGCAGTTTAGTTTATGTTCTTGATATTGTTCAAAAGTGTATGTTCATTTCACTGATTTTGTTTGACTAAATCAATTAATTCACTTCACGGTTTTTTGTTCAAAGTTTATTCAACTGAGTAAGAGTTTATATTTAATGTCTTTGACAGCCAAAAGAAAACTTAGCAACAATCGCCTCCTTGCGCTAGTTACACTGCTTACAACTAAATGTCCTGAGAACAACAATACAACTTTTATGACAATTTTCATAAAACAATTAACAATAAAACCTTTTCTTGAAAATTTTAACATTCGTCCTATGGATCTTTTTGTATTTTTACTTTTATTATTGTTTTTTGGTGGGAAATATTATTCCTCTTTTCATCAACGTTATGAAATTATAACTTCCTTTCAGGAGGCCATTCAGTAATTCTTTTGATTGTTTAAAATGAACACTTACGGGCTAACCAATACGTCGGGTAGAGACCAGCTGTTTCACTTTTTTATCAAAGCTTACTTGAAAATATTATCAAAAGCATTTTACAGTTAACAAAATACAACAACGGGGTTAAAAGAAAAAAATTTTGAGGTTTGCAACAATTAAAATTTTATTATAAACAATTTAGCAATAATAATTAACACAACTTAGTCCACCACGGCGGGCGTTCCACGCGCCTCGAAAATGTTAGTCCCGAAATTTCTATTATACGGTAGTTCTGAAATACCAATACAACATGCACATTAAGTATCATGCACGAAATGAATAATGCATAAATTCAAATTTTCAATTGTTTATAATAAGGCACGGTTGTTCTAATGGCCCTACTCCAGACAAGCCTCTACTGTTAAAAGAGCTCGTATGTTTCAGTAGCTGTCGAGCCAAGAATCTGATAGGGATATTTAAAAAGCGCAATTTTCGAAGCTACCACTTAAATACTATCCTTACTTATAGATGCCCTAATTCGGGAAAACACTCAGTAAAGAGAGAACGTTTATTAGTTACAGTTTCGATATGTCACAATTAGAAAAAAGCTCGACTCAGTAAGGTAGAATTTAAGCTTGTTAGAATTGTTAATAACAAATACTAATTAATATATGAGACAAAGCACTTTACACTAGATAGCAACACATAAAAAGTTATCAAGTTAAATTGATGATATAGCTCGCAGTTTTAAACAAATGTTCAAACAACATTCGTTTAAGTTTTAATGCCACTTTAAAAATAGCAAAAGTTATTTATTTTAAAGCAAAATATTATTAAGCAAATCAATAAATAAAAGGGTCGCGAATTTGGAGAGATAACACTAATATTGCCTTCATGGGGTTGTGATCAGTTAAGTCATTTAAAATGTATCAAAATTAAATACTTAAATGTTCAAATAAATTATTAAATGTTTTCAAAAATTTAATAAAAATTACTAGCTTTAATTATTATTAAGATTAAGTTCACTATTTAAACAAATTGAAAGTTAAAGTTAACACTGCTGAAGGACAAGAACTGAGAGCTCAGAAATGTTCAAACACTTCAAGGGAGTTAAAAGCGTTACCGAGTGATTTTAAATAAAATAAACACTTGTAAGCTTTCGACAAAATAATGATTAACCCTTTGTTGCCAAGTGGTCCCATGAAAGCACCACAAATCAAAACATTTTTCCTACTTGCCTAGAAAGTGCTGGTCGGGACCACATATTTTTAGGCGCGTATTAGAAACGCCCCTAACACATTTTAACCTTGAATTCGTTAGCGACGCATTCTTGGGAGATTTAGTTATGATGCAATCGAGGTCACGCGTTGTGCAAAAACGAGCGGGAAAACGAATTGTATTTCTAGGTGTTTGAGAGTAATTTAGAGGTAAGTTTGTTGAAAAATATATTTGTTAGGATTGAGAATATATGCTATTTGATTCAGTTATAATAGAAAGTTCACACATACTGTGCTATAGGTTATTAAGAAATGTGGTTACAATAAGACACCACCAGGGAAGTGAATGATAAAAAAAATATTTTTAAGGAGGTGTCATGGTGCTAAGCAAACTAACTTCGGACGAGGCCTTCGCACTGTTGGACGAACTACCTTCAGATATAGTATCTTTTAGTTCAGGAGCTCAATCTGAGGAAGAACTCGATATTGACGATTTTATGGAAGATGTCGTCCCACCAATGCCTGTAAGTAGTTGCATATTGAATGAATGGGATAGCGATGATGAATTACCTCTAATACATTTTATTGAAAAATCATTCGAATGGACAGACGATGCAAGCTGTGCAAATAAACCTGAAGCATTTGCTCAAGATGTCGGACCCAATGTTCCGGAAGACACCGGATCCCCTACCGATGTATTTCTATGCTTATTTACCCCGGAACTTATTGATTTATTAGTATTCCAAACAAACTTATATGCAACACAGCGATATGGTGATCGGTTTTGTCCGACGGATGCTGGCGAAATCCGATGTTTTTTTGGCATCAATCTAATGATGGGACTTACAAAAAAACCCAGTTATAGGGATTACTGGTCCTCATCAATCCAGATGCGAGATCCCTATATTGCTCCGAGCATGTCTCGGGATCGTTTCGACTGGCTTTTGAGCAACATCCATTTGAACCATAATTCGGTGCAACCCAAAAAAAGGCGATGCAGGATTCGACAAATTCTATAAACTACGACCAATGATTGATATTCTTTCCAACACGTTTTTGAATACTTATAAACCCAATGAAAACCAGAGCATTGACGAATCAATGGTGAAATTCAAGGGTCGAATAGGGTTTCGGCAATACATGCCTTTGAAACCAGTGAAAAGAGGGTAGAAAATCTGGATACGTGCAGATCAGTCAGGGTTTGTTTCACAGTTTTAAGTATATACCGGAAAGTCGGATAAGAGAGAAAAGAGTTTAGGGTCTAGAGTTGTAAAAGACTTGACTCGTCCACTCGTAGGAAAGTATCATAAGGTATATTTTCACAACTTTTTTTCTACAGTCCCTCTTTTATGTGATCTATTGAAAGAAAATATATATGCATGTGGAACGATTAGGAAAAGACGAAAACATGAACCAAAAGAAATTGCGAATAATGATAAGAAAATGTCTAGAGGTGACAGCGTGTGGAAAGTAAGCAAGGAAGGAATATTTTACTTGAAATGGATGGATAATAAGCCTGTTTTGTTTGCAAGCAATTTCCATGGTCCAAGCGACGTTGAGACGGTTCCCAGAAAAAAGAAGGATGGTTCTTTCCAAGATGTCACATGTTTAAAACTTGTCAAACATTATAATGCCCATATGGGTTATGTAGATCAATCCGATATGTTCCTATCATTATACAAAGTAAATCGAAAGTCCAAGAAATGGTGACATCGGCTTTTTTGGCATTTTTTGGACTTGAGCATTGTTAACGCTTTTATAATATTCAGAGACCGGGCGTCTGCGAAAAGCATGACATTGAAAGAATTTAGACTGACTGTTGCAGCGGGACTTATTGGTGCTGATCCATCTACACCTAAGAGAGGCAGAAAAGATTTAGGAGCTTCCGGATGCGTACATCTTCCTCTTCATAGAACAAACGTTAGATGTGCCCATTTTAGTACTAGGGCACAACCGCACCGCACCAGATGGCACTGTTCCAGCTGCAAGGTCGGACTTTGTTTGACAGAAAAATCTAATTGTTTTTTTAACTTCCATCAAAAATAATTATTTTTGAGAGGCGTTGCAGCCACTGCCTAGTCGTCATCCTATGGAACCACATGTTTTTTATTATAAACAAATATATAAATAAACATTTTTGCAATTTAACATCTTTTTTTAATGTCTAATAACAATTTGTTAGTGAATTTCTACGAAAAAAAATAATGTCGGCTTCAAAGGGTTAAGCACAAAAAGTAAACTAATAGCTTCGAATGGGGTTGCAAAGATTCAGACTTAAGACTGCTACCTCTGTGATCTTCTGCACGATACAGTTTAAGTACCACACAATCTTCTGATCTCCCGATTACCCCAGCAAGCTGTAGGCATACATGGTTATTATGACGTACGCCTCTTTGGCGAATCACACGAGTGAAAATCCTACTTTAGAGCTAAGTGCTATACAAAATGTCAGATAGCTCCGGCGTGCATTCCCCAGGGAAGGAAAAATTCCTTATTGATGGCTTCGGTACTATACGCGTTAATTTTACGACTGACTTGAAGTTACTGAATTCTGACCAAAAAACGCGCTGGTTTTGTTAGCTTTTCACGGTATCCGCCCAAAATGCATGTTTGGACCAATCAGAACAAAGTTGCACCCTTGGCATTCTGGGAATGTTGGTCATTCTTAATCTCGAACTTGTAACAGGCCTCGTAAGTAATTAATCAGGCCCTGGTAAAGTTCTGGTGGAAAAACAGGAGTAACTTGAAGATGAACTCGAAATATTTTGATAGAAATCCAATATGAGGAAACAATATGGCGACCAAGTGAAATGTTAAAAAATGTTACTGGAAAGTTCCTATCCAATTTATTTCAAATTTTACACAAAAATCTGGTATTAGGTAAATTCAACATGTGGGACGAAATGGCAGTCTGATAAAATATTTCAAAATTAAGCCTAAAAAACTACTTGGCAGATTAATTTCAAATTTTATGCAAGAAATAATTTTGGTATAATAGAATACAATTTTGCCACAAATTCAAGAGACGAAAATAAATAACGCCAAACAAAATTATTGTAAGAGTGAAAAAAAACAGAGTTTTACATATCTCCGCGTTTTAGCAACCATAGATGTCAAAAAAAATAGTTTATAAAAGGAAAGATTTACAATAATGGAAGTTAGGTAAACAAAATTTACCAATTTTTGTTTAAATATATTTGAAATTTCAATAAAGAGTACACCCAAGTAGCACTTTTAGTCATTGTTATCGCAAGTATTTTCGTTGAAGGAACCGGAACTTGGTGGCGCCATGTTCTGTTTAAGCTGAGACTACGTAGTCACGACCAAAATGGGGAACTATTTTAGGGATATTATTTCGTGAATAATGTGTAAGGGTTACTATTTCGTGAATAACGTGTGACTTTAACTATTACGTAGATAGTACGGAGTTGTGTAGTTCCATTTAAATAGCCGAAGTAGTAATTTGCCCTGTTCGCCATTTCCTTATTTCTGTCTTTATTTAATCCGTTTTAAAAATATGTATGGTTCGTTTTAATACAATCAAAACAGTTATGGCTACTACAAACAATCAAATTGGGAATATGGTGTAGAGCGTATAGAATACGTTATTGGTATTTGAGGTAGGATACATGCGTTTCACTTAGTTTTCTGGCTATGCTAAAGACCCAAAATTAAAACGCAGGCAATTTCTCTGGTGAATATGCTGATGATAGTCGTAGATACATTACGCGCCTTTAAAATTCGTTAATTTTCAATACATTTTATTCAAATATATTGGCCAATTTAAATCTCAAAAATGTAATTTTGGACTTTGGTTTAAATAGTAATTATCTTTAATTAACTTATTATAAAGAGTGATTCTTTTTGTAACGTATTTGTATGCATTCATAACTAAATATTTATAGGGGAGGTAAAAATAAACAATGGCCTTCTATTGGACTTTTACTTTTAGGTTGGCTGCATTTCTTTACTGAGAAAATTACTTAACATGAAGTGTCTGCGACTGCTCCCAGACGCTTTTATAGTTTTGGATTCTTTATATACGCAACTGTCACTTATACTTACTTACTTTGAAGTCTACTAGTTATCTACAGAGTTCCCATTAATCCCATATATATATATATATATATATATATATATATATATATATATATATATATATATATATATATATATATATATATATATATATATATATATATATATATATATATATATATATTATATATATATTTTTTGGTAATCTATGATATATTATTACCAAGCGGTTACGATTTACGAACATTCTGCCGTTTCTTTAAAATGTAATGTGTTGTATCGTAGCCTGCGGAGAGTTGCGGTACTTGAGTCACGACTTTAATTCTGCCATCTATCGTTACTATAACACTTTGCTTCGTTTTTATTTTTTGTTTCCTTAAAATACCGCTTTAGGTTGTTTTGTTCAGGTATCACATAACCAAGTTGTGATATTTTTATTTTTCTATAAAATGTGGCTGAGTGACGAAAGCTACTTTTTCTCTTATGGTATGTGAAGCCATTGTGAACCATTTTAACTTGTTACTCGTAGACGATAACACAACACATACACAACTAATTAATAGCTGTAGACCGAATTACAATGACTTTTATAAGGACAGTGGCGATAATAGAAGCCCACCCGCCAAATTGATGCAAAAGTTCTAAAGATTTAAATGGGGGCACCCAAATTATCGTTAGTTTTTCGCAAAGTATGGCTAAATTAATCTACTTTTATTTTGACAACCTCTGTCGGAGTCAGCTGAAAATGTAAGGTTATATTAATGTTTTACTTTAATAATCTACTCGAACTTTCTAGTACAACCTTACTTTTTCATTTAGATCTTTAATAAATAACAGTGTTTGTGCAAGCGGTTAACGGGAGTTGTCTGCCAAGTGAATTTAGTAATATAATATGTACTGAAGAAGGCCTACAAAATAAAGTTTCTTTTATGCTATCTCCGGTACCTCAAGTAGAAGAGATAATAGTTTACTTGTAGTAAATAATTACTGTAATTCTTACTTCTAAGTTGCAACAGAAGAAAAACGATTGGTAATAGCCAGTTTAAAGTAGTAGCAGACGATAACTTTTTCTACTCTGCAACGACTCGTTTTACTTCATAGTAATACGTTATAGGAGTACATTTGAACGTAATGGAGTAGTCTCTGCAAAGTTCAAGAAGGTACTGATACTTAAAAGTTGCAATTTAGTTAACAGATTAGAAACAGGAACTTGGAATAATACTATTATGTCTCGGAAAAGAAATGACGACCTTGGAGTCAATTCCTTAAGTAGTTGCTTGGCAGTAGTTATTATATAATTACTTTACATGAAAAATTACTATATAGTATTATTCGCAATAACAAATAAATATATAATACTTAAAAACGTGTAACCCATAGTGTTTGTTGATATATAGTAGGATTATTAGTAATAAATACGTAAAAACTCTTAAAGAGTAATAGCGGAAACAGCTGTAGCTAATTTAGGGCTAGCTGAGCAGCGTATTACATAAATATCATTTATTTCCTTTAAGTAAAGGCGGTCGAAGTTTGTCAACGTCGCACTCCGTCTCAGCAGAAATTCTCCAAACTAATCTAGTTTTTGTTTTATTGTTTTGTGCCGGCTGGCTCTTCAAGTTGATTCATGTAAACTTCTGCATTTCATTTGTGTTTTTAGTGGTTTTTATTTAAATAGTGATGTAAATAGACAGTGTAGCAGTCTGTCATATAAGCCAGAGTTTTTCGGCTTCCTAGGGACGAAGAATTACGCCGAAAACGGTTAAGTGCTATCACCGTGACAATTTTGTTCCAACTGATAATAACCGTGTGTGTAAGTGCCATTTGGAGCCTGAGGATTTTATTAGGACAATTTCACAACAGGATTCCAAAACTGATGAGATCGTTACAGTTAAATTAAGTTTCCCACGGTTAAAGGAAACTAGCGTACCTACTAAATCTCCGAAGTGTCCCAAATATTTATCAAAAAAGGTGTCATTCAGAAAAAGTAAAGACGATAAACTTAAAGAACTTGATGAAATTCGTTTTCAACAGATAATTGAAGAATGTAAACATGAATATATTCAACATAAACAAATAAGTTAATTCATAAATTTTGAAGAATCTAAGATACTATTTCAATGTTTTCGGGTTAATGAAGGATGTTTTTTTATTAATAACAGTCTTAAGATGACTAGATTTAAAGTAGAGCATTCTCCGGGCCCTACTATCACTTGGGCTGTTGTAATAAATAACGATTTGCAAACTATGACATATCTGTATTGACAATCCGTAAACCTTCAAATAGATTCACTGAAGACACCAATTGACAAGTAATCTAGATCAGATAATCAGTACTTGATATAATATAATTATAATTCAATGACAAGTCACTCATTAAACACCGATCATAATAATGTAAATCCCGAACATAACAATATAAATCCCGAACAATAATAATAGCACGGATGCCTTAAGGCTTAACAAAGTACTGACTTTTATGTCCGATGTTTTTAAAACCCTAAAAAAAATTTTAAATATTTTTTTCTCAAAAATCGTTTTTATCTACTTTGATCTTTAAAATATCTCTTAAAACAAGAACATTTTTTATTTATTTTGAAGGATGCAGTATGCATTCTGCAGAAACGGTTGCTAATATCTTACTTAATAGTGTTTCAAATACACTTATAAAAAATTACTGTGGCAAGCAAAATGATCGGATGGGTAAACGCTCAGGTAAGACGAAACTTAACTTTTATTTAAAGTGATGTGGTAATTAATGCTTAAGTACTTATGGTTTTGTTTCCCTTGGCATGTAATTACATTACTTACGACATAATTATGTTTTTATATTTTGCATTGGCAAAATACTTGTACTTGTAGATTATAGAATAGACACCAATCTGTAAACTGTTTTCTAAATAAAATAAATGAATAAATAGATGCAAATTAAAAAATATATACCTAACATATCTAAAATCCTATGATGATATTTCTCAATATTATAATTTATTGGGTTAATTAACTTTTGCTATCTAACGATGATATATGGCTGTTTTTCATTTCAATTCTCTCTACACCTTTATTGGTATGTTGAAAGTCGAATTAACTCTTAATTACTGTTTTATTTGTCTCCAATAATCAATTCTAAAGTAAAGATCTTGCTTAAAAAGAGTTATTGGTCCTTGTGTTCTAGGAGGTGTTGGCTTAACGCTACGAGTTAGTAACGGCAATATATTAAAGCCTAACAGAGCATTTTGATCAACGATTAACGTAGCTAAATATAGAATTAAAAATATTAAATAAACAGAAAAGTGCCGCGATATGACAAACCTAGCCAGACCGTCGCTGTCTATGGTTGGCATTGCAACGTACGAAAAAGTTATTGGGGCAACTTTTTTTGTATACGAAATGTGACAAATTAACAAGATATTTTTTGGCCTCAAACCTCCTAAATAAAATAATCAAAAATGTAATCAAATGCAGCTTAATAAAATCAAATATGACCTAACCTATAACCTAAAATTTAGTTCTGTAAAGGACAAAGAAGCACATCCGCTGTGGATATCAAAATGAGGATTTTTGTCAGCCTTTTTTCACATTCCAAAGATCTAAACCTAATCTAACTTAATCTCTTTGGACTTAACCTTAACCAAAAAAACCCTAACATTTCACTAAAGAATCTTTCAATAAAAAAAAAAATGACAATAAAGTTTGGCGCGCGAATCTCAGGCTCTGAAAAGAATGCAAGTATCTATGGAAACGGTTCGTTACTCATTCGTGATTGGCTAAAACCGTACATATCCATAGACACGGCATGCTTTTAACAAACCTCCCCCTTTCGTCGTGGTTCCAGATCCGTGCGGCGTACTATACAAATTGTGTTGCTAACCTAATCGAGCCTAACCAAACCAAACCTAACCTATCTAATCTCACCTTTCAATAATCCTATAATTTAATTCTTGAAAAAAGACAAATGCTGACGCTATAAAAATTAAAATAAGAATTTTTTGCAGAATATGTTTTTTTATCACAACCCGAATATCAAAACCTAACCTAACCGTGCTTAAGCTAATGAAATCTAACCTAACATCATCATTAAATCACCCGGTTTTAGTCCTTAACTTAAAAATTATTTTAGTAAAACTGATTACCACAAAAACACAATCTAAAGCGGCCCAACCCATCCTAATTGAGCTTAACCAATCATCTCCTAACAATCCTATCATGCAAAAAGCCTACAATTTATGTAAAAAAAAGTATTTCGCTGTGGAAATAGAAATTAGGATTTTCTGCAAAACATGTTTTATTGTTACAATACCGGGCCCTTTACAAGTAAAAAAAAAGGTTTGAATATATTATATCTTATTTTCTTTACATTCGAGAGGATTCAAGGGAGTCGAAAACAATATTTTGGCAACACTTCATATTTCGACCAACAAAAAATGAGAAGTAAATATATAAATAAAATAAAGTTGTAATAAAAAAAAATTTCTGCAGGATTTTTTTTTATTATGAAAAATTAAAATAAATGGGATAAAAACTACCTGGAGAATGTGTGGTATGTGCCAAAAGTAAACAAAACAAATCTTAAAGCTGATGAATTTAGCTGCAAGTTTAATTATGTGAAAGAGTACAGTTAATTGAAGACAAGGACTTCCCAAGGTTTGTATACTTTAAACATTTGTACAATGGAACCGCATGTGACGGCAGAAGTTTTGGTGGCTTCTAGTTCAGAAACTTCACAATTATGGCATAAGGGTTTATGTCACCAGAATAAACAATATGTAAAGACAATTTAAACAATTTCAAGGTGGTATGATGAAGCAAATGAAAATATTTGCAAGGGCTTTGTATATGGAACACAACATAAAACAAGTTCTAAGTTAAGAAACTTTAGATCAACCAAACCAGGAGAAATTATGTATGTAGATATTTGTGGAATAATGCAGGAAATCAGTTGGAGGTGCAAGATATTTCATTTGTTTTAAAGAAGATTTTTTGAAATTTCGACGATTATTTTTCCATCAAACACAAAGTGTCAGAATATTTGAAAACAGGCGTAAATAAGGCCTTAAATCAACATCAAATAAAAGAGTTTTTGGTGTGATGGTGGTTAACAATTTGATCATAACAACGTTCGGAAGTTTCTTCAGCAGAAAGCCATACATTTAAAAATGGTGGTGCCTTATTGGTCCATAAACATAAACGATTATTGGAAATTTCATTACCTTATAACGACGAACCTAAAATCAATTGTTTTAAAATAAGACAAGTTAATTTTTGAGGAAGTATGTTATATAAAATCGAAATTTACAATTACTATACTGGGGAAAGCCCCACACGTTTTTTTTTATTTTCATTTAAAATCATACACACACAACGTAGAGATGTTAAAAACGTATTAACACTTATTTAATCTATATTTTGAATGCTACATGACAGTACGTAAACAAAAATACATAAGTAAAAAAGAAGAA
This sequence comes from Kuschelorhynchus macadamiae, assembly GCA_030620095.1. Taxonomy (NCBI): domain Eukaryota; kingdom Metazoa; phylum Arthropoda; class Insecta; order Coleoptera; family Curculionidae; genus Kuschelorhynchus; species Kuschelorhynchus macadamiae. Next base: position 597,460 of record JAUTXW010000243.1, on the reverse strand, counting down.
GTTCTGTAAGAATGTAATAGGGTTATAGAGGGGTTATTTATAATATTTAAAATTATGTATTTATTTTATTTTTTTATTTGAGACATAGCGGCAACCCTATCACGTTACTAAAATTAACTCAGATATGATAACTAAAATCAAAAATACTCTCTGTAGGCTTCTTGGTAAATTATAATTTACAATGTTATCAAATATAATTATTAGTATAAATTTAATTAAACATCTTATCTCACCAATTCAGCACCCACTTAGAACTCGAACAACAGCAAAGTGCAACAACGATGGTATCTTCTTCTTGAATATATTTATTTTAACTAGCAGGTAGTTTATTTAAATAAAAGAAAACACACATAAATAGCTATTAACAAAAATTAAAGGAAGTGAATTACTGTACAAAAATAATACTTAAAATTAACAACAAAAAAAATATTTAAATCTAGAAAATGACGAAATTTACTTAAAAAGCCACAAACTTAGTGCAGAAGAAAAGAAAACGAAAATCTTTAAATAAACCATGAATTTAACTCTTGAAAATAAGTTACTCCCCAAATATATAATAGAATGGAAATAAAATATCTTTGATAATCCCTCAACTTTTATAACCCACTGTACACGTAAAGCTCTATAAACTACCACAAAAGAAGAATTTGAAATCAACTGTAACAAACAAAACACTGACACAGACTAACTCTTGTTTTAGAAATCAGAAAAAAGTCGGCACTTAAATCGGCAAGAACTGCCTCTGGTTGTCTAAAATTCATTGCGTCGTCATAGACGCACCCTGAACCCTTAACTAATAAATACCTCATAGATGTCGACTAGAGTTCTACTTTATGTATGTAATTACATTTCCATCTAAACAGGATAAAAGTACCTTCTATATAAATGTCTAAAACCTAAACTAATTTATCAGCGGTCTGGCTCAAAAAGGCCAAGGCGAAAAAAAAAGGAAGGCAAAGGAAAAACCTCTCTTTCTGAAGCATTGTTTGCTTTCCAAAAAAATCATCGAATTCATGAAACGCCTTCTATTATAAAATATTGTATTGTATTTTTAACATAGTTAGTTGACAATTTTTATAATTGTCATTAGCTTTAACTTAAACGAAAGCTTCCTACGCCACAAGTCCATACGGGACCATGAACTCTTGAAAGGAAGGCACAGACGATGACACTTGAGAAGGTTCCATACGTCAATCAATCTGCACAAAAGCAGATAGTGTTTGAGATAAATGATATTTATTATTTTGTTTAGATTTTAAAAATTCTCAAAACTACTGTTAGATAGCTTTACTATAACGATTTCTTTGATATATTTATGTTTATGTTGTCATTTGAAAAAAATAAATTAAGCATTTTTATACTCTGTTCTATTGGTATAGTCTATTCCGTTACAAGAAGTTTAATAACACGCAGATTAAATGAACCGGTAAATCCTGACGCTGGAACCTGTGGTGGAAGATAGGATCATCAGCAGATGATATATTTATATTCATTTCTTAATTTTATTAGGACACCATTTTGTCTCGAAATCTTGGATTCAAACCAAAATTTTACCAGTTCATTCTTATGTCACACTTAATTTTTATGCAAAATTTGAGATAAATAAGATAAGTAGCTTTTAATAATAATTCTTTTTTAGCCATTTCGCGAACACAAACAGATAGAAGGGTGTAATTCACATGAACAACAACAACAAAGTTCCTTAAATTTTTAGTGGTCTTGGGCTCCATTTCCGGTGGTTGATGTTTTTTTTGTTTATCAAAACCTGTAATTTTGTTCGTAGTTGTGTTTAAATATTGGACTGGGTTTTTAGGTAGCCCTAGTTAGACGTTACGCTTTCTTTTTATTGATGAAGAAAAGTGTATTTACAAAAAATCGATCAATCACGATTACAATACTAATAAAGAAAAAGTTTTTAATGAAATGTGTACCATATCTTTAAATAGGTAAAAACAATGAAGATGGGAAATTAAAGAAACTTATAATTTTGTTTTAAATATCGGACTACGTTTTTGATTATCTCTGGTTAGATCTTGTTTTAGGTTGATTTTAAAAAGTGTATTATAAAACAATAATGACTAAATAACAAACCAATCCACGACGGTAGAATATATGTTTACTATTTGACTCGTAGTGGTGATATTAATTTAAAATTAGAAATTTTTAGCAATGTTAATCATATGATATATCAAAACTGTCATAAAATAGGTTGAGATGCCCCCCAGAGGACTGGTTGCATCCAAGGCCCGGTATCCTATCAACTACGAATCACATGTTACAGTGTTAAACGTATCCGGAGGCGGACACGGTTGGAACAAAAATAGCACCAAAATCAGAACAAGTCCATACGCCGCACGAGTGAACTGCCACTGACTGAATATTAACGTTAACATTGAGTTCACCCTCTGCCCTCTGTAAGACAACCAGAGGGCAATGGTTCACGACGCCGCGATTGGGATTCTATTTGACATGACAATGGACCGTGTCCACCTAGATAGGTTAAGGTTTAGGATCAGCACATAAGTAGATATATTTATGTCAACAATCAAAGTTATTATGCTACAATTTATAATCGTAAACAGTTTAAAGTAAATAGCTAAGCTAGTTATTGGTACAATATGTATTAAACAGAACGTATATAACAGTTACAATATATAGTAAGCATGTAACCCTGGATTTTCTCAAAACCAAGGTGCAAGATTGCTACGCTCTTATTTAATAATTATTATTACTGTTTAATTTTAAATTATTTCGATCACAAAATGGTATCAAGATTACAGCTCGTGGTCAACAGAGCGTGCAATGTAGATGCCCTAGCTCAATTAACCCAGAGAGTAGGGCGTGGGAAAACTTAAGAAATCTTAAACGAAAAAAAAAAGAAATGAGCGCCACCAATTTATAACGGCTTAAATTGGAAAGCCCCTTGATCCTCGCGGCACTTGCTTCCTCTTGATACTTTAAAAGAAAAAGAGTGAGCTAAATAAAACACACAAATGAAGTTAAGAAAAAAAAATCTATTTATCTGTTACTGTATAAAAAAAAAATATAAACAATAAGTATGTTAACAGTTACGGCATAAAGAAAAAGGTAAACAATAAGTGTCACCAAATCCAGCAGCAACTAGCGCTCCTAACTTCAAACTAGGCCCGTGACATGGGATTAGTCCCGAGTCTTGAAGTTAAGTTTGTGGCTGGAAATTGTCTGTGACTTGCAGTTGCAATTAGCCCCTGATTTGAAATTAGGACTGTGACTTACAGTTGGCCCCTGACTTGAAATTAGGACCGTGACTAACAGTTGGCCCCTGACTTGAAATTAGGACTGTGACTTACAGTTGGCCCCTGACTTGAACCCTATCCAATAGGGTCACTCAGTTCTAGTCAAAAGGTGGTTTCACGTGCCAAGTACAAGGGCATGGAAAATGGCGGTCTGGTCCAATCTTCAGGTCAAATCCTCTCTTAGAGAGATTTTCTAGCACGAAAAATAACACTCACAGTGCAAACTATAATGTGCCCGAAAAACTATTGCGGTGTTGAGGAAAAATCCCGCTAACGGATTTCCAAGATTTTCCTGGATTATTTCCTCAGACCCGCGCTGAAAACCTGTGGTTTATCTGCAGGTGACCAGAAAAGTGAAAAGTGTGTTCCCCCAGCTTCCTTTCCATCTAGAACTTTGGTTAACTAAGGTGGCGGAATACCATTGGCTAGAATATGTCAGGTGCTAACAACCTTGCCAAAAGAGCACATAGACGGAATAAAACAAGGATATGATTAACATGTTAGACAAGGCGAAATGGAAATGTAAATAAACAAATACTATTTAATTAATTACTCTAGTACTAATGGAAAAGGACCCTCAGAAAAGTCAAATATTAGTCCGGAGTAGAGTACCAAAGAGTCAAAAAAAATGATGTGCTAATGCAGCAGTAGTTAAATGCCATAAAAATGAAACGTAAGTTGAGTTTAATTTAATAGAATTTTCTTAACTGTATAAACTCATTATTTAACCATAAAACAGGAATTTTATTCACACAATTATTAACTATCTATTTTAGGAAATGCATCAGACGCAGACGTAACGAAATTTCAGTTTATAATAGGCTCCAAGTAATTATGCAACTATGGACAAACAGAAGTCAATCTGAATTTCGGAACATCAAACATTGATAGAAATTATAAGAAGGCTGTAGTTTATATAGTCTCAGGAAAAAAAAAAGGTAAGAATATTAATATTGAATCGAGAAATACCTTTGGTTTATTTATGTCTAACTATATGTTACATATTCACAGCAAAAAGAAACACGAATAATAAAATGTAGATTTAAGAGAAAATATGAAGTGGTGTATATATAGTATCTATAGTCTAAAAATAATCCTATGTATATCTGAAAAGAAATATTTATCAAGGCAGCCTTTTTTTTATACAAGTATTTACAGTTCAATATTAATACATAATATCGACTTTATATCAAAGAATTTATTGGGGTACTAATGATTTGGTTTTTTACAGCGACAGAAGAGTTATACAAAATACACGCTCGAATCTAAAAATGCAGCATATCTTGCCAAAGAAAACGAAAATCCCAAGACTTGTATAAAGGACTCGAAAACAGGTTTTCAAAATTAATAAAATTTAATTTATATCTACTGTGTAAAATATATGGGAAATAAATAGTTTGTCTAAAGTGCTATTTAAAGTTTTTCTTATACAGTATATAATTATTAAATTCGGCAAAATTAAATAAATCCAACAATCATATTTGAACTGATTTTTTTTTGGCGACATCTATGAACGAACGTTAAACTTATACCATTTACTGAAAATTATTCCTTTATATCTTGAGTTCATATATAGGTACAAAATTAACTACTTATCGAGAGGTGACACTGTGTGTACCGAAATTTGCTGCAAAAGGTGTTGAATTTATATTTCGCTTAAATAAGAAAACTACTAAAATCTAAGTAAATGAAACCAACAAGGCGTACATATTAATCACTAAACTTAATACTAAAGTAGTAGATTATAATATTAAATTAATCATACAATGAAATGCACTTATAACAAAATTAAACTGTTACAAGCAGCATAAACATTCATACACTTCTACATGTAGATAAAACGTAATGTTGTAGGTATATTTATTCTGAACACCAACATATAAAAAATACCATCATAAAAAAATCGCTAGCTCTTATTAAGTTCTTACACTGACACTATTATTATTATATTTTTTTCTTTACTTTAAAACTAATGACGATTGTAAATTGTAGAATCATAACTATGATTATTGACATAAATCTATCTACCTATGTCTTGATACTAAACCCTAAACCCACGTAGATTAGAATATCCATTTGACATCTTGTCAGAATTTATATCTAGGTGGACCTGGTCCAAATAGTCCAATGGCGAAAAGAATCCCAGTCGCGGCACCGTGAACTCAATATAGATCAAAAGCCTTCACGGCTATGATCAATTAAGAAATCATGGTTCTTGGGATTAGACCGTGGACTCAATGTTAACGTTAGCATTCAGTTAATGACAATCCGGATTCATTCAACCGGACTTGATCCACTGGAACGAATACAAGTCTAACTTAATACCTAGAAAAAACATGAAAGTAGAGGTGTGCTGAATCGTTCTTTTTAATGAACTAGTTGACCAAATCGGACTTGTTCAAAAAACTTCATCCATCTGAAAACTTCGTAAGCATGCAACATCGGTTTTATAGACAGTACTGTCCGAACATTTTTTTAGTTTTTCGCGATCAATTTTACATTCATGAACTATGTTTTGACTTTTTTTATTATGAAATAAGTCACCAAGCTAATCAAGCCCAAATTAAATGTTTACACGAGATTCTGGCTGTACAGAAATTCATATTTCATGGCAATCAGCATTCAACAAGCTAATGACCGACCGACCCATCCACCCTATCATCCTGCTCTTCTTATCAATCAGACCGGTTTGAAAATCGCGTTATATCGGTCGTCGGCTCCGCGGTTTAGCTCCCGACTCGAGAACTACAAACAATGATGATGCATTGAACGAACCGAAGAACTGACTGAACCATAGACAAACGCACCTGGACGCTTCATTTTGCTTTGTCTCTAATTCAAAGATCCGTGATCCGGCTGGCAATATTTTCAAGACCCGGCTCCCGTGGGTCGGTATAAAGATCCGGGTCAGTCGTGAACGACACATCTGTAAACAGAAACAATCGTGAGCAAGCGAAGAAGGTTAGCTGCAAAAAAAGAACACGGAATTATATTTTTGAATCATAATTTTTAAATAACATTAATTTTGTTCGTATGTATATTTATAGTTTTTACTTTTAGCACTTAAATTAGCGCAACCTATTTAGGTTCTTTTGTAACTTTTAAAATGTTTTCAAAACATTGTTAATTCTTATATTTTTAAACTTTAATACGTGTATTTTATTATGTTCTATTTTTGTTTTAACTTTTAAGGTAGTATTACTTTATTTGTAATACTTTCTAATTTTAAATAATAAAGAATTAATATTAACGAAAAAAAAAAAATAATCTACTTATTTTATTGATAGAACATTTATAAAGTCAATACGTCAACATAGCAAATAAAACTGGACCGCACCCCGATCGTCTCTTCCGACTCCCGAGATTTAATGCCGCTTCACGCCAAGCTCTGTTTAAACGAAACTCGGACGACTACCAAATGATATTTCTAGTTCTGATTACTACAAACTAGTTCTTTTAGTTCGATATTATTGCTAATCGTTCAGCAATGTTGGACAGTTTACGCGGTTATCGTTTGCTCCTTAATAGGTCGATTAATAGTTCGCGAACGAACTAGATTATTTTAAATCTGCGAACTAGTTCATTTAGTTCTCACTAAAGACACGTTTTTTTTAATAGGTCGTTTGCGACTACACACCTCTACATGAAATATCACTATACCTACATAATATCTCAAACAGATTTTTTTACACTTGGGCGGAAACAAAATAATAAAATAACTTATTTAAAATTTATAATTTAAATTCAAAAATGCACTAGAGTGTTTCGTCCGTTTGTTTGGAATCTCTTTATTTCAGTATGTCTCCTATTGTACATGTGTAAATACAATAAGTAAAATGTATTTCACGTTACATATACATATTGGTTACTTGGTTACATCTTACATTACATTGAACAAATTCTGCAACTGTAGGCTATGATAAAACTTAGTACCAGAAAAAGTATATATCATAATAACAATTTCGAGGTATTTAGTATTTATTTATTAATAAAGCTTAAATATTTTAATTTGTGCTTCTTATAATATTCTATTATCGAACTTTGTTCGCAATTATTACATTTTGCTAGATCCATAATTGTTTTCCAAAAATGAATCTGAAATATTCTGAAAGTTGAAAGCGTCAACGTCAGACAGGCCAGGCTAGCAGCCAATTCAACACGTAAAGTAGGTATCGGAACTAAATGAATGTGTGAACGTCTCAGTTGGAACGTGTCCAAGATAGGACTAGGTCCTTGATTATAGATATCCAAGGACTACAACATTGCATACTTGATTGATTCCTATGACGATGGAAACACAATGGAACACCGGTAAACGTTTTACGTAAAAACAAAACTTAAATAGGAAGTACACATTTGTGGTACAAAAATAGATGACAATTATGACAATATAACTAAATATAACCGTTTATAACCTGTATTTCAAAAAAGTATCTAAGGCGGACCGAGAGTGGTTTAAAAATCCGACAGGGAAGAGTGTAATATGAATTTCACTTTGCACGTTGTCATTCACGCCGGTAACCAGACCGTGGGGAACCGGATGTTCCCGTGGTAGTTTGGGGATAAATTCACACTTTTCGCCATCGCATACCCTCTAAGGTGGAGGGGATGGTCGAGGTTCTGAATCCTCCATCCGGCTGACATTCCCCAAACGTAAAATTCATTCCCCCATCCTTAAAGGGTGATTCTGGTCTTCCCTTTCCGCGCAGCCTTGCATCTTCCCTCTATGTTACGTCTGAACAAAAAGTGTACCACTAGGATGATCGGGCAGGGTCAGGTTACCCGCCCAATCTAGAACATCCATATCAAACGAACAAACAACAACAACAAAAGTATCTAACGAAACATCGAAAAATACACACAGAAAATCAAAGCTTGCCCTAAATGGACGGAAACGGATGACTTGCATTGTGTTCAACGCTTTACGGTCCATTGTGTTCCATTGGACAACATTGGAATGGTCTGTCAATTGCGTCATTAATGATAGGAAGTCTGGATCTTCTTTATGACCCGGGTTAATGGATCTGGGTCAGTTTAAATACCCGAATCAGCGATACGGATCTTGGATCTCTTTAGATTCGTTAAAATAAGCGTTCTATATTCGTCATATTGAGGCGTAGTTCTATCTATCCGAAATTCTGAAAACTTTGTAAGCAGGTAATATCGATTTTATAAACAGCATTGTCCCTACATTTTTTTAGTTTTTCGTGACTAGTCAGATGAGTGGCGCTCCATCCGGTCTAGTTTTTTTATTTACAAACTGGGATGTGATTTACAGGGAAACGGAAATGAAAAAGTAACGGTGCACGAAAAAATCGTATTAAAAAAATCGATTCGAAATATCGATGCTTTTTCGATCCGGAGTATTATAATTTTCTAAATAAAAGTTAGAAATTTTGTCTAGAGAAACGACTTGATTTATTGTTTTTAAGAAATCAGAAATAATGGAATATTGATTTTAAAGGTAGCCAGCAGAGTACTTACTACTTAAACCAGAAGATATTCTTTTGACATAAAAATACCAAAAGTTTTTTTTTATTTTTCATAAATTGGAATTTAGAATTTTTGAAATGTTTTTCGCATGTTCAGAGTTAAAATTTATAAATACTTTAGTAATTTTATCAGTACAAAATATGTTTACATAGATGATTCTGAATATTTCCAGACATCAACGTAATTGTTGCTGTCACCGTTCTCTATTAATCTCCCATGCGCCTTTCTCTTATTAACTATAGTTTGAAAATTATCAGTAATCTGTAATTTGCAGCTTACTGTTAGCGTTGTTTGAATAAGTCAAACGACATTAGAATTTGTCAGAATTAGGTTTTTACGCTAGATGACGCCGCTACGAATATGTTAGCTAAATATTACGGATTGAATCGTATCGTTATAGTCATATGTATCGATACACAGCACCACACTTATCATAAAAATAGGGATACAAAATAGCAAGTATCAGAGCAATAGTATCGATATCCTAGAATATCGGATCAGATCGTCCATCCCTAGTTCTATATATTTGACAGCTATTTGGATTTAGGAATTTAGGATTACGACCGTTGGTTGATTTTAATTTGTGCACGTGTGAATTTAAACGAATTGTCAAATTTCAAGTTCTGTTTAACTTTATTAACTTTACTTGTATTCTTGTTGGTTTTTATTAAATGTCATAAGATAGATTGTGTTTTTACTCAGAAGTAAGGTAATAAATTCCTTTAACGTTACGTTTTCACTAGAGCAGTATTTGGCTCAATCCAAAACAGTTACTGTACACTAATTCAGCCACTGAAACTGAAAGTTTTTGTTAACATTCCATTCTTATTAAAAAAATGTATTATTTTGCAGGAGTCTTATACATATCCTAAATATTTAGTTTAGTATTACTTGAATAATGTGAAAATCAGTGGATTTATCAATGTACCTTGCAATATCCAAGGGTAAATAATCTTTTATTTGTCTTTATCTGGAAAATATTTTCTACACGAATCAATCTAAATAATATATAAAAATTATTATTAAACATTTTCAAATCAAAGATCTACTAGGAAGGATACTTCACACTTTCACTAATAGGAAAACCTAACAATGTTACTTCCAGGTGTTAGCTAAAATTAAGAAGTCAATACAAATTATTAATAACATTGCTTTTCGACTGTCTAAAAATTTACACTCCATTTAGTTAAGCCCATGAATATTAATTCTATGTAAACTTTGCTTACAACTAAAAACTACTACATGATAATCAATTAAATTTGTTTATTTTCATATCTACCAATATTAGAAGTATGGTAAATTAAAAGAAAAGATAAATGTAATTTTGTAACCAAAGTGTAAATTCCTAACTATTAAAGCATCAATTTTGAATACAGTTTTCCAGTAAAAGTTTGACCAATCAGCTTCGAGGTTGTCAAAGATCCCTATCGGGCCATCAGTATTAAATACGTCAACATAATATTTTTTGTTAACACAACATACTATGGAAATTCAAATTATTTACTATATTTTTAATTTATTTAAACAAATTAGTATATTTCGATATTTTGAAAGGAAATAAACGAGTAATAAAAACACAGTTCCTTAATATAAAATATTTATATTCAATGAAATTATGAGGGACAGGATGGACTACAAACTAATGAGAAATTTCTAAAATGAACTTAAAAAAATTAATTATTATTATTATTATTATTAAAACAATATGATTCTACAACATACATACAGCATGTAAATATACATTTAAAAAACAAAAAAAAAGTTAAAAGACCTCTCACTGTATATCTTTATAAAAGTAAAACACACTTTCAAATTATAAACAACCAAATACATCATACCATACCAATATTCACTAGCCTTACATAGAGAGTCATAAGTCTAAAAAAATGTTGTGTGTACAGGATGTTTCATTTTGCATGCTATTATTTGCTACATCGAGATCAACAAATTTACGAAAGCAAAAACAAATCATATCTGTTTCATTTAATTTGTATTTATTTATTTAATTGTTTATGCATTTAGTAAACATCATGAATATAGGTGTGATGTAACATGATGATTTTCAATTATTTATTATTTCAAAATTATGGGGTGATAGTCGCTATTGTTAAATTTATAATAAATAAAAGATATTTTAAAATAAATATACTTTTTCATTGCCAGTTTAAATTCTCTAGAAGATGGTATAATTGCATTAGAAACCCTGTGTAACACACTCAAGACATCAACAGTATTACTTCAGTTTAAAAATTTGAAGGCTCTCCAGAGTTATTAAGGCATTTTACTCATTAAATGAATACTTTAGTTAGTTTGAACTAATTTGTAATAATTTTGTGTATTCTTAATATTAGTAATGAACATGTGTTTCGAGTTGAAATTCTAAAATAGTTTAAATTTTTGAAATTTGTATTATGTAAACAAAAAGAATACTTATATAGACAGACAGAATGACTTAACCAATATGTTATTCTATATGTATATTTTAAGTTTTGACCATGTTAACACCTTCTAAAAGTTTTTTTAACAGTAAATAAATGAATTAAAACCCAAATGTGTAATTGAAATTAAGTTCATACCTTTTTCATCTATAGAAGTTTTTATCTCTCACGTTTTGTTTCAGATTACCCCTATCTCCCTATCTAAAAGTTGCACTTTTCACTTGTCTCTGCTTTCTTTCTCCTTCTTGATCTTTAGCATTCCTCAAATTCATAATTGCTGCATTAATCTCCTCATCACCACCAACATACCTAGTTAATACCCAGGAAAAAAAGATTCTTTATAATTAATTTCTGTTAATAGATACCATTACCAATATACTATACAAGTGCAAAATGCATAGTTTTTTTTCTAAACCCTATTTTTCTAATAGCACCCTATAGACCTTCCATAATACTACCAAAGGAGATGACCATATTACTATGTTATAAAACTCCCAGAGTTGCCACAGTTTAAATCAACTTTTAAAATCATTATTTACGTCACAACTTGAAGTAAATCATTTTAAAAAAATAATTTTGAGGGTTTGTACACTTTTAACTAAATTAATTTTAAGTTCTCTATTAAATACTTGATTTCAAAATAAAAGTTCTTAAATCTGAACTACAATAAAAAACTTAATATAAATATTGGATGTCAATAAAAAAAAACATAATTTTTGCTAACTCTGAAAACTTCAATATTTACATAAAATGGATGTAACCGAGGATCTTAAGAGTCCCCCAGAGATAGTAGTTCTAAACATGGTGAGACACTGTGATAAAATATACAAAATGTTAATTGAAGTGTAAGTCTGGAACCACTTTTTTTTTATTGCATGGTAAGACCTATTAAAATACAGATGATAGCTACTGTACCGAGGAGCAAGAAAGGGTGACAGTCAATAAGTTAAATTTAAATGTTTATAACCACACTTCATTATACACCGAAAGTGTGCATCATAAATTGTTTAAATTTATTTATTATTTTATATTGTGTAAAGAAAACTATGCAAAATTATGAGAAACTTAAGCAATCCTTCAAGTGTTTATGCCCTTTTTCTCAATAAAAGCCGAAATTTTTTAATGTTCTGTCAAACTTTTTAATCCTTAATTAAATTCCCAAAATGGTTGAAATCTGGGCTCCAACTATTGCTTGTGCACTGTTGTGATTTTGCCAGAGGCACAAAATGTTAACATTATATGCATGTGAAGAGCTGAAAATTGAAATTTACCTCATTAAGAATAATTGAAAGTTATTCCTACCTGGTATTTAATCTCGTGTTAAAAAAAAATTCGTTTTATTAAAAAAATTAAAAAAAGTTCCCAGCATATCAGCAAGAGTTCAGCTGAAGTCAGTGCCATCACTGCCATCATTAAACTGCAAAATGTCATTTATTTGACAGTTGACATTTAGTTGAACACGTCTCTGATTATCTTATTGCGAGCCGGGGACCTACGAGAGCAAGATGGGTTACACTGACTCAACTAGTTTGTGTAACGCCATGAAAGGCCAAAGTGGGACAATCCTGTTTCCGGGTCGAAGATAAGGGCGCAATGTCGACAAATTTAGGGCAACCCAATTATGGTGCACGCCGATAATGCATGCAAAGGCCTGACATTCAACCATACTTATGTGTTTACTAGGATAGTATTACCACATATTAACTATTGCACATCAATCTGGTTTTTGTTGAACAGCTCACAATTAAATATACTACAGAAAAAAAAACAAAATCAGACCTTGCGATACATTTACAATACATTAGTATTGATGTTATCTTGAGACGTTTCAGTGTTAGACAAATAATATTTATAAACCTGATGACTGTAATATACAACGTAAAGCCATAAAAGAATTATAGCAGATACACAGATATAACGGACCTGTGCAAGAGAGACCTATGTAAATATGGTTTCGCCTACGAATAGTCAAAATAAAAACCTTGAACCAAATGTTGTAAAAACAAAAGATATATGTTAATGTAAAGTTTTCCTTTTAATTTTGTTTGTGCACTATATGTATTTACTTTTTTGTAATTGTTAGGTTTTGCTATTAAATAAACTTTTATATTATTATGAAATGAAATTCTTTTATGCAATGCTGAATGCTTATTAATTATTAATTGAAGTGATTAAGTGATCAGCCATTGGGTACTAATAAATTGTTTTCAATATTATTGGTTTAATAAGTATTTCCTTTTCTTGTTAAAGGAAGATGCCCCGAAAATCTCTTGTCAGTGAATTGCAGACTGAAGAAAATTCTGTAAGTTCCCCTGTGAGGAGATCAAGTCGTTTAGTCAGTGGAAATGGCACACCTGCTGGAGTCACTACAAGAAGGTATTTTAAAATCTTAATTTTGATGTCATAAGCTACATATAGCACGGTGCAAATTACATTTGACACTACTTTCACTTGTGTGAAAATCTTTACAATTTAAAGGAATAAAGTATTTATTTAACATCTAAAGATCCTAATTAGTTTGTAATTTTTACAGTTTAATCATTTAGAAACCTACCCAGATTCACTTACTATTTTGTTAAGTGTATTTTAATTCTTTAATTGGTGTACTGTCACTACGTGGAGGATATGAGGGTAATTGACGCTGTACCACCTGGTGACAACCCTTTCACTTCTATGGAAGTCAGGGTTGAGAAAAATCGTGATTTAAAAAAAATGAAAAAAACATTTTAATAATATTTAAATTTTATTCATTACCGTTGGTAACGCTTTTTTGAAATATAAACATGATTAGAAATTCAGTTATAAATCTGACAAGACAAGACCAGAAAGCCTGTCTGCTACCCTGTTAAAACTTGCAACATGCAAACGGTCTCTGTCGCGGACATGCCGGCTATTAACCAATAAACAAAAACCTGCTTCACAGTTACAATTCTGTGTTGCTGGATCTCTCTTTGGGGTGGATTTACAGGTGTGCCTATATGGGGTTGGGTTCTATATGTCAAATGTAAAGGTTATATATAATCATTTTTTTATTTCATGTTTCAACAATTATAGAACAGTTTATAGAAGTGTTTGTCTATATGGGGTTGGGTTCTATATGTGAAATGTAAAGGTTTTATATAATCATTTTTTCATTTCATGTTTCAACAATTATAGAACAGTTTATAGAAGTTTTATTAGACTTGCTAAATCTTCATATTACAGAGATAAGATTGGAAATTCCAGTAATGTGCAGCAAGAATCGTGGAAGATTGTAAATAAACTGAGGGTAAAAAACAATGTGCCAGAAGTCATAAATACAGAATTATCAGGCAATGAATTAAATAAATTTTACTGCTCTATTGCATATAATTTATCCAGCAAATGTCCAGTGCAACTTTAGAACATTTTTTTTGAAAATACTAGTGTTACAGATTCTTTTTTTCTTGTTCCAACAGACATTTGCAAGTTGAAGAATATTTTTGCAGAAATTGGGATTAATAAAGCAGCAAGATGGGATGACATTTCAATTAGATTATTTCTGAGGTTACCTCAGTCAGTTTTACAAGTGTTGGTGGAAGTTATTAATGAATCATTTTGCTCCGATGATCATCAAAAAAATTGTTAAGAGAGTAATTTCATCCTTTGCCAGACATAGCATTCTTAGTTTAGAACAGTTTGGCTTCCAATCATGAAAGGGAACATCTGACGCAGTTTTTGCCTTTTTGGCTGTGGAAGCTCGAATGTATGAGTCATGGTATACCTCAGGGACCCATTTTATTTCTAATTTATGTAAATGACTTGACAAAATTAAATATTAAAGGAAAATTTACAATATTTGCAGATGAGGCAACCATTTCATGGCATGATACCGACTCTGCTAGTCTTAACGGTACTCTAAATAACAACATAATTTTAAACAAAAAAAAATAAATAAATAGCCTTTATTTCCAACAGGTAAAAAACCCACTTACAGGAAATTCAATAACAAAATTAAGTGAAAACAAGAAAAAAAATACAAAACAACTGTTTTGTGAGATACAACAATACTTAAATCTAAATCTAAGTATGTATTACAGTACCTAAGTTAGTTGATCTAACATTTAATAAAAAATAGAATATTAAGTAAGTAAATTACATGTATTAACAAAAGCAACTTAATGAGTTTTTGGATCACTCCAGATTTAAAAAGGAATCGATGATGCTACTCAATGAGTCAAAGTGCAAATCGCTCGCGTGAGACACTGAGTTGAAGACTGAACACACCGGACTCCGTCTAAAAATATTTGATCTGGCTGTGCTGAGATAGAACACCGTTTTAAAGGAAGTTGTAATTAGATAATTTATATGGGGAATGAAGGTAAGTTTAGGGTCAGATTCAATGCCAAGATCTTGAATACTACTATCCGGTCTGCCAAGCACCGTACCATCTAGAGCATAATTATACGTCAGAGGGTTGTTTCTGTGACTGAAGGTCATTACATAACATTTTGATAAATTTAATACAAGTTTATTGCTAACACACCATTCATATACCAATGATAGATTTTTTTGTAGGTGATCACAATCTGATAGAGCCTGAATTTTAGTAAACAGCTTTAAGTCGTCTGCATATGCCAGTGTATGACATTCAGTTATATCAAGGAGATCATTAATAAAAATGAGAAAAGCAGGAGCCCCAAATTGGACCCCTGTGGTACAACAGAAGAGACATTATATGATGGTGATCTGAAGTGCTCATATTCGACAAACTGGGAACGTCCTAATAGATATGATTTGAACATTATTAAGAGTTGTTGTGACATACCAAAGTTCTCCAGTTTATGGATCAAGATGTAGAGATCGATTTGATCAAAAGCTTTCTGAAAGTCTGTGTAAACAACATCTAATTGTCCCTTGGAAGCCGGTGACTCGCAGGCAGTCTGGGACAAGGATGCCAGGTTGGTCGTGCAAGAATGTGAATCTAGAAAGCCATGTTGATGGGGAGAGAGAAGCTTTTGAACCCCTGAATATAACTGATCATACAGAATAATTTCAAATAGTTTAGAAAAATTACAGAGTATCGAGATGGGTCTAAAATTTTGTATTAATGTTTTATCACCCTTCTTAAAAATAGGTATGGCTTTTGCTGTTTTCCAAGTATCCGGAAAAATGCCCTTATCACGTATTAAGTTAAAAACGTGTAGAAGTGGGACAGAAAGGACTCCCGCGCAATCTTTTACTATGAAACTTGGTATTTCGTCAACACCGGCTGTTGGTTTGTCTTTGAGTTTTTTGCTAGCTAGTATTATATCTTGAGAGGATATTGTGTGAATGCTTATTATATCGGAGTTTAACATAGGGGACTTAACATTGTTATTGGGAGAAGAAATAGTATAAACACTTTGGAAATAATTTGCAAATGCATTAACAATGCTTTGAGGATCTGTGTATTCGTTGTCACCCTCCTTTAGAGTACGAGGGATGCCGGTATGCCCCTTTTTTACTTCGGACAAAAAACCAAAAGGTGGAAGGATCAGAAATCATGTTCATCTCATATATAAGAAATCTTATATAATTATTATATGCATCGTCACTCTGAGTATGAATAAGACGTCTAAGCGAGCAGAGTCTTCGATAATGAACCGGCGTTTTATATTTTTTGTATTCTTTATGTGCTTTTTCTTTGTTATATATATTTTCTATTATATAATGTGAAAACCAGGGTGGAAAGCGTTTAGGACTGTTCTTATTAATAGGAAAATTATTAAATGAAGGATGAATAGCTTCAAAAGTAATGAAAAGAGAGGGACAACCTCACAAGATATGTTTCAAAACACACAATTTTAGTGAAACAATGGTGTGATGCAAATCAATTAACACTCAATATTTCAAAGACTAGCATTATGAATTTTAGGTGCAACATAAATGATGTATATTTAGAAGACATTGTGGTTAGTAATTTGTCAGGGAACAAATTCCTGAGTATTTACTTAGAGAGTAAACTTAAATTTGAAACCCATATAAGTCAATTAAATTCTAAGTTAGCCTCAAATTGTTTTGCTTCCTATCTTAGCTAGGGAATTAGATCCATGTATTGTGAGAAATAGCTACTTTGCATTGATAGAATCCAATCTTAGATATCGAGTATGTTTTTGGGAAGTGTGTTCAAGACAACTTTTTAAAAGTGTTTTCATTTTACAAAAGAGCCATCAGGTATATGTATAGGTTAGGGTTAAGGGTTTCATGTAAACTATTTTTTATTTTAAATAAAATTCTTACCATCCCTATTCATTCTCGAGTCAGTATGCTTTATACATAAAAAGTACAAAAATACTATATTTGAAGAAAGAAATTACAGAACTCGACAAACACAGTAAGGTAAGGAATTCTATTATCTTTAGCAGCAGAAAACTGTTCAATCATCTTCCATTAAATATGAAGGTCACTGAGTCAGAAAGAATATTCAGAAGGGATCTTAACAAGCTGCTAATTGAGAAAGCAAACTATGAGGTGTCGAAATTTTTCAGTGACAGATTTTAGTATTTTCAGTTGCATCTCTTGTATTGGTGTGTGCTCTCTGCCTCTTCACCTGAAGTAAGTCTTTAGTGGTCTAAGTATGTTCTTATTTGTTTAAATACTTATATCTACTCTTTATTTGCTTATAAGTTTTTAGTATTTTAATTCCATTCTACACTATTTATTTTAGTTATACCTTTACTATTTTTGACTAGATGAAGAGGAATGACTTGTTCTTCTCTATTATTTAATGTACTTTCACTGTGCTGACACTTGTTTTTATTTTTCTTTAAATTTTTTTGTTTGTCAACTAGGTAAATATATGTAAACATTTTTATTGCATCATATATTTAAAAAAAAATTTGGCAATAATTTTTCTTCCAGCTTTATTAAAAAGTTTACTTTCAACAATAAAGCTTTTTTGAGTATGAGTATACTTTTAAACCCAGCAAGCTCTAGGGCAGGGTTGAAAAAAATAAGAAATTGCTGATTTAATTTAAAAACTCTTGATTTTTTTTTTAAATAATTTTTAAATTTTATTTGCTACTGGAGAAATGTGTAAAAATCGGTTAAGTAAAGAAACTCAGTCAGTAAGTTAGCTAGTGCTAGTGAAAGCAGTAGTAGTTCTCCTTTGTTGTAAGGATATGTCATGATAAGAAAAAAGAACGAAACAAGCAAATAGCAAGAGCAATTTTTGACACAGTTTTGAAATATTAAGACCAGGCTACAAACCACCGTCAAGATTTCACTTCACATGCCTGAATACCTGGTAGATATCGCCTTTGGTTTAATAAAAAAAAGTGTAAAGATGAATATAATACTACAGTTACCAGTTTTGTTATAGACAATGTAGCAAATGTGAACAGTGCGTGATAAAAAATTGTGGAAGCACTGGATTACTCCATTTTCACATTTGGGTGTTCTACTCATATATTGAATTTACATTCCAAGGATTTAAAAGTAAGACATTTAAAATATCATGTAGTGCAAATTGTAAAATACATTTGCCAAATACTTGGTACAATCAAAAAGAAGAAAAGAAGTAAAAAACATCTTGTGGTAAGATGTTCAATAGAATGCAGCTAATGACTGCTTGGAAATTTAACAGTGAGTGGCCAAAACTGCTGCAAATTTGTGAAAAACACAAAGATGATTCATTTAGTGTTCAAAAAGTATCATCAAATGAAGATTTTTTGAAACTTCTTAACCCAATTTCTGTGATTCGGCAAAAAAGTGCCTCTTTGTCTAATACAGTTGAGGCATGGAAAAACTTATAGCTGTTTTTGATAATGTCGAACATGAGGACACAAATTTACATCATGTTACATACTATCTCTATCAAACGAATAAAAAAAAAAGTTGCTTTAGATATTGCTGGTAAAAATTTCCCAAACAGGCTTATTGCCATTAATAATCAAGTTAGGAGCCAAATCAGACCCCCTTTTTGAAATCCATATTTGCTAACGAAGTAGTACATAATGTAACCACACTACAGTGGTAGAGATCTCAAGAAGCTATCTCAGAAATCAAAAGGTACTCACTTGTGTTCCCCTTATATGTGCCTATGCATTTTCTTCCCACTTGGAAAAAATCTTTCCAACATATGGATTTCTTCTTTCTGATATTAGAAATAGATGCAATGGCAATGAAAAATGCTCTAAATTAGTATTTCTCTTTAAAAAATTTAACACTTTATTGTTGTTGTGTTTGAAAGCATACTTATTTTTATATTTAATATTATGTAATGTTGCACACAGCAAAGCATTTTCAAAATGTTATTTTCCTAAATATATGTTTAATGAACAAAAAGGGCAGTTTTTCTCAGAAAATTTGAAAAAAAAATCATGATTTTAATCAGATGATTTAAAGCATCTCAACCCTGATGGTAGTTTCAAGGAGGAACCAATTCTGATACTAGTCATCTTCCTTAGCAAGGCCCATGAGGCAGTTTATTTAGAAGGTATCAGTGTATACTGAATATTGAAACCAACAGCATTTTTGTTGAAAAGAAAGAAATATTTATTTCTTTATATATATATATATATATATATATATATATATATATATATATATATATATAATAAATAAAGGTTTACATTGACCCCAATATCTAGGCTTACACATATATTTAAGGGCTCTCTTTAATCTAATAGATTTATTTTCTATTAGTTTGTTATCTAAATTAAGGTCATTGTGAGTATTTACCAGGTATTCCTGAGACCAAAATGTGATAACTTACACACGTCAAAATTAAAAAATCGTCATAATAATTTAAATAGCAACGTTTTTGCTTTTGGCAAAGAGGATGAAATTTGCTATGTGAGTTAGTACTATTAAAGGGTTTTTATTGACATATTTTGGCAATGGTAGGTGCTATGCAAGTGTGACTGCATTGATCTGAACTCTTATTTTTTACCTATTTGGTGAAAAACTTTTAAACTTTCATTGCAGGGAAATAATTTTATTTTAAACATCTCTCGTCTCTTGGTCATTTCTGCTATCCGTAATATTTTCAGCAGAAAAATATTTTTGATATTGGCTACAGTACCGACTGCCTTGATAATTTTAACAATAATTTACAAAATGCTACGAAAGGTCTGCCGAAAATGATAAAGCAAAATTCTGAAATCAAATTAAATAAAAAAAAGCTAACTAACCTTACCCCGAAATTGCTTTTCATAGGGGAATTTAAACCTTGTTCCCAAACCTGTAAAAAAATCTGAGCTTTTTTATATGTGAGGATCATTGTTTATACCCTTGCCTATCATCCAAAAAAAGCCCTTAAATAGAATGGCTATAAGATAGCCAACACAAGGGGAAAGCTTGTTTATTGAATAACTAAACTATATAGATTTTAAAGGAAAATGTTACCAGAGATCTCATCATATGTTGAATCGGCAGATTTTTGTTACGTAAATAAATTCTCTGAATTAAAACCAAGCAATATGAGGTTCTTCTCTTCCTTTTTGTTTTACCAGTTTAACTCAATTATCTATGACTGTTAATTGTCAAAGGAAAATACTAGGATTGTTTAATATTTTGCATAAATTATTTGTACTGTAAAATAGGGTGAATATAGACTGAAGCGTAGAGGCATAATCCAGAATTGTAATATTTATTATGATAATATCAACACATTAATTGTCAACCTTCCTTAACTATTGAGAGCCACTGGCATATAAAAATATTATGTCATCTGAAGTTAGGTGGTATTTTGAATCAGCTGATCTTAGTTTAGATAGTTTTTTAGAACCTTGAAAAACATCATGTAGAAAATATAATTTACAACATCATGGAATTTACTAAGAGCAAAATAATTTGTAATTTTGGTCAAAAATTAGTCCACATTTAAAAAGCCTGTACACGCTGTCTAATGCGGCGACATATCTGGCAGGTATGAAAATATATTAGGTCAGTTTTCAAAGGAATTTAGATGGTTTTTGTTTTAATCTCAACCATTTGGGTAAAACAAATAGGTTAGAAATGAAAATAGAATGTGTTACTGACAAACCAATTGTTTACAAGCCATTTTTGGAAAGACAAACTGTAAGAAGAATAATCAACAAATTATTAGAGATCCACAAAATTCATATCAGAAGGAGTTAGGCCGGGCTGCACAATATTGCCACAACCTAAATAGGCTATTATCAGAAAATGTACATGATATCAGATTTGAGTTAAAACAGTCACGTTGAATCTCACCTCCTGACAGTTTGCGATGAATTAAACAATCTCCAGAATAAATAGACTTATTACATTTAAAATTTTGTATTTAATAAATAACGGTTTACAATCATCCCTATATCTAGCCTTACACATATATCTAAAGGCTCTCTTTTGAATAATGAATACCGAGTTCATAAGTTGCTGGCTACAAAATCGCCAAAACGCAATACCATATCTTAAATATGATTCAAATAGAGAATGATAGATTACCAAGCTCCGCTGACACCACTTTAATGGTGAAGCAACCAGATGATAATTTTTTATAGTTATTATTTCTATAATGTGATCTAAAATTTAAGTTTTAAATCAATGTGGAGTTATTTTCTATTAGTTTGTTATCTAAGTTAAGGTCATTGTAAGTAATCCGAAAGTTAATATGTTTGTTTTATTAATATTGAAGTAAAGTCAGGTTGAATCACACCATTTATGCGTGACCTGTCTTATTCCATAGTATGATAGCTTTTACTACAGAATTTTGTGATTAATGCATTTGAATACTTTAGAAAAATCACAGAATACTGTTGCAAAAGCCTGAACTTCATTAATGTTGAGGTATACACTTTCAAGCAGGGAAAACATATCGTCAAGAGGTGTTTTTTGACCCCTGAAATCGAAATTGGTGTGGTGTTAGAAGGCTATGCTAGAAATTGGAGCAATCTTGTTTTAACCAATTTTTCGGTCACCTTCAAGAGAGTCGCAAATAGGGATATAGGCTGATAATTGGAGGGGTGGGTTTAATATGAGATGTAGTCAGAGGGTCTGAGGAAAGGATAGTATTTTTCTATGACATCAAAGCACACTGTTCGGGAAAACGTGTAAAATTAGCTCTGCTAAAAAAACTTAGATCTTTGTCCAACTTTATGGTTTTCAAAAGGGATATGAACTAAAATAGATTTGTGATCTGAAAGGCCAGAGGAAAGTGTTTGAGATTTTTAATTTTGGAAGAAATTCGTACAGGCATAGTCTAGTAATGTAGATGAGTGTTGAGTAATACATGTTGGTTGAGATACATGCATTTCAGGTTAAATAAGTAAAGCAAACTGCAGAGTGATTGGGTGGACGATGATTTCTTATCATTAAAAGTAATATTTAAATCTCCCGCCAATATTTTATACAGGTTAGCGAATGGTGAGGCAAACGATTTTCTAATCTTTCCAGAAAGATAGTCACATCACAGTGCAGCGGTCTATATGTAAACAAGAGATACACGTTATAATTTTTGTCAAAAATACTCAAACTCTTTTTCAACCAGCATATTATTATATATGTCAACAACAACTAAAGAATAGTTTTTAAAAACCTTCTTTATAAAAATTATAGTGCCACCATGAATTGATTTCAGTAAGAAACATGGTTCGGTTTCTTTTAGCCAATGTTCCATTAAAAGAATAACATCGGATTTATTTTGTAATTCAAGAAGTTCAGTAAGTTCATTGACTTTATTTCATATAGACTGTAGATTTATTAAAAATAAAGTTATATATGAATTTATTGTGTAGTAGATATTCTTATTTCTTAAATTGGTTGTGCCTGAAAACCACTGACTCGATCTAAAAAAGACTCATTGGTAACTTGATCATCAATATTAATCTGACTGTGATTTATTTCATTTGGCTCTAAAGAGTTTGAGTTTTGTGTCAACTGTATTAAATTACAAGGAACTTGTGTTACATCGAAATCATTTAATGCCTCTCTTAAGGGAGAACCGCACGCAAAAAGTGAAAAACTAGCGACAAGGTCTAGTTAAGTTCAAAGCAAGATGAAAAGGTACCTACGTATTAGAAAAAACTTCCTGCACGTCCGACCTCAAAAAAATTTGTTAGGTGTATAGGCAATTTCAATTACATTTCATTTAAAAATGGGTTCAAAAAGGTTCACGCGCTGCAGAAATACAAAGACAGTACGATTTACCATTTCAAATTTTTCAGTTACGTAGACCAAAGATCGATGCAAGGCGGTAAAGAGCCATTTTATGGAAAAAAAATTATATGCGACGGCATTTGCATCAAAAAAGTGGTCGAAAATGGACATAATTCTAGATTTAGATTTTTTCATAAAAAAATCGCATTTAGTACCCAACTATACCAAGCTAATACACATCTCTTATAGTTTTAACATAATATTGCAGCGGCGGAAGGCTTGCAAATGATCCATAATACTGCGTCAGTTCCCCCTTGAAAAAAAAGGCATTCTAACTAACCCATCTTTATTTAAAACATAATCTCCTTGGAAATAATATTTTTAGTGAAATCTGTTATTCAAATTAATTAAGTTAATATTGGTGTATATATATATATATATATATATAGTCTACGGCTTTAAAATAATTGGGAAGGACAAATCTAGAACAAGTTCAAAAAATTAGATTTTTGTAAAAACATTTCTTAGCTAACAAAGTCACATTGTGTTGCGAAATTGATGCATTGCTAGGTTCTGTTAAAACAATTACATTTAGGTAGTATGAGTAAAAGTCACTTGCACAAAATCCTAGTTGAAAATAACTGTCATGTATTTAAACCAAAATGTATTTATAAATTATACAAAGGTGATGATTCTATATGGCTAGAATGTTCTTTGTTAATGCGTGAACATATCATGGAAAATAGGAGTTATTTTATAGAGGGAAATCTAAACGCAAATTCTTAACTTAAAATTAT
Source organism: Kuschelorhynchus macadamiae (assembly GCA_030620095.1). Taxonomy (NCBI): domain Eukaryota; kingdom Metazoa; phylum Arthropoda; class Insecta; order Coleoptera; family Curculionidae; genus Kuschelorhynchus; species Kuschelorhynchus macadamiae. Next base: position 573,394 of record JAUTXW010000243.1, on the reverse strand, counting down.
TTATTTGCAAATTTGGTTTATACTGACTCTAATTTAGAAAAACTATATTTCAACAAGATGGATGCCCGTCTCACAATACGTCGCGAGTTAATAATTGGTTAAACGACCATTTCCCAGATAACTCGATGGGTCGCTTTGCACCCATACATTGGCCGCGTATCTCACGGCAGTAAACTACTTTTTGTGGGGTTATGGAATGACCTTAATATTTTAAAAACTGTATTACTGCAGCTATTGCCTCAGTTATCCCGGGTATAATGGCAATTACTGTTTATTGTTTAGTTTCTTTATTTATTTTTTATATCCTTTTATACTATTAATAACCATTTCTTTATAACTTTTTTTAAATATTGCCACTTTCTATTAACTACAAGATAAACTATTAACTTTTCAGGACAGGGACATTCTATTCCAAATGGAAATACTGTGGCATATTATTTATTTTTATGATTTATAAAAATTCGAATTAGGTCGATTGTTCTTAAATTTGGTACAAAGACCTCAAAAATAGTAAGAAATAGAAAAAAATTAATTAAAGTATATATATATGTATATATATATATATATGTATATATATATATATATATATATATATATATATATTAAGTTAATAATCGTTGAGTTTATTTTCATTAAGGCCCCTTAAATTGTAAGCTATATTGTAAATTTGATATTTTATGTACTTGGATGTTTTATCTTTAACTGTTTAGTTAAAGATAAAATATAATAAACAGTTAATTAACTGGTAGTTTTATATTAAAAATATATGTAATTCAATAGTGTTATTGATATAGGTATTTATTTACCTTTTTACTTCAGATCATCACAAACAGCAGAATCAGAACCTCCAGCCAAAGTAACTAGAAATCGAAGAGCGTCCACGCAGGACTCAAAACAGAACTCGGATTTGAGTGAGTATTTTTTTTAATCTACAGGTATTTAGCATGTTACATAGCATACAACCTTGAATGTTATAGACATTACAGACTCTTATTGATTGCTTGAATTATATAGTAGCTAGGATGAGAAAAAATGCTACAACGTTAAGTATCATTCAAGAACTGATTTGCGAAATTCAGGTTTACCAATAATTATTAAGAGACCCATGCTAAGAAATCTTTGTTTTTATTAAATGGCTTTCAAAGAAAGTCCTGTATCGCAGCCTGCTAGTCTGCTATTTCCCAACATTTGTAAAGCTGCTTTACTCCCGATTTGTACAAACTAATAGTGGCGGTTTTTGACGAAATGCGGAACGTTTCTAATTTAGGTTAAACTCGTAGACATGTATTGTCATCTAAAGAAGATGTCTCAAACAAGAAATATTATATCAAAACGTACAGGGTATTCAGTTAAGGGAATCTATACACGCTATTTCAGATAAAAAAAATGTTAAATACACATATCTTAAAATATAAAGGGTGTACACCCATTCAAAATATAGCTGAATACTATTTACATGTTCAAGATAAAGTGACCCATTAAAAAATCAATTAAAAAATGTTTCAAAAATTACCTGTTGATGATTTTATTACGTTGGTTTAATGTTTGTGTGTTTATATATACATATACATATACATATATATATATATATATATATATATATATATATATATAAATATGTATGTATATATAGCTACTGAAAGATATTTTCACTTTTGCAGCTTGCAGGATACAGGCGGATCAGATAGAGCTACATTTTAAAATAATTTAAAGTTAGAACATTTTATTGCATATTTTAATATCCCATTAAAATTTATTCATTTTTTTTTTAAGAATTACCTATACCTAATTAGGGTTTTCAAAATATTTTGCTTTTTAGGGAAATATGGTTTTTTCTTTCTTTATGTTACAGTATTAAGGTCTCTTGTCAATCAATATTATACAGGGTGTACAAAAATCGGTCATCTATATTGAAAAGTAAGCCTTGTTTATTGCCAAACAACAAAATATAGGTATAGAAAAACTTAATATTTACCTTTTAATAGGTAAAGAAATTTTATGTTATATGGAGTCATTGTTACAGGGTGTATTTGTAAGTATAATGATATATTAGTAATTTGATATATGGTATCACTATATACTAAGAAAAACTCAAATTCTTAAGAAAATATAGCATTTAGGTATAGGAAACCCTTATGAACTTTGTTAGAAGTTATTATTGAATGAAGAAAAGTACACCAGTGATAAGACTTTTGTCACCCTATCCTTTAACTTATTTAATGGCAATTCTCTTACACTGATTTGAAGTTTATTAAAAAACTTAACATCCTGGAATTCTACTCTATTTTGACATCTTCGCAGCCTACAAAAGGAAGCCACAATATCGTCCCTATGTCTAGTACTATACTCGTGTACATGCTTATACTGTGTAAACAAATAGTAGTTTTCTTTAATATATAAAATACATGACATAATAAACACAGATGGACACGTCAATATTCTGAGGTCAATAAAGGCCTGCCAGCAGTCATCTCTGTACTTCAGACCCGCAAGCATTCTCACAACCCTTCTCTGCAAACCAAAGACTATCTGTATCTGATGCACTCTTACACATTCTTTTAGCTTGCGAAGGACAAAGGCAGTACTGCTCAGTTTGGATGAGATTTTGTTGATGTGAACATTCCATTTTAGTTTTTTGTCTATATGAATACCCAGGAATTTAACATCGTCATAGTGGGCATTCTCAACTCCCGTATCCCTCATTGAGAAAATTATTTGCTGGGTCTTACCTCTGTTCATTAGTAATTGATTCACATTAAACCAGACCTCTGCTCTTGCCTGCGCCTCGCCCGACACAGCCACATCCTGAAGAGTTCCATCAGAATGATGAATTGTTGTGTCATCAGCAAAAAGGGTATACTGTGCCACCGGCACTCGCATTGGGAGGTCATTAATAAAAATTAAAAAAAACCAAAAAAAAGAAGTGGACCTAAGATAGAACCACTCGGACTATCTGTGTTTGATCCTTTAAGTAGGACCTAATAAAGGAAATGCTGTTGCTATCAAAGCCATAAAAATAAAGCTTGCTCAATAGTATGTCATGGGAGACAATCACAAGCCTTACTCAAATCATACATGGAGGCACAATTATACTCCATGTTTTCAAAAGAATCATAGATTTCAGAAACAAGTCTCAGCACACCTTCTACTGTCTTTCTGTCCCTTCTAAAGCCAAGCTGCTCATTGCAAAATAAGTTGTAATTTTCAAAATAGTATGTTATTTTTTTGGCAATATATTTTTCAAAGATCTTAGTGATTATAGGTAGTAGAGATATCGGTTGATAATTTGAAACAACATTTTTATCGCCCTTTTTAAAAATTGGCACAACTATGGCTCTTTTCAGAGCATCAGGAAGACAGTGCTCTCTGATAAAAACATTTATTAGGTAAGTAAGTGGCAATATTATGAGATTTTTTATTGATTACTATAGGTACCTTAAGACCAAAGATATCAGAGCCGTTCTTATTTTTAAGTCCATCAAGAACCTCTGTTACCTCATTGTATGTTACTTCTGTAAGGGAGAATATTTTTGGTACAGTATTTAAGCCACCCAAATGGTTGATATCTGTCACAGGAATATTTTTTACAAGATCGTGAGCAACTGATGAGAAGTAATTATTAAAATGATCTGGTGAAATATTGAGTTGATCTGAAGACCTATTGAAACCTCTACTGTTGTTAACAATCTCCCACATGCAACAGGGTTCGAAAAACTATATCTACTATACTTCTGCCTATTTCTGCATTGTATTGTTTCATAACATCACCCAGGAAATGAAGATTTTATCTCATATTTCTAAGATTCTGGTTAAACTAGTCGACCTTCTCACGACGGCCCACTCTAACTGTTTAAGTTTTTTCTGGATACAATCCATGAAAAGATCAAACCTTGCTCCAATATTGTTTTTGACAAAATTCCATGACTGTGCTTCAATATTATTATGCTATTGTGTAGTTGGTCTTAATGTCTTCCTCTGTATCCCAATGACTCTTGGTTTTACAATGCCATACAAAACTTGACTCAAGTGATCAGACATGCTCAGATCAATGGTTTCCACCCATCAATATTAAAGTTTAGATGTTGTCAAGGCAGGCATTATTTCGAGTTGATGTAGAAACAGTTTTTTTAAGTCCATGAGTCTCCAAGAGATCCCATAGATATGTGGCCTCCCTTTGACTCATACCAAACAAGACATTGAAATCGCCAGTCATTATGACCTTTGCACCTGCATTAAGGTCATCTAATATGGACGACATCGAAGCTATGGAGATGTCAAAATTCCCCGCCGGTGCCCTATAAATACAAAAAACATATATATTGTATGGTTTTGACAAGATAACACAACACACAACTCTAAACATTTTTCAATATTAAAATTATTATGTTTATTTACAGTTATATAGTTAATATGTTTCTTAACAAGAATTGCAGTACCTCCACCAGACACTCAGTCTTTACTGAAAATGTTGCAGTGACAAGTACGTCAACTCTGAGAACCTCTGCTTCTGCTCGTGAAAGCCATGTTTCTGTGAAGCAGACTACTGACAGATTAAGGTCCTTCAGAGCCTCACCAAGCTCATGACTCTTTTTCCTAACAGGTCTTATGTTCCAGTGTAGAAGTTCTAGATGTGTATAAGCTATTCCTGAACTGTGTTGGTCTGCAATTTAGGTTATATATGGCCCACGACTGATATTCATACTGGGATTTCTATAACTGTCTTTTGCAAAGCTTTATTTGAGCAAACTATTAGTTTATAAAAATAATTTAAAAAACAGAACACTTTATCATAACATTAATATTATTTGATGACCAATTTATGGACGAAGTAAAGGACAACATTAAGTTTTTTGACCAAGTGAATATATTTATTCATTCTATAGCTGCACATAAATCGCATGATATCTGCAATGTGACAGGTCGATGTGGAAAGCCGACAGAAATCTCATTAGTCTATTTTTTGAAACAAAATTAAAATAAAAAAAAAATTTTATAACAAAATATTCAAAAAATGTTCAGTAAAATTTTTATAAACAAAAAAAAAACACTGACTTTCCAATAATCTTAACTGGAAACAGCAATCCGCTTACTTTTACTTGGGACATCTTTTTTTTCGTCGATTAATAAGATTTCGGAAAGACGACGCGTTTTGCTCCGATATCCTCTTAATCAATCTGAAAAAAAAAATTAGTTTTAGTCCACTTGCCTATTTGAACGTGCTTTAATTTTGACAGTTCTAGTGAATTATTCCGTGCTTATCATTCATATAAAGCAATTGATTTAAATTGCACTAATGATAATTAAATTAATGTAATATTTGTTGTAATTTAGTAAATTTCTCTTTTTAGTTCTTTACTGATTATTTCCTTATTTTTATTTTATATATATAAACTTTGATGACTATGAACTTGAAAATTGATAATGTACTGATCAGATAACTAAACTGACGTCTCGATCGTTTATTCTAAATCATTTTATCAGGTTTCACTGAGTTTAGTTTGTTAATTTTGTTATTTTCGATGTTCATCTTAGTTATATTTCTGGAGGTGCTGCAACTACCTGACAAATTTTTCAATCCTTAATCTGTAAATTTTAGCAATAGATGATAGTCCTTTGGAAGTTTTTGTTGCTGGAATGTGCTTCAGTGTTTAGTTACCAGAAGTGATTTTATGCCATACAATAGTTGCGTTTTTACTTTGAAAATAGCTTGCTGAAGTAAGATTTTCTTCGCCATTTCGTAGTTGTAACAAAATACCACTGATAACGGGAACATCTACGTTTTCGGATATGCAGCACCTACAGAGATAGAGGGCTTTCGACGGTTTGCCTAAGGCTTCTTAAAATTCTTCAGTCAGTACATGGGAATTATTGCTTTCAGTACATAGATGTAAAGGTATAGTCATATAGAAACGTTTTTTGAAAATCTTATGTAGTATGTATGTAACAAGGCCCAGAAAACTCCTTAGAAAGTGGCTTTTGTCTTCTCTAAATTGGTTTTCATTCTGTATCCAGCAATAAAGTGCCTTATATATTTTACTTCTTTGTGCAGAAAATGGTTTCCTTAGTACTCCGTTTTAAGTTAGTTTCATTTAATATGAGAAAGTTGCTAGAGGATTGCCCAAACAAAAAGTCATAACATTGCCGCCAACCAAATTCCCATAAGGAATTTTTTGACCTGTCGGATCGAGTTTTATTTGTGAATAACCACTTATTAGATCTAGGGGTGAGAACCGTCTTTATTAAACTAAATTTTTCATGGTATCCTCAAGTCTTGTCTAGGAGAGAATTGCTGGGGATAATTTTTTTAGGTTAATCTAAAACTAAAAACATCATGATTTTCCTACATTGACTTAAGTTCTTGCTGGTAAAATTCTCTTAGAATATAGTGGTCATTCTTGAATAGCTTCAAATAAAATTCCTCTTGATTTAATTCGATAACTGTAGCTATCACTACGCACTCCGAATTTGCAGATAAAGTAGAATCTTTTAGAACAACTTCTTAGATCATTCAAACTGGCACATTTTTTAGCATATTTCTTAATTTTCCGAAGAACCCCTGACACATCACGTACGAATATAATGTCCAATGGCGGCTCGTGAGGTTTGAGTTTGGATGGGTGCACCGGAACTCAAAAGCCAAATAACATGTACCGAAAATTGCCTGACAATCTGCGCCTTTACCTTTGAAAATTGACACATTTCAATAAATAGTAATTAAATAAATACTAAATACTCTTTTCCGCATTCCATAATTAAAAATTTCAAAATGGTGACTAGGTACCAATAAAAAAAATTAACTGGAATCTTTTAAAAGTTCTTTTCAACCTTAATTCATGGGTACAATAAAATGACCCAATTCAGAATGGCAGACAATCTTACACTTGCCAGAACCTTACTAATAAGAGAATAAACCTTGGAATAAACATTCTTAAAAACCCCACTCTCATAAAAACATTGAGGATCATGTAAGGAAAAAAATAGTTAAGTTTCGTAGAAGAAAGAACAGCATTGTGGGTATCGAACGAGATATTTGAAGTATGTATATACAGAAACTAGATATTTAAAAAATAATAATAACTACAATAATCTTAATCAAGATGTTAAAAATTGGTACATTATGAACATAAGCTCGCCTGTCTTTCAAAGGCAGAAATAGGAATATTTTGAATAATGTCAATAAGTCACCTGACTAGTTACAGTCTAAGCAGGTCAGAAAAATAATAGACATATAGACACGAATATAACAACCGTTTTTAAAAATAAAATCTGCTCTAAAATGAGTTTCAGTTAAATTGATTAACTCTTTAAATATTCTGTTTTTTTCAAAGAATTCGCTTTCATCATGACCTCTAAGACTGTCTAAGAGTTAAATCACGGTATTCATATTGTCACACCCTTATTTATACACATACACAGCTTATAATACTTAAGTCAATCTAAAAACTATCAGAAAACAAATATTTGTCTGTATATTACTGTGTAAATAATAGGGAGTTACTAAATGTATTCAAAATTACGTCCCCAGAAGTTTCTTAACGCTACCAGAACGTTCTTTTTCGAAATTAAAATTAATACATTTTTAAGGAATAGCTTGACCACAGAGCGCCTAAAATCTGAGATCCAACTCTGATGTAGTTAATGTAGTTATTTTTGTAAGGCTGAAAAGGAGAAGATCTTTGTAATTAGTGACATCGTCATATAATAAGTTAGAGTGTGTGGTGCATTCTTTTACTTAATATTAAGAAAACTTAATGAATAAAACATAAGAAAGTTAGGCCTATTTAAAATGTGGGCAAGATTTTTTAAAAAGTGCACATTCAATTAAGATCCAGTTTTATTTTTACTGTTTGTGTTAATATATTTTTAATATTAGATTTAATTTCCATCCTGTTCTTTTTGTAGTAAATCTTGTATTTCAAAATAATATAAAAATAGGACAGGACCTTATAAGAAATTAATATAAAAACCCAATAATGAAAAAAAATCTTGAAAGTTTTGATCGACTGCGCTCCCGCCTGAAGTAACTTCCTGGTCTTATTAACCATAAAGCCATCAATATGATTTCAGATCCGCTTGTATTAGAAGGCACACAAAAAGAAGGTACTCCAGCAAGACGAGGTCGTAGACCATCAGTCACTAGTGAAACCACAGTTAAAGAGGACACCCAGAAACCTAAGCAGCCTGTGCGAGGTCGTAGGACTTCTAGAGCAAATAGTGAAGATGAGGATGAAAAGTCCCAAAAAGTTGCACCAGTGAAAAACAGAAGGAGTTCTGCTAACTTTCAATCTGAAGTACAAGTGAATGTTGCTCCTAAAACTCCCGCAAAAGCAGCTACGAGGCGTAGAAGTTCTGCAGTTGAAAACGTAGAGTCAGAAGAAATTTCTACTCCTGCTAGAAGAACTACCAGAGACAGAAAACCTTTAGACACTGGAGAACTCATTGATGACACAAAAAAGGTCACCACGCGAGGCCGAAGAAAATCAGTAAATCAAGAAGAAGCTAAAGTAGAGGAAGTTATTAAACCAGCTCCTAGGAGGGGTCGTCGGTCATCCAGTGATATTATTTCAAATACAGAACTTAAATCAGAGCGACTAACACGGCGTACCTCTTTAGATCAACTCGAACTTAAAGTAACTGAAGATGAACAAGATAAAAGTGAGGGATATGTTGAAAAAGTTTCTCCAATTTTAGTACGAGAAATATCTGTACAAAATACACCTTTAAAGAAAAGAAAAATATTAGAAAAAGTCGAAGCTGAACTGGATTTGAGTATTATCAATGAGAGCTCTGATGATGTGAATAGTAGTAGACATGAAGAGTCGTTGAATATAGTCGACGACACTCAGATACAAGTCGATGAAAAACCTCTGATTGAATCAACTCATGAAAAATCGATTAGTAGCGAAATATCGCATGCTACGCAAACTCTTGAAGATAGTTCAAAAGTAGATGAAATTGATAATTCAATACCTATAAGTTCTAGTCCGAAAGAGTTATTGTCAATACCTGAGAGTACATCTCCTTTGTGTCAAATTAGTCCTAGTAGCAGAAAAAGGCCTATCACTGGCGATGAAAATGAGCAATTCTTAAGAAAGTCTCCAAGACTTAATAATAATAAACCCAACGATAACACTCCTCAGAAAGTATTTAGCTCTCCAGTTAGAAAAACGACTCCAAAAAAGTCTATAAATTTACTCAAAGAAGGTGGTAACAATACCTACGTGAAATCGCAAGTATCATATTTAAGTTCTGGTTCTGACAGCTCATTTAGATTTCACTTATCAACTGTATCTTTAGGAGATACACAAAGTTCTAACCAAGAATGTCTTTTGAACACCTCCAGCGAAAGCACTGGAAGTAACAAAGAAAATATAGAAACAAGTGAGTCTAGTAGAACTAAAGGCGATTTAAACAAGTCAGTAAATATTCCCCTTCAAGAACCTTTACTAGTTTCTAGTGAAACCATTGTGTTTAATACAAATACAGAATGCAGTATTGATGAACCAATGGAAGTTGATGATGTTTCCGCAATAATTCCCGACAATTCTATCATGGATAAAAGTGTAGCATTAGATGATAGTTCAGTTATATTCAATAGAAACGTGCTTAAACCGGCAAATGAAAAAACTCCAAGCTCTTTAAGTAGCAAGGAAAATGAATCACATCAACAGTCTATATCTGCCTTGAAGACAAAACTAACACCAGGTATAATGGTTGAACAATCAGCAGACACATCCTTAAATAATCATAAACAAGAAATTTCAGTTGAAGAAATATGTCAAGTTACATCAACTGAAGATGCTTTTAAACCGAATTACGCAGAAACAGAAGGCAGTGACAATTTATTGATTGAAGAAACCGATAAAGTGGTAGACATAAGTGTTAAAACAAGTCACAAAAATTCAGATAGTGAACATTCCAAGGACGGCGCTAATGATGGAAAAGATCCTATAGAAAAAATTAAAGTTATGTTTTCTAGAAAATCTAGTAGCCCTATCAATATTAAAAGAAAATCATCAAGGAAATCAAAGAGTCCATTATCCGGTAACGAGAGTACTGACAGTGAAAATGATGTTCAAAATAAATTTCTTATTTCTAGACCAAGTCGAAGATTAAAATCAAAGACTCCAAGTCCACTTAAAGGTGATAAAGAAAAATTGCTAGAGGTGACAATAAATTCGAAGTCAAAATCCATAAGTCCTAGTCCTAGTCGTTTATCTGATATTGATAAAGAAGATGCTGGTCAAAAACTGTCATTGGTCAGAAGGTCTAAATCCAAATCAAAAAGTCCCCTACCTGTGATCAGTTTAGATTCTGATGATGTAAAAAAAGCTTTATGTAGAACTCCACAGTTAGGTGCTTCTGAGAAAAAACGATTATCAAGGAGCCCAACGTTCATATGCGTAGATGTAGATGGCGATAAAGCTAGAAGATCAAAGAGTCCTATATATACTATAAGTGGTAACAAAGCATCTAGATCCAAATCAAGAAGCCCCTTACCACATATGAATGACCCGAAGAATGTTAATGTAAGCGAAACTGCTACTCTTGAGCAAAGTTTTGAAAATCCAAAAGGATGTGAGGAAATTCTTATATATAATCAAAAAATATCGTTAGAGGTTTCTGAGAGTTCAAGCAAAGGCGGGGAAATCGGGCCGATAGTTTCGGAACCAACGGTTCCTTTATCAAGCAGTAAAAAAGATCCTAATCAAGCTTCAGATAGTCCGGAAACTATTCGGGATGGTAGTGTCAATCAAGAGCAAACGGAGTACCTCACAGCTATAGCCACCACAAACAACGATTCTGAATTTAACAGCGCTAATAGCGATAATGATACAGCTCACTTTGGAAGTAAACTTTCAGAGTCTACTCATTATGATTTCGATTTGCCGTCCGATGATGATGATGCACAAAATAATACCTATAACACTACGATCAATACAAGTGGTTCCAACAAAAGCAGTATGGTGGACTTGTTGCATGATAAGACTGTAGGGAGTATTCAAGTTTTAAAACCAAATTCGTCTCAGTTCACATCTGATGTAAGCACCGAAGAGCCGGTAGGTTATGTCAAGCAGACTAGAACTGGTTGTAAAAGTGATACAAGAACAAGCGATAAACATCCCTCAGATGCTCTGGAATTGAATCTTGAAAATAGCATTTCCAATCCCTCCAAGAACATTAGTCTAAATAACAGTGATGAAGTTAACACTAAAGAGAAAGTAATTTCAAAACACATCGAATATTCGAAGGAATGTCCAGAAAAAAGTCACTTCAGCGCTCAAAACTCAACACCTGAGGTTTTGGGAGAGTCAGGTTCAGAAGATGATGTATTTGAGGAAGAGATGGGTAACAAAAATCCTAATCAGCCAGTTTTAAAGCATGACAGTATTCTAGAACAAACTAAGAAGGACTGTGTTGACATAAATAACCCAGAGACAAATATTAAGCCTCTAGGAAACAATATTCATGACGGTAATAATAGATCCCAGGAAGAAAATGCAAGTACAATACACGAATATCCTAAGAATGATATAAAGGTCTCAATTTCTGAAGTTGTCCCGTCAGCAAAGGACAGTAAAGTTCTTAATGAAAATATTGAAAAATATGTTCTGGAAGTAGTTTCGTCTCCAAAAAAATCTGAAAGAAAAAAAGTTGAGGCAGATGTTACAGATAATAATCTTAAAGATTTATTGCCATCAGGTAATCAGTATGATGATTTTAAGTATGATATAAAAAGCCAGAAGAGAAACCAAGGTGAATCTAACAGTTCTCTCAGTATATGTGAGATTAAAAACACTAGTTGTGAAGAAAGTAAAAGTAAAAATGAAGAAAATGAGGTGAGATACCCCAATGCTGCCGCAGATAACAGTATAGATTTTATTAGTAAGAATACGGTTCATAAAGATGAAGAACAGAAATTAGAAAGAGCTACAGAAGGTAACGATAGTGTTGATACCTCTTTTAGTTTAAATTCTAACAATAACGACAAATGTATGTCTATGAATGAAAAAAACAAACTTGAAGGTTCAAATAAAATTGATGAAAAGGGAAATATGACTACTAACAACCAAGATGAGAAACAATCTATGCCGAATGGAAACGAAGTATTAGGAGAAACTCTAGATGACACTTGCAAAAAGGTTAGTGATTGTTTTGTTTTGCTTTATTTTAATTGTTTTAAATTTATCATCTAAGTATCAATAAAAATATTTTAAACTTGTGACATATACAATAACTTGCCACTTCCGTCGGTATGTCGCTTTGTCTTTGCGCTGCATGACCCAAAAAACTACTTGTCTGATTGACTTTTGAATTTTGGTCATATGGGTATGGAACATTTTGCTTGGTGAAAATCCAACATGGCGGAATAAAATAGTGGCCTTACAAAATCTACTTGAAATTGTGCACAAAAATCAAGTGTGAAACAAGGAAAAACTGGAAAAAAATGTAGCAAAACAAATTGACGGCCTAATAAAATGTTTAAATATTCGGTAAAATTTCGTTTCCTGGTATAAAACCTTTTTATGAAAGAAAATAAGAAACAACAATTTAGTTTTTATAGGGCATGTAAATAAAGTTTTGAAATATAAATAATAATAATAGTGATATAAAAATAACAATTTTTTTTGCCAAGAGGTCTATTAAAAGAGTATTACAGTGAATTTAAATTATCGATTCTTTTTCTGCACATAAATCTCATGATCTCATGATGATACAGCATGGCAGAGTCGATGTGGTCACCGACAAATACCTCATTATACTAGCGAACTAGCCGGATGTTCAGCCAAACACATAACATGGCAGTTGATCTTGAAAAAGGCTTCCCCATTTAGTAAAAAAAAAACGTGTTTTTGAGAAAAGATAAAATATATCTAAAGTTTAAAACAGAATATCGGAAAGTCTACAATTTGTCAATAAGCATTATACACGGATTATAGCTATTTGGTAATAACTTTATGCATAATATATCAATTGTAATAAATTTTAGGATAAAGAGTAATTTTCATTATGAGGAAGTTTAGCTAAAAGAGATTTACTAACTTTTATTACCAAAATACTCTGCAGAGTGGACCGTTACCTCATAATAAAACATTTCATTAAAAAAGTGGACTTTGTATAATATATACCTATACAATTATTTCTCAATAACTAGTCAAATGTGTTTTGAGTGTGGTAGAATTCGTAACAAAGGAAATTCGGGAGAAAGGTCAGTTTTTTGACCTAAGGTTTTATTTCCTTTTTCTTGATGATCATTTTGTATATATGTTTTACCGCTTTTGCGACGTTTTTCTATTATGTTAATTGAGCCAAAAACAAACCGTTCACTTGAATAGTCATCATGCGCAAGTAATAATTTATACCAATACCTATGTTTCATTCATATATCCACAACTTTTATTTGTCAAAATATTTAAGTTCAGATTTAATATATTTACGTAAATACACGCCATAGCTACTTAAATAAAACCACTGCTTCGATAACCCAGTATACCGTTTTTTACTTCGTTTTTACTTCCCTCGTAAAAAGGAAGTATAGTAATCGTGAAAAAATCACTCTCCGAGATTTTTTCAGATCTTCATGTCAGGGTCCCCAGATGACGAAAAATATGTTTTCTCAATTTACACATCTTTACGTTTTAGCGGCGATAGATGCCTAAAAATGTGTTTCATCAATTCCGTCGGTCTGTCTGTCTGTCATTTCGCGGCATAGCTTAAGGCTACTTATCCGATGGTACCTGGTAATATTTGGGTAAAAATCCAATATGGCGATACAAAATGGCGGCCTAGTGAAATGTTAAAAAAATTATTATTAAAAAACTACTCATCCAATTTGTCTCAAATTTGGCAAAAACATCAAGTATTATGCTGGAATCAACTGGTAACATTTTGGTACGAATCCAAGATCACGGGAACAAAATGGCAGTTTAATAAAATATTTAAAAATTCAGCTTGAAAAAACTGCATAATGGTTGATTTCAAATTGTGTACTATAACTAATATGGTATAGGGATCAACTAGTAAAATAGTGGTAATAATTTAGGATGGGCGAACAAAATGGCGGCCAAATAAAAAAACACCACGTACCCGATTGACTTCAAATTTTGATAAAAAATTAAGGGTCATATGGGGATAACCTGGTAATATTTTGGTAAAAATCCAATATAGCGGCCTAGTGAAATGTTAAAAAAATTATTAAAAAACTGCTTAACCAATTAATCTCAAATTTTGTCAAAAACATCAAGTATTATGTTCGAATCATGAAAAAACTACTTAATGCATTGATTTCAAATTTTGTGCCATAACTAATTGTGGTATAGGGATCAACTAGTAAAACTGTGTTAATTCAAGATGGCGGACCATAATTGCGGCCGAATAAAATTTTTGTAATAGTGGTTTTACATGTTTTCGCCATTCAGCGTCCGTAGATGCAAAAAAACATATCTTTTAATTCCGTCGGTCCGTCTGTCGATTTATCTGTCAGTTCGCGACTTAAATACTACTTTCCGGATCGGCTTGAAATTTTGATTAAAAATTAAGGGTTATAGTGGGATGACCTAGTAATATTTTGGTGAAAATGCAGTAAGGCGGAAGGAACAATGTCAAAAACATTTGTTAGAGTGGTTTATTATTTGGGGTTAATCTCCATTAAAAAAAAAATCTATTTTAAATTGTCGACGTTTCGCAACTTAATTGTTGCACCTTCAGGATATATATATATATATATATATAGTTGTTTTCGTTTTCTTGGCCTTAGTACTTATATTGTGAATTATTATATTATATATATATATATATATATATATATATATATATATATAGATTCTATATCTTGCCTAAAACCCATATTATTAGTCTTGAACTACTCCGTCCATATATAAGAGGGCCTTTCAACAAAGACTAGGACTAGTACTACCAAAACTTTATTTTATTAAACTCAATAGTCCCCCTGTAATGCAATAACCTTATCCCTACGGTGCTGCCATTGTTCAAAGGCATGGCGGAAGCCATTCTTTGAGAGCTTCTTCAAAACCGCCGCTAAAGCCTTAACAGCATCCAATTCTGTTTGAAATCGTCGTCCTTTGAGGTCTTTTTTTGCTTGAGGAAACAGATAGAAGTCGCATGGGGCTATGTGAGGACTATATGCAGGATGCGGTGCAGACCTGATATTTTTAGTGTTCAAAAACTCTCTCACTATATTCGCTATGATGAAGTTTCCACTTTCCAATCAGCTCAGGTCGTTTTTTGGGATGTGATCCTTCATCAACTGCAACAAAACTTGTTTATAATAACGGCAGTTACTATACTACCATGTGGAACCATGTACGTATACACCATGCCTTTGTGATCAAAAAATGTTATGACCATAGCTTTAGCAGCAGATTTTTGCGCACGTGCTTTTTTTTGAGGTGGTAATCCTTTTTCTACCCACTGCGTACTCTGTTGCTTCATCTCCAGATCATAACAATACACCCAAGTTTCATCCACAGTAATAATGGTCTTCCACCATTCTTCGCCTTCTTCTTCAACGCATTGTTTCCAGTATTCACAAAGCACTACCCTATTCGCTTTTTGATCTGGTGTCAGTATACGCGGAATCCAGCGAGCACAAACTTTAGACATGTTTAAATGCTTGTGTGTGTGTGTAAAAAAGTAAAAACACTTTCAACAGATATTTTAAGAATATTTGAGAGTTGTGGGATAGTCAGACGTGAATCTGTGCGAATTATTACTGCTTCGGTATTGATGTTTTCCTCAGTTAGTGCCACAATAGGAGCACCTGGACCGCCTTGCTACTCACACCTTTCCTTTCCATTACTAAACTCTTTATGCCATCGAAAACAAGCAAATCTTGCCATAGACATTTCCCCAAAAGCTGTATTAATCATCGAAAAAGTTTCCGTTGCTGATTTTCCAAGACAAACACAAAATTTGATCGCATATCTTTGTTCTTTCATCCATCACGATTCTTAGAGGCGCGGTAACAATATCTCAACTTTAGAGCGGCGTCAAAATCAAATAAATAATTTATGACAACTGACATTTCGCAAAATGAAAGAAGCCTAGTTGAATGATATTTTCTGATTTTCGGCGGTATGTAGCTCGTTGCACTGGACCGTAAAAAATTCAGTCATAGTCTTTTTTGAAAGGCTCTCGTATTTCCCATATATTAAGTTTCTAAATGGTTTTCGTTAACGGTCATTTTGTTGTTATCTTAGAGTGGTGTATTATTTGGGGTTGGAATCCAGTAAAAAACGAAAGACTTTTTTTTTAAATTGTCGACGTTTTGCAACTTTGTTGTTGCATTCTCAGGACACCAGTCTTTACCTACTCCGTTGGTTCACAGATATTTCCCAGATATTAAGTTTCTAAATGGTTTTCGTTAACGAACTTCTTGTTGTTAGAGTGGTGTATTATTTGGGGTTAGGAAATATGTGCGGACCAACGGAGTATGTGAAGACTGATAATATTGGATGCATGAAGGATAAAATCTATATGTGTATAGATGCAACAATAAATATGCGAAACGCCGACAATTTAAAAAAGGGCTTTTGTTTTTTTTTACCAAATAATATAAATAAATAAATGTGAAAAAAAATTAAAAGGCAGTACATGTAACATTATATACACTGTGACTATGTATTGAACCAAATTGGGTCACACTTCACTATTCCTAGCAAATGGAAAAAAAATCATAATGAGGAAAGTTCCAGTTAAAGGAAGTTTACCGATTTTTAATATTGTTATACTTATTATATTATTATTTTCTCCCATAAAAGGAAGGTTTTCTTGCAGGAAAGAAAATATTAGAGTTTTTAAACATTTTATTACGCCATAATTTTTTTAGCCATACATGATTCGCATTAAGATGATACCAATTTATCTCTCTGTTTTACCCTTGACTTTTGTATAAGTGTAAGTAGTTTTTTATACTGATTTTTTTAAAGTTTCATTGGGCCATGATTTTTTTACGATCACTATACTTCCCTCTTATGAGAGATGTAAAAAGTTAAACTTTTTTGAAGCAGAAAAAAAAATTAAATGACATTCCGATAATTTCTGACACCACTAATTAGAATCACACTTATATCAAGTGACGTGAATTTACTTACATCATTCTTTATTTAAAAAAAAATTATTTCATAACTTTTTGGCGGAGGACATAAATAAAAAAAAAACTTTTGAAAACAATACAATTGATTTAGAAAAACTTAACCCTGTATAGCTCCAATTTCTATAATTTTTCCATGTTGAATAACACTTTGTCGTTAATGTATCTCCTAGCAAGGCATATTAATGGAATAAACAGGTACCAAATTTACTTTTCACTATACTGAAACAAGCTTTAGCACTCCACTGTCTCTTTATAGACAACGCGGTAGTGCCGCCGCCGTCGTTCTTGTATCGCTACAATTACTACCTATTATCAGCAACCCGGCTAACGGTGTACGGCCCTTCCAGGTGGTTACCTATTAAAATACTAGTTATACCCGACGATACTTGATAGTTATTATTGACCAACGCAAGTCAGCGTTTTACTGCTACTTACCAAAATAGATGTCATTGTTTCTTAAATTGCTCTTGCTTAAATTCTATATTAACGAACTATGGTTTTCTTCTGTAGAATCTTGATCTCCCTTTAGGTTTAAAATTCTTATAAACAAAAAAAATGAGTAAATTTCCTTTACCCGGAATTTCCCACATTATGAATGAAGTGTGATCTAATTTAGTTCAGTACATAGTCATTTAGTAACACATACACATATATTTCATCTTTTTATACATTTTTATTGAGCGCCATTTTGTTTCATCATATTGGATGTCTACCAATATTTTGCTAGTTTCTACCTATGCCACACTTGAATTTTGGGCATAATTTAAAAAAAATTCAATAAGTAGTTTTTACATTGACACACACCACACTTTTAATATTTCTGCAAAATTTACAGTTAATGAATAAGATTTCTTGTACGTTGATTTAAAAAAAGAATCATTTGGCCGCCATTTTGATTCTTTCTTCTTATTCAGTTTTGCCAGTTTTTCTCTATATAACACATAAGCTTGCGCAAAATTTGAAATTAATGTAATAAGTAGTTTTTTTCAAGCTGTTTTGTTAAATATTTTATTAGGCCGTCATTTTGTTTTGTTGTCTTGGATTCGCACTAAAATGTTACCAGTTCATTCCTATTTGACACTCGATTTTTGTGCAAAATTTGAGGTAAATTGAATCATTAGTTTTTTTTAGTAATATTTTTTAACGTTTTACTAGGGCGCCATCTTGTTACGGCCTAGTGGATTTTTACTAAAATATTACCAGGTCATCCCCCTATGACCAATAATTTTTGACTAAAATTTGAAGTCAATCTGATAAGTAGTTTTTAATCTATGCCACGAACCGATAGACAGACCGACGAAATTGATATAACATATTTTTTGGCATATAGGGACATTAAAACATGAAGATATGTAAAATCTGTTGGATGATTTTCTTACAATTGCAAACAAGTGTTTCGTAAAACTCAAAAATTGGCGCTAAACTTACATATAGTACAAAAAAAAATGTGAGAATGGCCAGATCGCATTGTTGCGGAATGCGGCGAGTCAGCACGTCACATAAGTTGTCGCGATAATGAAATCAGTACAAGCGTTTTGTAATGATCGAAAATTTGTTTACTGCTTAATTATTGTATATAATAAAAGAAAAAAACAATCAGACCTCATTTCAGTGGAACAGATGCAGTCTGCCGTCGTTTGATGTGCGAATATTGAGCACACGCCACTGGGTCTTACTACTTGACCTACCTACTAGATCATATTGAACTCTTGCAGTTTTTTGTCACGAGCTCACTAGCTAAAAATTATTATGGACCTCATTAGGTATCTAAAAAAAAAAGGGGAACATGTTTATTTACGGAATACGCGGTTTTTGTGTCTGTTGTTCGTTTTAAAAAAGGGAAATTCTTAAGGAGAGCTACAGAAAAAAAAAACACAAAAAATGCGACGTGCAACCCGCGATCGTCACTCTCCTTGAATGGAAAGTTCTTCGTTTTGATTCCTTCTGATTTACAGCTACAATGCCGAGCAATTTAGCGCCTCGCGTTAAATCGTACATATTTTATATCGCGTTGTAGAAGTTTAAGTAATTTTTTGGGGATTTCTATCACTCTTTTTCTATGTTATAATACTTTAATACTATTTTTAGGAAATACAATTGGATACAAAACTTTCAAACATCAATAATAATGAAGTTAAAGATTCCAAACCTTTAAAATCTAAAATATCTTTGGATCAGTTTGCCACGGCCAAACTTGCTGACTATATTAAATCAAAAGCTATAGAAATTGAAGCGTCAAGCACTGAAGAAGATACAGATGTAGATGAAAGTGGGTCTGAAAATGAGTACAACGGGTTCATTGATGGCATGGCTGAGGAAGGTAAGGCAAACTTATTGAACATTTAAATAACGCTTTTAATGTTTTAAACGACATTAGTATGTTTCGTTTTTTTGTTTGTCGCTACTTTACAGTTTAGGCGACAAATTATTATTAAGTTTTAAAAAGTGGAAATTATAGTCAAATCGATTTATATTTAATTTTGAATGTAAGTGTTTCAAATTTTTTATACATGAAACAAAAACCAAAATTTCACTCGGGTATGACTTGCCATCAAATGTTTGAATGTAAGGTCATTTAAACATCAACTAAACGATTAAGATAAAAACCACTCATGAAATATGGTGGCTCAACTTATAAAAGAAAACGACCGGTTAACAAAAAGGGTGATAATGCTTGAAAACAATCAAAAACGTAATATTCAGCAGGAAAAAATGATGAATTATTAAAAAGCATAGTTATGCTGCAACATGACAGCTTCCTTTCTTTTTGTATCTTATTCTTAAAGACCGAAGCTAGTTGTTCTTAACATTATCTGATTAAACAAGAGAGCTAATATCACAATGAGCATGGTTTTTATGTTTACTTAATAGTTTCAGCTAATGTTCACATTAACTAGACCGGTCTTAGCGATTTTAGCATAATTACGTTCGTAAAAAACTCACTGTTCAAAGTGCATTATTATTTTCATCTAAAGTGACGTCACATGTACCAAGCCGATGATTTTAGTCTTTTCTTAGGTATATTCATTAATCTTGACGTTATCAGTTCTTGCACTATGCAGAAGTTTAATGTAATTACTGTCCACTGTCACCAACATCAAAGTGGTATAACATCATTTAAAATTAACAAAATAAATAAAACTTATTCTTCCACTTTTTACTTCTCTTTTGAATCAAGTTTAAATAAATGGTATAGCTGTGTTATTTGTGGAATGTGTTTGGGGGCAAAAGTGTAAGGTTCTTGAACCTTAATAAAAAATGTAAATTATTGAACAGACCGGTGATTTTCGACTTTCATTAAATCCTGTTACCAGATAATGAATAACTGCTTTTAAAATAATTAATATGATTATTTGAATCCTCCCCTTAGGCTTGTTTTAACTTCTTGGTCGTCAAAGTTAAGAAGGAAATAGCATCCAAAATTCGAAAATTATTGAGTATAAAAATCATATTAATTTTGGATAATAATAAGAGGAGATATTTTTAAACTGTTTTATTTTTGTAGGGTTTATTTATAGTTTTAATTATATATATATATATATATATATATATATATATATATATATATATATACATTTTGGGTTTATTTCAAAACTGACGTTGGCGGCCCTAATGTTTTAATTTCAATTATCTGCTTATGATTTAAAAATGCGAATTTATTGGTAATAATACACCTATTCCAAAAAATATATAAAATTATATAGCCACATGTAATCATTATGCGATACAGGGTGTACAGTTTAAATCTCGAAATTTTCATTTTTTTATAGCTCAAGCTGTTTTTGAGATATCGACATAAAAACTAGCAATTGGGAGTTTTCGGGGATGGGGAATATGACTAAATTCTATTTTTTCATGTTATATGCAGTGGGCGCTTGTTACACACTATACATTAGCTATTTCATGACATAACTTTCTTGTTAGTACTATTTCATTATTTTGTATTGAAAAATGTGATAAGAGTGATGATTTCTAAGAAAAAAGGTATACCACATTTAAGTCGATTAAACCAACCATTTTCAAAATATTTACATTTTAATATTTTATTGCAAGTCAAAAAATAGCACTAAAACTGAAATAACAAATAACAAATAATGAAAAACGTCAATTCAGCAATTGGGCAAAATGTCCACCATTTACTTCCATGCATTTTCTTTATCCCTTTACCAAAGAGCGCCTTACTTAGAATAAAGTTCTCTGTTTATTCCTGATAACATTGAATTTTTTGCAATAGTTGCTCCCGTATCTGGATTTCATCTGTATACACTGAAGATTTAATATAACCCCAAAATAATAGATCCAAAGGATTAAGATCCGGGGTACGTGGCGACCATGGATGATTGATTTTCCAGTTCCCACATTTGGTTATTTGGCCGATTAAATACGTAAAGGTCGCCACATCCGTGAAAAGGATTCTATTGATACATTTTGAATCCTGACTGTGATGATGAAGCAGAAATTGACAAAACTGAAGCCTGGCCTGTAAATCGGTTATTGATAAATTGGTAGTAGGCGTTGAAAGGGATTGAAATGATATGGGTGTAGTTTTTCAGCGTGTAAAACTTGTAAAACCGATGTCCTTTTTACAAATCAAATCAGAAAACACAGTGAATACCAAAATGTTGTGTGATTCTTTTATCGAGCTATTAAATCTCGATGGGCTATTTACAGGGAGAAAGAAAATAGTTTTTTTTTATTATATTACGCAATATTATTAAGATAGCCACTTAATATTATTTTATATATTAAATGCCGAGGGACTAAATAAGTACTTAGTAAATATGTATTTGGTTAAAATTTTTTGGTTGGCAAAAACAAAAATACACAAAATGGCAAGCACCTTAATAAAGTCGGAAGGCAGTTCGAATCAGTGAAACAATCAGGATATGTTCTGTTTATACAGCCACTTAATGAAAGCGAGATTTTTTTATCAATCGCCAAAAATTATGAGCCCCGCTTGACCTAAAAATCTAAGCACTTATACAGTTACATTTATTTAAATGCGGGCCACCCCTGTGCAAAGGAAACTTGTTTGTTTTGTATTGTGATAACAAAAAAAATTTATTTCGCAAAAATATTATACACTTTTGTTAATCACATAAGATAATTAGTTATTAGTTCCCTCGTGAGATTTTTTCAGATCTTTACGTTAAAGGGTCCCTAGATGCCGGAAAACATGTTTCCTCAATTCCGTCTGTCCGTCAGTCTATCTGTTCGCGGCATAGCTAAAAAACTACTTATCCGATTTCTTCAAATTTCAGTTTAAAATTAAGGGTTAATTCAGATATACAATAAATAAGAACAACATGTGTATCCAAAAAGCGCACCAGACGCACCTATAATTTCGTGAATTTGAACCCGACCTAATTCGCGCGTTAAAAATGCATTAGCTGGTGTTCAAGTCCATTGAACACCACAGGCTTTAGCGATCGTCCTTCGACTTAAGACGAATGAGAGCAAAGCGCACCTATCGTAGATTTGCGCGTATTGGATTGTATTGATATTTTCTAATGCTTAGTTAAGAATTTTAACAGTACAAACAATGTATTTTACGATTAACATATGTTATATTTACATTTAAAACTATTGTTAAACACCTTTCTTTTTAAATTTCATCAGTTTGGAGTGTGCGCACTTATTGGGAACTTAATGAGAAAAGGGCAAGAAATAATATCTGTAGGATTTTTTAAAGTTTGCAAATAAATAAGAAATTGTTTTTAACAAAATAAACTGTATATGCCATTAGTTGAAAATGATGCTAAAAAAAAATATGAATTTTATTTTCTCACGTTTCACATGTCAGAATCTCGAAAGGTCAATTTTAGGTTTTTAAAAAAATTACGCGAAAATTAAAACATAAGTATAAAATAATGCACGGTATATTATTAGTTAATTAATATTATTGAAATTACTAGCAATATATTAATTCTTTATGACCTTAAAAAAATTGATCATTAAACCTATTATTTAATAAAACAATTTGCGGCTATCGTTACTTTAGCGCTGATTTTGAATTGATCTAGGTGACCCCCAAACTGCTCAAAATGTTGACTGCATGGGTGGAAGTCCATGTAGTCCTTTTAAATCCTTATTTGAAACGTAAACTTGTTTGAAATTTAATAAGATGGATGTTTTAATTATATAGTCAGTTATTTACGTTATTTTTAATTTGTAACAGTTTTTTTTTGTTCAGGTGAGGAGGATACTCCTTCTGAAGACAGCAACCAGATTATAGATGAAGGTGAATCTATTGGGTCTTCTGATTCTGAAGATGATTCAGATGACTACGATGACGATGATTCTTTTATATGTGATGAAGAAGACTCTGAACTTTTATCAGGAAATGAATACGACTTGGGCGCCGAAAAGATTAAAAAACCTAAAAAAAGTAGAATTATTGATCTAAATACATTTAGTGATGATGATATCATTAAAATTCCCAAAAAGAAGGTAGAACGAGAGAAACCTAAGAAAAAATCCAGGATTATTAAAGTTAGTGATTCGTCTAGTGATGAGGATATAAAAAAGATAAGCTGTGAATCAGTCATTGTTATTGAGGATTCCAAAAATACCGAAGAGAGTAAAAGTAGAGCTTTTGAAGATTCTAAAAGTTTAAATAGTAGTAATGTGATCGCCATCGAAGACTCGAAAATGGAAGAGGTATGCAATAATGAATCGATTTTGCAAAATACATCACAGAATGCCTTGAATACTAATCTTCAAAAGGATCGAAATATTTGTCTTTCTATTCAAGAAAACATGGTTGAAGATTCTAAAATTCTAGACAGTAGTAGTGTGATTGCCATAGAAGACTCGAAAATTGAAGAGGTAAGCAATAATGAATCAATTTGGCAAAATATATCGCAGAATATCTTGAATACCAGTCTTCAAAAGAGACATCGAAAATCTTCTCTTTCTATTCAGGAAAACATCATATTAGATGGAATAAAAGATACAACAATAAGTAAAAGAATAAACACTTTGGTTGAATCTTTTTGCTCTACTGTAAAAAAAGGCGAAGTTTCCTTAAACTTGTCACTCGAATATGAGGATTCATTGGAACCTATTTCAGTTAAAGAAGGAGATAAAACTGAAGTTGTTCACATATTAAGTGACGTTAAGATATGCCCTGGTTCTAATTTAAATACAGAACAAGAAATACCACAAACAAATATATCGGAGGAGATAGAGCTTGATGAAGAGTTGAGCACATCTGTTGACCAAGTTAAAGATCTAAGGCAAGTCTTAAATAGAAAGAAACTAAAACGTAGATTAAGTAAGAGTTTAAGTGAGGTGTACGAAGAAGAAAAGAAAGCTAAAAGGCGAAAAAAGAATAAGAAAAGCAAGAAGCCCACTGATAGAGTAACACGTCAAGATAAATTAAAGCCGGATTTGTCAGAGGAACTCAGAGTGACTTCCTTTGGTTTAATGAACCAGTTAATTACTGACGTTAAAAATAGACCCAGACGTGTTATTAGACCAACATGTATAGATTTGGAGACTGATGGAGCTTGGACTACAACCAAAGTATCAAATCTCAAACCCTCCACATCTCCCGTGTCTAAGAAAGAGAGAGTGTGGGTGGCTCCAAAATTACACCCAAAAGATTTTAAAAATCAGGTGTTATCAGATAGTAAAAGGGTGAAAAGAGTGGAAACAAAAACACTGATGAAAAAAAAGGGAGCCTTTTTGTGAATATAATCTT
Organism: Kuschelorhynchus macadamiae; assembly: GCA_030620095.1. NCBI lineage: Eukaryota > Metazoa > Arthropoda > Insecta > Coleoptera > Curculionidae > Kuschelorhynchus > Kuschelorhynchus macadamiae. Next base: position 548,573 of record JAUTXW010000243.1, on the reverse strand, counting down.
GCAGAAATTGTATTGTTTTTAAGCAGTGTTGTTGTTTATTTGTTACTGTTTTAGTCTTTTTATTATATAAATATGGCTTTTTGTTATTACTTTATTATTATTATTTTATTATTGTCTTTTTAAAAATATTCTTACAAAAACAATTTTACTAATTAATATTTATAATATAATACAGTATTTGTCTACAACAGTTTTATTTTCCAATATACCCATCCTAGAAAATCCAGGCATAACATTTAAAAAAATATATTAAAAGCATCAAATGGACCTGAATAGTTCCACATTGTTAAATCTTTATCAGGCTATAACAGAAAATTCAGAACATTTTACATGTATAATATCCGCAAAAAGGATTCAGGTACTTAAAACCTACAGCTTTATTTAAGATCTAACATTTAATGAAACCACAGTGTTGGCGAAACAATGTTGCCGTTACTGTGTAATCTAAATTTGACGTTTTCCAGGTTTTTCTTAAACTTATTTTTACGTTTATCTCTAAAATGATGGCAAAGAAGGTGAACAGGATAATTAAGAGTTGTTTTGGAGAACGTTGCAAAAATGCATCCGGCAAACTTGCGTTCCTAGTGATAGTGATAACAGGAAATCGTGGTCTGGAGCAATTAAGAGAGACTTTTCAAATAGAAAAACTTGGTTTTACTGTTGATGTGAAGATTATTGTAACGTGAACTCCAGAACTTTTATATTTGTATGTAACAATAAATTAGTTTTATTTATTCATAATTGTTTAATTTTCTTATTTGAAGAATTTTAAGTAAGGGTTCACTAAACTATTATATAAATAATATTTCACCTTATTAGTCGAGGCATGTTAAGAACGCCGGTTACGGGGCTTAGATTTAAGTGAGGTAAACGAGGATCTACTCTTAATGGAGAATATTTTAAGGTCTACATTTTTTGGGTGCACTTTTTTTTATTATTATTAACAAATGACTAATAAAAAAATAGAAATTAAGTATATCTTAATTTGTAACAGTTTTACCAAAACTAGCATTAAATCAGGAATAAACACAATAAATCACAACCAATTATAAAAACTATTAAGTATGAACTTATTATGCATATAGGTATTATCTCGCTTAATTTTCCATTCCAGAAAAAAAAAAGTTGTTTGACAAGGACTGCTAAACGGAAAAAAAATTCTTATTTGTAAAATTGTGAGAAAAGTATTTCTTATGAAAAATATGTCTACTGTAAATTACATTATTCTGAGTGCAGTAAGCATCTTATGTTATGCTTGATGTGATTCTTTTCTTCTTTGCACTTGTACAATATTAAAGCGCTCGCCTAGCTTTAAAAATCAAGCACCATAAACATGACCACTCTTGGTAAATTATTGAAAATTGTCCTCAAACAAACGTTAAATAAACTAGATGAGACGTTATGTATTACAGCATCAATTGTGCTTCTTCGTTTGGAGCGATGTATAGAGAAAATGCAGTCGTGAGTGAAGACGGCTAAATTGGGCCACACAATCTTGGCAAATACAAGTAACGGTTTTAATGACCTTAAGCAAGGCATGTTTTATGGCACATTCAGAAGCCCCTCTATGGTTCAATACAAACACTAAATCTAGCCAAAATTGAAACAGTTATCTTGAGTCGGAGACAAAGTCAAAGTCAAAAAAAGCTTTATTGTCTAAATACAAAATCATTGACAAAGCTAACCAAACACAGATAAATCAGAATAAAAATATAAAAACGTATGAACTTCCTTGCCCTATTTATAGAACACAGTATTTACAAAATTGAACTAAAAACTAGAAAATTATAATAAAACATTTTTTGATTATAATAAAAAACTTAAAAGTTAATGTATTATAAAAAACACGCGCTATGAAAAAAAAACAATAATGGAATTGAGACAAACAAAACATTCAAATTAAAAAGTAAGCAAACACATGATATATATGTATATATATATATATATATATATATATATATATATTATATATTCATATATATATACTTATATATTTATATATATATATATATATATATATATATATATATATATATATATATATATATATATATATATATATATATATATATATATATATATATATATACATACATACATACACATATATATGCTAGACAAAACAATATTTAATAAAATAAAAAGAAAGTAAAGTTAAAATATTCGTCAATTGTATAATAGGCCTTCCTAATTAAAAGTTTTTTAACATCCTTTCTAAATTTTCTTTTACAAGAAATTTTCCTTAAATTAGCAGGAAGTTTATTAAACATTTTTCTTCCATTGAAAATAAAGGATTTTTTTATTAAGTTTGATGAAGGGATAGGTAATCTAGTTATATGGGTACTTCTTGTGGAATATGCAGTTTCAGCTTGGACTTCTGAACTGAATCTCTCCTTAACCAAACACACCGTTTCAAGAATAAATAAAGAAACTAGGGTCAATATTTTCAAGGACTTAAACAAAGGCCTGCAGGAATCTCGGGTCCCAGCTTTAGACATACATCTGATAGCTCTTTTTTGTAAAACAAATGTAGAGTTTAGCAGATAATTAGAGCAGCTTCCCCAGAAACACAATCCATAGCGCAAATGGGACTCTATCAAGGCATGATATACACTCTTTGCTACTGATATATCTAACTCCCGCGAGACAATTTTAAGCGCATAGCAACCTTTTGCGATTTTGGAGTTCACATTTAAAATATGTTTTTCAAATTTGAGCTTATTATCAATATAGAGACCCAAGAACTTGTTAACATTTAAGGTACCTATTGGTTGTTTATTCATTTTGACACCATCTATTGAGCATTTGAAAGATATAATGTTTATCTTTGTTATGTTCAATGTAAGTGAGTTTGAATTACACCAGTGTTTTATTTGATCCAAATCCCTTCTAACAATTTGCTCCAACTGGTTGGGATCACGGTGGTGCCATAAGACAGTTGTGTCATCTGCAAACATTGTGAATGAACCTTGGATATCGATTAATGGCAGATCATTTACATATAATAGAAAAAGCAATGGGCCCAAAACCGACCCTTGCGGAACACCTGCAGAAATGTTTAAACTGTTAGACTGGTCATTATTGACACTTACAATCTGACATCGGTTAGCCAAGTAGGAATGAAACCAAGCATAGGCCCTCCCCCTAAATCCATAAACTTCAAGCTTTCTGAGCAATACTCCATGATCAACACAGTCAAAAGCCTTAGTTACATCACAGAATACCGCAGCAGCAACCTCTCCGTCATTCAAACGTCCATACAATGCCTCCAGAAAATTGAATATAGCATTATCTGTAGACAACGATGATTGAAACCCAAATTGGTGTATGTTGAGAATATGTTTTTTTAAAAAGAATAGCATCCTCTTTTTCATGAGTTTCTCTATAACTTTGGACAAGATGGGTAACAGAGAAATCGGTCTAAAATTGGACGGAGAATCAGTTTCACCCCCCTTAAAAATTGGAACAACTGTGGCAAATTTTAGTTCCGATGGAAATTCTCCACATGAGAATGACCAATTAATAGCTTCTGCTAACGTAATAATTAATGTATAATATGGAAGCCTTAGCAGTACTCTTACAGTAATATTGTCCCAACCAGAAGCTTTGACATTTTTAATATCCTTAAAAATTTCAATCAATTCTTCGGGATTAGTTGGTAATATATAGAAGGTGTCATTTATGACACTATGTTTAAGACATTCTAATGGATCACCTCTTTGGCATATATTTTGGGCTAATTTTTTAGCTATGGTGCAATAAAAGGAGTTCAGTCGGTCTGCATTAATATTATATTCCACAGCAGCACTGCTTCTGCCTGTTAAGTCATTAACAACTCTCCAACATTCCTTTTGCCTGTTATGGGATTTTTCAATTTTTTTTTGAGAAATATATCTTTTTTGCCAAGTTGATAGTTGATCTGTATATAGAACGGTATTTTTTGTAATAATCCATGAAAACAGTACTATCAAACAAAAATTTTCTTAAAGTATGTAAGGAACGCATATTTTGGGCAGACACTTTTAGACCTGATGTAAACCAACATTTCCTTTTACGGTTTTTAACCATTCTGAGTGGAAACGCTTCATTAAACACATTACAAAGTAAACGGTAAAATTGTTCAAGAGGATTTTGAGAATTTAATATATTATTCCATTGAATGGTTAAGCATAACTGGGAAAACCTATCATAATTTCGCTTAGTAAAAAGCCGTTTTAGCTGTTTCTTATTACTGTGCTTAGATTTTGTGGTAATTCCAAATTCACAGAATACAGCTTCGTGGTCTGAAAGACCAGCATTCATCACAGCGCAAGTAACAGCATCGTTTTGCATGTTGGAGCACATGTAGTCAATCAATGTAGCAGAATATTTGTCATTCGAGTATGTTCAGCAACATGCATATTTAAATTAAGGGAGTCAAGTAAGTTATCTAACATTTGCATACCTAAATTAGATTTATCTACATAATTAATATTTAAGTCACCAGCTAAAATAACATTCATTTGTGAAGGAAGTTTAGTTAAAAGACACTAACCTAGTTATAAACAGAGACAGTTCTGTATTTGGTGGTCTATACATGCAAACAATAAACCGTTTTAATCCGAGAGAGTGAACAATGCAAAATTCGAATTCTTTCTCGACCAACATTGCATCTAATTTATTATAATTCAAAAACGAATATTGCGAAAAATTATTTTGTATAAAAATGGCTGTTCCACCACGTACAGAAATTAGTCTTGAATATTTAGAAACCAACTTATAGTTTGGAAGGCCAATACATTCATTTTCATGTAACCAGTGCTCTGTAATAAGCAAAATATCTGGGCTATTAACATTTTCTAAAAATAGTGACAATTCGTTAATTTTGTTTCTAATGCATTGAATATTTATAAGGATACAAGTAAAACTAAATGTATTGTTTATTCTAAAAAAGCATTATTGTCCACTATATTTGGTTCATTTGCGTTTTTATTTTTAATTTCAGCAGGGACCAAGTTGTCAATTTCTAAATTTAAACAAAAAATGTGCTTAGCTAAGAATTTGCAAATAAGTTTTTTACTGCTGTATGATGGATCGCCGAAGGTTGATCTTTCATGAACATGCATAAAACTATCAAAAGACAGGAATACCGATTTATTACTATCCTTAAGCACACAATCATGAATAGCGGCATTAATATCATGAATAAGATTATTTAAAACCCTACGTTCATAAGTAAATGGAGATCCAATTATAACTAAATTTGTATTTTCTGACACTGTCAACAACTTTTTTATTTCATTGTCGGTAATAGCAATTCCTTTAAGGGCATTTTCACAGCCTACAAACATAATAAGGTAATCATTTTTGTTCATTTTTGCACTATAATCTAAGGATTGTGACACTAAATCGCTAAATTAAATGTGTCTCTTATACTGAGCATTAATATCATATTTTTTGTTAGTGTAATTTTTTAAGAGATTAGCGCAACCTTTTATACTACACTGGTCACCAAGAACTACAAGTTGGGGTTTATGTACCCATTTCTGCTTGCCTGAACAACCATCCTGTTTATTGAGATCCTTTTCCTTATCTTGTTCTTTAGAATTTAATTCCTTTCTCAGTTGAAACAGTTCCCTGGTGTATATGTTATTATCCATTTCTAACGTTCGGATAGTGTTTACCATGTCCCCATTCAATTTAGTGAGGTCGTCCAATTGCTGCTTTAAAGAATTATAGCCTATATGTAATATTTTAATTTCATTTTTTAGGCTTTTATTGCCTTCCCGAAAATTTATTATCTCTTTATTTAGAGCAGCAATTTGGTCAGTTTTCTTCTTTATTTCTGTAACAAGTTCTGTCTCGGCGGCATCATCAGTAAATGACTGGCTACGTATTCGCTCCCTATCCAAGTGAGAATCTTTATGTTTAATTTCCATTCTCAATCTATCAATTTTTGCTTTTAAACCAACAACTTCTGATTTATGCTGTTCTTTGAGCTCTTCTATTTGGTTTTCAAATCCTAAAGATAATTCTTTATTTTTAGAGTACAACAGATCAATATCTTTCTCATGTTGCTTAAATTTGTCACTACATTTTTTTGAGCATAATATTTTATGGCGCTCCAATAGCTCAAAGGACAACCTTTCACTGCAACTTTTGTGAAAAACGTTGAAACACGATATGCAGAAATAATTTTCAGTCTTCTTTACTTTATTAGGACAGCACTTAAATAATGTATCCGAATCAGCCATTTATCACAGAAAAACGGATCGCAGACGTCACAAAATTAAGCACAAAAAAGTTTATTTCAGTCCTGCTCAAGTCAGTCCAGCAGCACACCCCAAATATAACCTAATAATTAGCCCTGGTATATGTCTATTTCAAAAACAAACAAAGTAAGTAAGGTCAGTGACTCAACAAACAAATACTGTCCAATTAATGTTTACACATTTTGTTTGGGTTCAATGAACCTTAAAGATGTTATATTTTTAAAACAGCAACAAAAAAAGGGGGATTCCAATAAATGATAGTCTTGTGAGGAATTTATTCTGCTGATAAGGATAATCCGTTATTTAAAGTTTTTGTACATCATTGCAGTTTTTATATTAGTTGGTAAAATTTACACTAAGATTTCGAATGTTTTCTGAATTTTCACTGCTTTTAGTTAAAAAAAATAGTAAAATGTTTAAACGCTTAAAATAGGCGGATTTTTACAAGTAAATTGACACCAAATATACAAATAGTTTGGCACTATATACGCACAAAAAACATTCAAAACACTGGAATAACAAAGGTACTACTTATTACTTCAACAAAGGGCTAAACACCGACAGTCTATTACAGTCTTTCTCACTCCCACTTATATGGAGACATTTACACACAACTGTTCAGGTTGCAAAGAAAAGCCATTCGCGGATCCTAATAGAGCTGAACTTTCATGCTGATGTGAGAGAATAATTTTCAAAACATTAAATTCTGACCCTTCTCTACATATTTTTCGATGTCCTATTTGGATTTATCAAATTTAAGATCTTTTGACTAATCACCACGATTTTCATCATGATACTCGGCATGCAACGGCGAGATTTTATGATTTTGTCCACTTGACCAAAATTCGATATTCTATTAACTACCTATTATGCACCAAGATTTTTTAACAAACTACCAGTCACAGTACAGAACCTGTCTAGAACAAACTTCGGAAATAAAAAAAAATTCTTTTGACGAATACCTAAATGTTGAGTTCAGTGACCAACAGGCAATACTGTATATTAATGTATTTTTTAGGCTTTTAATGTTAATAAACATTGGGTACACAGTGAATTTAAGCGTACGTCCCAAATGCAAACGCAGAAAAAAGTACATGACACGTTCGAAAATCACTTTTCATAATCATGTGCCTTGTGACATTCATATGCAAAATTGTTCTTAAAACTTGTTATATTACAAATTTACTTTTAAAAAAATAAATGTAGCGATATGGATTTTTCTCAAGTTGCATTAAAAATAATGAAATTTCCCACAGCACTTTATAATTTTTATACCAGCTTTGTTAAAATACAATTTAGTATTCCTTAAGAGTATTTTTTTAAACAACCAATGCTTGACTTAACGTATGTCAATTTCATATACCATACAAAATGTGCAACTGTCAGTAATTAATATTCTGAAAACATAGTTTAAGTTTTTTTGGTGCCATCTAAGTCGTACAACTATAATTTGTTTTATTAACTAGCGAATTCCTTATTTATATTTGGTAAAAACAGATTCTGTATTTCCTTAGATTTAATATTGTAAATCATACATCTCTAAACTGTCCAGTAATAAGTTAATATTTTGTTTCACCTTACTTCTCTGGTATGCTATACACACCCTACCCTAGGATTGCAGCATTAATAGAAAGATCAGATTGAAGAATTCTATGTCGTTGATTAAAAAATTGTCTACATAGTATTGACTCAACAAAAAAATAGTTGTGCAAATAAAATGTGATAAAGATCACAATATCTATGTGATTCTACATATTGGTCATAACTTTTACATATTTAGAAAGATTTTGAATTTTTCCTGAATATCTCATCAAATCAAACAAATTTTAAATGTAACTATTTTAGTTTACTAGAAATACATATATTGACAAAATACAAAAAAAGTCTTATTAAGACTTAAAAAAATCCAATTTATAAATAAAGACCTTCGGGAGTACCTTCCTTCTTTCGGTACAAAACACTTTCTTTTGACTTCTTAAAATCCTCATTCATCACTTTCATTCTTCTCTCTCTAAGAGCCATTAGACCAGCTTCAGTACAGATGGCCTAAATTTACCAAAAAAACATAAATTAGTCATCTATAAAATTCAAAATTTACAAATAATGAAAGTTTAAAATTATAATCCAAAAGTAAGAAATGCAAGAGATCCAATATTGTAATAATTAATTATTCAAATTTGCATGACCAGAAATTGTTGAAAATGTGCAAAACAACACTAAAAATGTTTCATTTGCATTTTATTTTTAAATTTACCTTTATATCTGCACCAGAAAGGTCATCTTTTGCCATTATTAGTTCCTGTAGATTAACATCCTCAGCTAAAGTCATTCTTGAAGTATGAATATTGAAAATTCGTTTCTTAGTTTTTTCATCGGGTAGGGGGAATTCAATTTTCCTATCAATTCGTCCAGGCCTAATTAACGCTGGATCCAAAGTTTCAATTCGATTTGTAGCCATTATCACCTAAAATAATATTTCAATTAAGAAGATTCATGGATTTTATAAAAATGAATTTTATTTCGCTTATTTATTTATATTTATAAACCCAACATAAACAAATTTTATTAATAGGGCAAGACAATATAACACATGCAACAAAAATAATAATTTAAAAAATATTTTTTACATATCAAGAGTTTCATCCATTTAATTTAAGATAGGGCATATCCACATAACAAATCAGATACCCTTTGTTTCTATATACAACACATTCTGTACACCATATACACTCAGTAGATTTCAAAATACTGAAATTGAAAATGGAAACGGGGACAACCCGAAACCCCACAACACTTAATAGGAATCTGCGGCAAACTCAGAAAGATTTTGGATTAGCGACCCCATCTAAAGAGAAGCTAGGGTCGTTTGATTGGGATAAATAAAACAATTCATAAGAAAGAAGGTCGACATGAATAGAGAATGGATAGACCAGGGCCTTTTCTCCAAATTTGGTACACAATATACTATAACTAATGTCGATAAAGATGTTTTTAAAAAAATCTACAGGATGTTTTTCGTGACCTCTTTATCCCTATGACTGGACATTTTTACAACAGAGTCAAATTCCTCGTTCTGCAACTTTTTGGTCTCTTAGAACTTTTCGATACTCTTCATCGTTTAGAGGTTATTTAGCAAAATCTCTATTCAAATCATAGCCAATTTGTAGATCATAATGCATGTGAGACATGGGAAAATTTATAAAATTGTAATGCGCATTTTGTCCTTTAAATTAGGCTTGCATGGTTGGCCAAATAATTTATAAAAGGTGCTAAATATCAGAAAAATCCTAGGAGACCAAAAAGTTGGAATAGAATAAGTAATTTGAATATGTTGTAACAATAACCACTTATCTGAAAAAGAAAAACACTGTAAATTTGTATATACTTTATTTAGTCACTTTATTGACTTTAGTTATAGCGTTGATTGAAGGAAAAAGGAAGATGCGCAACCTTATGGGCGAATTTGTGGCACAAAAGGTGTCAGAGATGTAGCTGGCGACATCGTCGCCGCCAGGAAAGGTATCCGAGATTTGCTTGGCGCCGCGGGCTGCCAGTCGTTTACAGCGAAACAGCGGATAGATCGGATAATCGGCGGAGATGTACGAATCGCTTATCTGTATTGTTTGTTTACATCATAGTGGTTATTGTTTTTTGCTCGTTTTCGAGTCAAACTCGTGTATTTTTAACTCTACAAAATTGGAGTTCGTTTCATTCTTGTGAAACTGTTAATTAAAGCAAGTATGTCTGCCAGAAAAATAGAGTGTGCGTATGTTTGATGCAACAATAAAAGAAAAAATAAAAATATTTTGGTGAGCTTTTTTAAATTCCCCGTGACGAGGCCCTACATTCTTTGTCAATGGGTACGAAACTGTGGAGTTGTTGAATAAATAAACGTGTATGTGAAAATCATTTTTTTAAACACGATATGTATTCAAGTGGCGGAAGACAATTACTGAAGAAAAATACCGTTCCTATATTTCGGAAAGGTAAGTGTTTTTTATTTTGAATCTTATTTTTAGAATGTCCTTGCTAAAATTAAATTGAAATGAAGAATAAACAAGGCAGGGTCCTAATATTCTTACAAATGTTACATCACATGAATGTTTATACGGACGTTAGTGGTGGCGGAGCACAAAATTACTTCTAATCGAAATATATTTAAAATAATTAAGTTATTAGACGCTGTTAAAAACCTATTTACTTCATTTATTTTATACACTGTATACACAATGGGTACGAAAATGTGGCAATGTTGAATAAATAAACGTGTATGTGAAAATTATTTTTCTAAACACGATTATACTAGAATTTTGACATCATTTGACAAGAAATAAACAACTTAAAACCAATTGTTTTTCTATTAAATAATAATGACAGAAATACGTTAAATATGTCAAATATATAATTTTAAATTTTCTGATAATGTCCTGATAATTATGTTATTATAGAGCCCTGAAGAAGAAATGAATTGTTTTGAATGCTTGGCAATTAGAAAATAAATGTACTATAGACTTTTTGGCCGGAGATTCGGCTCCTTATGAATATAAGATAGAAAAACAAAACTACATTAATTTCAAATTTTATGCAAGCATTAAGTGTAACATAGAGATAAACTGGTAAAGATGTCTTACGAATTCAAGATGGCGAAACAAAATAGCGGCCAAATAATCTTTACTTCCCTTGTAAAAAGAAAGTATTGTCATCGTGAAAAAATATCCTACGAGATTTATTCAAATCTTTACGTTTCAGGGTCCCAAGATGCCGAAAAACATGTTTTCTTAATTCTGTCGATCCGTATCTTCCCGGCATAGCTAAAAACTACTTACCCGATTGACTAAAAATTATGGTCAAAAATTAAGGCACAGTTTAAATCTGTGATTAAGGGTCATATGGGAATAACCTGGTAATATTTTGGTAAAAATGTCAAAACAAAATGGCTGCCTAGTGAAGTTATTACTAAAAACTACTTAACCAATTTATTTTAAATTTTGCACAAAAATCAAGAATTATGTTGAAATCAACTGGTAAAATTTTAGTGAAAATTCAAAATGGCGGCTTAATGGAATATTTATAAATTCAGCATGAAAGAAACTACTTACTGATTTCAAACTGTGTGCCATAACTAATTGGGGTATAATTCAAGATAGGGCGAACAAAATAGCGGCCAAGTAAATTTTTTATAATCGTGAAAAAATCACCTTCTCAGGTTTTAAATATTTTCAGGTTTTAGGGTCCCTAGATGCCAAAAAATGTTTTTATTGCCATCGGTTCGTCTGTCTGGTTTAAGAGTCATATAGGGATGACCTAGAAATATTTTGGTAAAAATCGAATATGCCGGAACAAGATGGCTGCCTTAAGAAACTTTAAAAAAGTATTACTTAAAAAAACTAGTTATCCAATTTCCTCAAATGTTGCACAAAAAACAAGTGTTACATAGGAATAAACTGGTAATATATTGGTATGAATATAAGATAGTAAAACAAAATACCGGCCTAGTAAAATATTTAAAAAATCAACCTGAAAGAACCACTCATTAGATTAATTTCAAAATGTATGCATGCATTAAATGTGATGTAGAAATAAATTGGTAAAGTTTTGGTACGAATTCAAGATGGCGGAACAAATATTTCTTTTTAAATGAACGCAAGAAAAATCTTATTTTACTGATTGTGATATCAGGATAAACTGGTACGAATTCAACATGACGTAACAAAATGGCGGTATGTATCAATGTAAAGAATAAAAAACGCATAGTCTCGAAAATAAAGTTTTGGAAAATAATCCACATAGAAAAATAAGAATTTTGTCGAATATATAATTTTTTCAGTTTCCTTTTCTGACCGTGATGGTAAGTTTAACATTTACTATTTCAATTCACTGAAATAATTCAAAACAACAAAACAATGATTTGCTAGTTAAAAAAAACGTGATAATGCTTTTTAATATTTGTTGTAAAATCTATATATTTAAAACACTGAGCTAAAGTTTTCAGCAAGTTCGTGAGAGAGTTGTACTGCACCGATTTATATAATTTTTTTAAATGATCGTCTGGTAACCGAGACCTTTCACATCTATTTCTTGTGTTGTATACAGGGTGTTTAAAAAAAATCGGGTCACGGATTGATCACGATCTCAAACTGCTTGACGAAAAAACATCCATATGAGTTGGTAGTAGAATGTAGAGGTTGGATGTGAACGAATTATTCAAAACTCGGCGGTGAAACTGCCCCTTAAATATTACAATATTTTTTATTTAAACAAACGGTTAGTTTTTCGGCAAAACGCTTAAGCTCGTGTATTTTATTTGGTTATTTAACATATTTTAAGATTTCTTAAAAATTCATACAGAGTGTTTAAAAAAATTGGGCCACTGATTAATCGCGATTCTGCTCAAAAATCAAATTTTAAGGGGATGAAACCGCCCCTTAAATAATACAATATTATTTATTTAAAAACGGTTAATTTTTCAAAACAACGCTTGATCAGGTATATTTCATTTTATTTTTTACATATTTTTTAAAAATGTATACAGGATGGTCTAAAAAATCGAAAATAATTTATAAACAAAGATCTCTCAAGCCCCTGTTGACAAAAATTGAACGAAAATGCAACTACGTGGTTTCTAAAATAAAAAAAAAAATAAAGCGATCTAAATACCTACCTATTTATATCTCTTTTGTTAGCGTCATATGCGAACGAAATCACGGGACCTCGTTAGCATGTGTTTAATTCACGAAAATAATTTAAGGAAAAAAATGCCTTAAGCAGAAATTTGGACGTTTCAGATAATTATTTAAGTAATACCAGCAAAATGGCATTAACAAAAATGTATACTGATATTTAAAAATCTACATGTACAGCGCGCGATAAAATTTAAAATTAAATAACTAAATATAACTTTTATGTTAGTATGTAAAAAAACACAGACAGACCGATGGAATTGTGAAAAGATGTTTTTCGTCATCTAGTGATCCTAAAACGTGAAGATCCGAAAAAATCTCGGAGAGTGATTTTTTCACAATTACAACACTTTCCTTTTAGGGGAGTAAAAACAACACCAGTTGCCTAAATTGTATGTCTTCAATATTTATGGATAGTACTCTTATTTAGTCGTTAAATGTAAGTTTATTTTCACATTTTTTCTAAATTTTCAATTTCTTTTTAATGCAAACGTTGCATATTTATTTACCTTCGTTTTGATTATGTATTATTTTTTAAGAATATGTTTTGTTTTAAAAGTTTTGAAATAGTCATTTTATTTCAACTTTGCTCTTACTTATCTATGCCCTAAGTCATTGTAAACAAAAATAAAAATTTTCTATGAACAATATTCTTCTTTAATTTTTCATTAAAAAAAAGGGAAAATCGCTCACATGGTGTACAGGGTATCCCAATTCTAGGAGGGAGAAGCTATACGAGATATGGAAAAGTGTAAACTGTAAAAAAGTTGCCCAAATTTGAAATTGAGGATATTAATAGATATCCGGAAAAATAGAGATTTTTGAAAATCCTTTTAATTTTCTACCGAGTTTTTTAAAAAGATATTTTCAAATAAATGTCACATCATCACAGCCACCTTTTTCCCTCTACCAAAATACGTTATTAAGTTTGCGATTCGACTATTAATATCCGAACGATCATCATAAACTTTGCTTTTTAAATAGTCAAAAATGTTGTGTCCTTAATAAACAGTAATTTTAATTCTAAATCCAACAGCATATCACACCTAACATTTTTTCCATATTTCGGACTAAAAAACCATCATCAATGCTAGTTAATAATGAATGCCGAGGAACGGAGAGCCCGCGTAGGGTAAAAAATTCAATTACCTACGCCATTCTTGAAATGGGCAAAAATGTGATAATGGAAATGTAAAATTTATTTGTCTCTACCTCTTTTATTAGAATCAGAAAAGAAGTACCTAATTCAAAAATATTTTACTTTTTTGATCTACTCCGGAATTAAAAATCCATTCTCATTGCCATTTATTTTCGTCGACAATATGACGTGATTAGATTTTTGACCCGATGTTTCGTTCCTCATCATAAATTAGCACTGATGAAGGTAATCAGAAATATTAGGACATCCTGTAACTTTATTAGTTCAGAATAATGAAAAAAATAAATGTTGTCTTAAAAAAATCATTTGTAAATTAAAATTTCGATTTAAACGTAGACCTAAAACAATCTGCTTTATTTTGTATTAATAAAGTAGCACAAGGATTTTTTCCTATATTTACAGAGAAAATGTCTCAAGCAGAAATTTGGACGTTTCGCATAATTGTTTAAGTAATAGCAGCAAAATGGCGTTAAAATTTATAATTAAATAACTAAATATAACTTTCATGTTGTATGTAAAAAAATCAGTAAATTCCTTTATCCGGAACTTCCCTCGTTATGAATTATTACTTTTATTAGGAAAAGTGAAGTGTGATCCAAGTTAGTTCAGTACAGAGTCACAGTATATATGTGTTACATATACTGTCTCTTCATTTTTATTGGGCGCCATTTTGTGCCTATTGGATTCCTACCAAAATGTTTACCATTTCCTTTCTATCTATGCCACATTTGACTTGGGTATAATTTAAAATAAATTCAATAAGTATCCCATTTTCACATTTAATTTTTCTGCATTTTAAAAATTTTATGTGGCGGTTTTTTTGTTTCGCCATCTTAAATTGAAACCCATATTATCATCTTTACCTACTCCGTTAGTCCGCAGATATCCCAGATATTAAGTTTCAGAATAGTTTTCATTAACGAACCCCTTGTTGTTATGTTAGAGTGGTGTATTATTTGGCGTTAGGATCCAGTAAAAAATCAACGTTTCTCCAATTTATTGTTGTATCCTCAGGACACATAGATTTTCTATCCTGCATGAAAGCCATATTAGTCTTTACCTACTCCATTGGTCCGCAGATATTTTTTAACCCAACATAACCACAAGAAGATCGTTAACGAAAACCATTTAGAAATTTAATATCTGGGAAATATCTCCGAACCAACGGAGTAGATATAGACTGATAATAGGGGTATCATGCAGGGTATAAAATTTATGTGTCCTGAGGATGCAACAATAAAGTTGCGAAACGTCGACAATTTATAAAAAACTTGTTTTTTTTTAATCTACTTAAACTACTAAACTTTAAACTACAAATAACACACCACCCTAACAAAATGTTTTTCACATTTTTCTGTCATATTGGATTTTTTTGATAATATTATCAGGCCATTTTGATTTTGATTTTTTCAAACATTTTATTTGGCCGCCATTTTGTTGCGCCATCTTGAATTAATACCACTATTTTACTAGTTGATCCCTATACCACAATTAGTTATGGCACACAATTTGAAATCAAACCATTTAGTAGTTTTGTCAGGCTGAATTTTTAAATATTTTATTATGCAGGCATTTTGTTCGTCCATCTTGGGTTTCTACCAAAATGTTACCACTTGTTTTCAATACTTGATGTTTTTGCAAAATTTAAAATAAATTAGATGAGTAGTTTTTTAATACTAATTCCTTTAATACTTCACTAGGCCGCCATTTTGTTTCGCCATATTGGATTTACCAAAATGTTTCCAGGTCATCCCCATATGACCCTTAATTTTTGACCAAAATTTGAAGTCAATCGGATAAGTAGTTTTTTAGCTACGCCGCGAATAGACAGACAGATAGAGTGATTTTTTCACGATCACAATACTTCCCTTTTACGAGGGAAGTAAAAAGAACACCAGTTGCGTAAATTGTATGTATTCAATATTTATGGATAGTACCTATTTAGTAGTTAAATGTAAGTTTATTTTCACATTTTTTTCTAAATTTTCATTATCTTTTTAATGCAAACATTGCATATTTATTTACCTATTGTTTTGAGTATGTATTATTTCTAAATTACGTTTTGTTTGAAAATTTTGAAATATAGTCATTGTAAAAAAAATAAAATCTTTTATGAACAATATTTTTCTTTAATTTTTAATTTAAAACGTATGGAAAATCGCTCACATGGTGTACAGGGTATTCCAATTTCTAGGGTGACCATTGGGAGAAGCTATTCAAGATTAATTCTAAATCCAACAACGTATCACACTTAACATTTTTCCGATATTTCGGACTAAAAAAACGTCATCAATGCTAGTTAATAATAATTGCCGAGGAACTGAAAGCCTGCGTCGAGTCAAAAATTCATTTATCTACGTTATCTTGAAGCCAAAAATGTGGTAATGCAAATGTTAAATTTATTTCTCTCTACCTCTTTTATTAGAATCAAAAAAGGAGTACCTAACAAAAATATTTCACTTCTTTGTTCTACTCCGGAAGTTATTTAAAAATTCATTCTCATTGCCATTTTTTTTCTCGACAATGTGACGTGATTAGATTTTTGACCGAAGTCTCATAAATTAGCACTGATGACGGGCTCTATTTGTCAGAAACATTGGAAAAACGCTCAATTTTGGGACACCCTGTACGTTTACTAGTTCAGAACAATATAAACAGTAAATTTTGTCTTAAAAAAAGGTAAGTAACAATAATTTGTAAATTAAAATTTAGATTTAATTGTATATCTAAAATAATCTCCTTTATTTTGTAATCATAAATTAATAAATAAATAAAATAAATTTTTGTTGGATTAAATAATAACGTTGGGTGATCAATAAACCATAATAATATTGCGCGGCACCGTCTTCCACGAATCTCATCGTTTCCCGATCAATGCCGCAGCCGACGGTCATCACAGCGAGAGCTGAACGACTGCGAATGGGTGTTTTATACGTTTGCCGTACAGCGGCTCCACCGTACAGCAGCTGAAATGTAAGTGGAATGAAATCAGCACTGCCACGAATTCGCCCATAATGTTGCGCATCTTCATTTTTCCTTCAATCAACGGTTATAGTATACCATGTAGCTTATTAGATTTATGGGTAACCCCATTTTTAACAAAATATACCACAAAAGTAGCAAAATAGATGCTGGACAATAAAAATTTTAAAAACTTAATCTTAAAAAATACAATAAAACCTGAAATAAAATAAATATATAAATTTTAAATCACAGAGGGAGTTGTCTTTTTAAAGCCAGAGATATTGCAGTTGAACATGTAAATATTTGACCTAAAAGCATTAATAATATGCAGATTTCTATCAATAGAGCAGTGGGAGCCATAGTCAGTAAAATGGAAAACAGTGAAGTATAAGTCGTTATAACACAGGGACTTACTAGGAACATTAAGTTGTATCTTAGACAGTAACTGAGCACAATCAGTAATACCATTCACAATTTTAAAAACACAAATCAAATATTGTTCTTCTACTCTTAAATGTAGCTATTTTTAATGCATTCAGTACATAAACCTTATGGTATTTCTCCATATTAATATTACATTTAAAAGCAGTGAACTTTAAAAACCTGTGCTGGACTCTACTACATGCGATTGGTAAAAAGGTGATCACATAACAGTTTCATATTCGACATTACATCTTACAGGTCAGCAATATATATTTTAATAATATCAGTAGAAAATTGAGAAAAATTTCTAAGTACAAACCCCAACATTCTCATACCCTTAAGACTCACTCTACAAACATGGTCAATAAAAGTCAACCTTTCATCAAACAACAAAGATGGTCTTTTGCAATTAGTATAGGATAACTCTACATTATTTATGATAAATACAGTTAGAATGGTTATATTTTGTCCACTGCATTCATATCATCCTGGAGTCTCTCCCATTACATCCTCCAACAGTATTTGTTCTGTATATTTTTAACTTGTGTGCAAACATCAAAGCATTTGAAGCATTGAATGCTCCAAGCTTAACCAGAAGAATTTTGAAGATGACCCTGTCAAGAGCCTTGGAGAAGTCAATATAGATTACATCCACCTGCTCTTCCCTCTCCAATGCTTCTAGCAAGACAATCTGATAGATTGCCAAGTTTTCTGAATCCAAACTAGGCATAATTAACAAAACCCTTACAATACCAGCTAAGCTAGTCAAGTGTGAGACTGTCATACCCCAAACGTTGGCAAATACCCTCTATATAAACTAGTTTGATATTTGTTAGGCCTGTTTGTCATTTCAGATATGAAAATAATTTGTTCTATCTTAAACAGTGAAATTGTTATGCTAACTTGGTCATGTAAAATGTGAATATTGATATAAGTGTAAATCCTATTGCAAAAAATGAAGTTTTCCAATCAATAAATAAATAGAGAGTGAGATTTTGATATGTATTGTACTTTTAAATCACTTTAGTTCAATAGATATTTGAATTATGCTATAATCTTAAAATGTACCTTTACATCACCTCTCGAATCAAAACCATCCAACTGATTCAAAAGCTCCAACATAGTTCTCTGAATTTCTCTTTCTCCACCGGAATTTGAATCATAACGTTTGGTTCCTACCTAAAAACACACAAAATTTGTAACTAATATTTTTCACTCAAACAAAAATCGTTGATTCAATAGGTGATTTTGTATTGTCAAAATATATATTCCAAATTAGTTCATTTGGCTGTAAATGGAACAAAAAAGAGGGAAACTCTAGTGTAAGACATTCCCATTTTATGAGGTAACTTGCTCACCGCATAAATCCAACATCTCAAAAGAGGCATTATTAACGATTTACTCTAAACAAAAATTTTTGCCAAAATTTATATTTAAATTCAATAATAAATTAAATATATAAAGTATAAAAATATACCTACTGCATCAATTTCATCTATGAAAACAATGGAAGGAGCATGTTCCTCAGCGACTCTAAACAATTCTCTAACCAACTTAGGTCCATCTCCTAAATACTTTTGAATAAGTTCAGAACCAACTACTCTCAAAAATGTAGCAGATGTCTGGTTTGCTACAGCTTTTGCTAATAAGGTTTTTCCTGTACCAGGAGGACCATAAAGGATAACACCTTTAGGTGGCTTTATACCTGTAATTTAATGATATTTAATTTACTAAATATTTAATAACTTAATAAAACACAACCTACCCATTTCTTCATAATATTCAGGATGTGTAAGAGGTAGTTCAACAGACTCCTTTATTTCCTGAATTTGAGTGTCCAAACCACCTATATCTGCATAAGTTTCCTGAGGAGCTTTCTCCAATTTCATCACAGTTACCATTGGATCAGTATCATCACCTAATATAAATAAATCGCATGTTAGCACAATGACAAAGTTCACAAATTTGCTAGTAGACAAAAAATAATCAATATTTTCTCTCAGCAGTAGCGGCTCCTGACCTTAGAACTAAAAAGAAATAAAGGAGGAAAGTTTTTCGGCGTTCATTTTGTTTTTTTCTTTTTCCAATATATTTTTATTAACAATGAACTAATTGATTAAATTACTACATAACAAAGCAAACGAAAATGAAATACACACGTCTCGAAAAAACTTAAGTCTATTTAAAGTCAAAGTCAAAAAAAGCTTTATTGTCTAAATACAAAATCATTGACAAAGCTAAGGTATGAACTTCCTTGCCCTATTTATAGAACACAGTATTTACAAAATTGAACTAAAAACTAGAAAATTATAATAAAACATTTTTTGATTATAATAAAAAGCTTAAAAGTTAATGTATTATAAAAAAACGCGCTGTAAATTTAATAAAAGGATTAGATAAAAACGTATCGATCAATTTCTAAATCGATCTTTCGATTTTTCTTTAATCCAAATTTGTCTATCACTCTCTCATTAAAGTTTGGTGTATCACCAATAAGTTTTTTTTCTTTTTAATGGACAACATGGACAATGTAATTAACCGATCTTCAGCCATAGCATTTCTCAAAAATATATTTTTATGTGCTTTAAATTAAAAAACATATCTCAGCTTCACCTGTCGTCATCGGGATTGTTACCACAATTTTAATATTTTTTTGTTTTTTTTTTCTGAAATGGCGTTATTAAATCATTTTCAATTAAAAATTTGAGAAACGCTACTGCTCTCTTTCGGCAATCTGGTCTTAAATAAATAAGTCAGTTCAATCTTTAGACGTTCCTTATCTAGATCAGGGAGGATTTATATGTCAAATCCAATTTTTCGTCGGGAACGCTAAACAATAATTATTAAACTGATAAACGATAAAATGCACTTATAGATTATAAAATACTAAAACTGGAACATCTAAACTGAACAGTTAAAAAATTCAGTCAATGAATAAAATGTTTTTCCTAATAGGTAATGCTTTGGCTGTTTAGTAAATGTTCCAAAATGATTTAAATTCTGCATATCATTTGGAAGTTTGTTAAAGACTGCAGAAACAAACTGGGCTCTTTCTGTATTTTGACAGTTGATAGTTAGTTATTAATATACATTACGTTTTCATGAAGTATTCAATTCGATTTGAGTCCAATACCGATCTCCTGTTTTCATGAGGGATATTCAAATCGATTTAAAATCGTTTTGAGATGTGACGTTTCATCTGTCATATTTGTCAATTTTCGACATGCTGTCACTGTCAGGTGATTGTTGTTTTGTTTACATGTTTTTGTATTTTGAAAATTATTTTAACACCATGCTTAGAAAACTTGCTTTGTTCACTGTAAGTTTTAGTTTACTCGTGTGTTTGAAATCGTTTTTTGATGAGGAGGAAGCTGCATACATAAAGCGACAAAATGATATCGCAATGTTCATGCACCAAATCAATATGAATACTCTGAATTTCTTGAAAAAGAATGGACGGATTAAGAAAACATATAGAAGAAAACGTTGGTGGCAAAAAGTTAGGTGTACTGATTGGTGGGAGAGAATTGTAAAGTTACATTTTACTGACGAAGACTTTATCAGTAATTTTCGTGTATCAAAACAATCGTTTAGTTTTATATGCTCCCGACTAAAGAAATATTTATGTTCAGAATTAAATACTGTCAGAAAAGCCTTAACCGTTGAAAAAAAATGTGCTATAGCATTGTATACATTAGCATCATGTGCAGAGTTTAGACTTATTGCTAACCAGTTTGGTACAAATAAGTGCATAGTGCATAAATGTCTTTATGCTTTTTGTGAGGCAATTATTACAGAATTCAGGGATGAATATTTAAAAATGCCAAATGAGAGTGAAGTTGAACAAGTTGTTAGTGGATTTCAAGAAATGTGTGGAATACCAAACGTGGTAGGGGCGATTGATGGTACACATATACCCATATTGCCACCAAAAATAGGCTACAGAGATTTTTTAAACCGAAAAGGCTGGGCTTCGTACAACGTATTGGCTGTGGTTGATAATTTATATCGGTGAGTAAATTCTCATCTAAAATACACAAATACAAAGTATCGATTCTATTCTATTCTACATTAAAGTGCCCCTATTCCTTTTAGTTTCAGGTATGCCACATGTAAACACCCTGGAAGCTGCCATGATGCAAAAGTATTGAAAGATTCCAACTTGTACAAATCAGCTGACCAATTTTTGCCAAACTTTAAAGTAAAAGTGAATAATTTGGACACACCTTGCGTTATTCTAGGCGATCCAGCTTATCCACTTTTGCCCTGGCTAATGAAGCCATACAAGGGAAGAATCTCCAGGGAACAAGAATCATTCAATGTTTATCTGAGCCGGGGTAGAGTTGTTGTTGAAAATGCTTTTGGCCGTTTGAAAGCAAGGTTTAGACGACTTTTAAAGAGAATGGACATTAATTATAAATTTAGTCCCAAAATTGTCTATACGTGTTTAATTTTACACAACATAGTTGAAAGTAATAAAGATACTTTTATTGAAAGCTGGATGGATGCCGTGCGAGACGCAGAAGTAATTTTTCCACAACCAAACAAAAAAGTTACTCGAGAATATGATCATCTACAAGGAGGTATTATAAGAGACAATCTTTGTAATTTTATGTTAAAATTTCCTTTAAGAACGTCTAATTTAGTTTAAATATTTTTCAAATTTATTTTTTCAAATATTTATTTTTAAGCTAAGTTTTCCTGTTAATAAATATTTCATTGATGCTCCTGACTAAAGAGCTTTATATATTTTGTTGTATTTGCATATTTATTTGATATTCTTAGTTCTAGAATGATCGAATAAAATAATATTTATTACCAAACAGTTTTTTATTTATATAAAGCAAGAACACAAATAGCTATACCTATAAAGAAAAAAAGTTTAAACTATAAAGTAAAAAAAATACTGGATACAAAATGCTAAAACTAAACACAAAACCGTAATTATTAAAGATGTTTTGGTTTTTTAGTAGATTTCTGTGAACTTTCTTCTTCCTCATCAGAACTATTTTCAGGCATTGACCTTCTTATCGGTTGTCGAGACGAAGAAGACACAGCTGGAACAAGGTATGGGTTATACGGCATGGTTGGCATGCTGGGGAAGGGTGCTCGAAGAATGTTTTCAATTGTTGAAAATGTTTGCAGCATATTTTTTAAATCTTCCGAACGTGCCCTAGCTGCTCTCTCCTGGGATTCATCTTGCTTCTTAAAAAACTCAGTCATTAGAGTCATTTGTTGTTGGAAAAACAAATCATATTCCTTGCTCCGGGGACCGACTCTGTCAGATCTATAGGTTTTCAAAGAAGATGCATGAGATGTGCTTGCTTGTGGCTCTTGTTCCAAATCAGACCTTGGTGAGCTGACAGGAGTTTGCAGATATTCGCTTATATCTTGGCTAGAAATATTTTGATCAACCTCCACTATAACTTCGGTATCGATACTTTCTAATGCAGAAGAAGGACGGCTCCCTAATATATCTTCTAATAATTCGAAATATTCACATTCACTTCGATTCATTCCGCTTTTGGCATTGTTTTTAACACAGTTGTTGTATTGGGTCTTTAAAGATTTCCATTTGTTTTTGATCTGGTCGACGGATTTAGTTGTAAATCCCTTTTCTATCATTTTTTGTTCAACCATTTTGTAAATTTCTGTGTTTTTATACCTCTTTCCATCAAACAACGTCAAAATTCTCTCTTCTCGGAATATTTCCAGCATACATCTTACTTCCGCATCTCTCCATACATTGCGAGAACTTAAACTTAAGGTAGGCTTAGGCTGCTCCATAATTTTATTAAAAACTAATGTCAATTTCCGCAAAAAATAGTACTAAAGGTAAAGTATAAATTACGAAGCTTGGCTCGGGCTCGGGTAGGGTAAATCGGTAAATGTTTATAGGTTATGTAGTGGTAAAAAATTTCCAATATGACAGAAAACGGGGATCGCTTTGCGCATGACCCAATTCAATCCTCGTTTTCATGCTATTTTGGATATTTAGATCTCGATCCGATCCCAGAAAAATGTGAATCGACTTTGAGACTCAAAACGTTTTGAATACTTGTTTTCATGGAGATTTCAGTACCAAAACCGTATTCAAAACGATTTCAAAACTACATGAAAACGTAGTTATAGAGTTTTTTGAACGGGTTTCATAATCGTGAACTGAAGAGACAAGAGGAAATAAATGTTGGTTCCTTTTAACGAAAATAGCTACCTCCATAAGCAATACACATGTTAAAGTCATTAAACCATTATTTTTAAAGGTTTGTCGACATGACTCCATTGGATTTAATGAAAATATTTTTCTGATTATTCTTTTTGAAGAAAACACTATCTACATCAGTTGCTTGGCCCCAGTACAAAATCACATATTTTAGATGACTATATGCTAATGCATAATATACATTTATTAAGTGTTTAGTAGATAAAAGATTTTAAATTTATAATTGCGAAATAGGCAGATTTCAGTTTGCCTGTGACATGTTCAATATGTGCCATCCAGGACAGATCATTGTTTATTTTTAAACCTAGAAACTTACATTCATTAGTTTTTTCAATTTGAATACCATTCATTTCCAGTGTGAAGTCTGGGATATGACGACTAAGAGAAAAAGTTAAAAATTGTGTTTTTGTTTCATTTATAATGAGTTTAGAGAGTACACCAAGAAGTAAATAACTTTAGGATCATATTTCCGTGATCTTTAATATTTTCCAGAGATATACCACTCAGAACAATTGAAGTGTCATCTGCATACAAGACTAGTAAAGATTCAGAATAAAGATTTAGTGCAGCTTCAAGATTATTAATAAAAAGCAAAAAGAGTAAAGGTGACAGTACACTACCCTGAGGTACACCATATTTTAGTTATTGATACTCTGACCTAATACTACCAAGGTTTACGAATTTTTCGATTTAGAGAGAAAAGTCTTAATTAAGCACTTTTATAGCCCCAAAAACCAAGAGAATTTAGCTTTTCCACCAGTATTGTACCGTCCACACAATCAAAGGCTCGCGTTAAATCAAAAAACAGGGCGAAGTGATCTATAGAGGAATAAATAAACTGCCCAAAACTAAAAGCCGCAGTATTTGTAGAGTAATCATGTCTAAAGCTGTGTTGGGCATTTGTGACCAAGTTATATTTTTGTAGAAATTTTTCATGCTGCACTATCATATCTGTAGTGACAAAATACTGATTCATTTATGTTTCTAAAAAAACATATTTGTATTTACCGATATGATCTAGATTTTATCCATGCTAATAGAAGGCCCATAGTAAATTTGGAAATAAGTGAAAATGAAATTAATACATAGTATGCTGTCCAAGGAAGTTATTGGCATAAGTTTTGTATTCAAAATTATACACATATAATATATGAAGATTAAAACACATTATTTAATATATTCACATATAAATAATTCAAAATTCGTTACCTAAAACTCCAACTACTGCATGCACTTTGTGATTTAGCAATACTGAACATCCTGGTTCTAGTTGGTCTTTATCCACAAAAGACAAGATACTGACATAATGCTCACTACCTACTGATGTTGAGACAATTGCATGATTGTCATCAATAATTTCTTCCAAGTTACCAACCGACATAGGAGTCCCTATAATAAATAAAAAAGATGAAAGGTAATATGATTTTCTGGTTCTAACCAAAAACCGAGTGACACTAGGCATAAAAATGATATTAATAATCTTTATTTTTTTCAGAAGCAAATACTAATATACATTTTTGTTTAATTCAATTTATCATCAACCTAATTTCTTACTAAAACAAATTCATTTTGATATTGTGGAATCAAGCCTTTACTTAGTTTAAAAATAAATACCATAAGAAAATAATACAATTTTCGGCTAAGAAAAAACCATTTCAACATGGTAAGCATTAGGTTTATGGCAGTATACTGGTTGCATCTCAGGATTATTCTCATTCCTCTATTAAAAGTACTTGCAGAGCATCGGTAGTACTGTGTCGAAATTTAGCTTTTTGCTAAAGATTTCATTTCATCAATGGGTCCATTTCCTGCAAGATAAAGCGCAGACACCCAATAATCAAAATGTGGTTGGATAATGTTCTTAAAAATTGTTAAAAGTGCATATAGAGATACTTTTTTGAAACTCTAGACAAAAGTTTTTTGTAATTTTTTTCACAATATATTCATAATTCTTTTTAAGTGAAAGTATGTCATCTAAAACAAATCCAAGATATTTTATTTCTTTTGACCATTCTATTTACTCATAATTGATACTTAATGTATAATTTGCGATTATTACCATAGCTTTGGTTTTAGAAGCATTAAGTTTTAGTTTATTTATGGAAAAAAGTTTTCTAAACCTTTGAGCAACCTTCAGAACAACTTCACTCAAGTCATTCCTACTATATGATATTAAAGTATCAGAAGCAAATAAATTGACAAATTCCAGCCCCCCCCAATATAATTAATATCATTCATGCAGATAATAAATAAAAAGCCCCAAGCACACTGCCATATGGAACACCAAAATCAGTACTAATATTAGTTGCAATGCTCATACCTACATGAACATTCTGACAAATAATCATCAAACCACCCTAATACACTCCCAACAACCCCATAATACTCTAATTTCCTGAGCATTATTTTATAATCAATTATTTCGAATGCTCTTCTTAAGTCCAAGAAAACTGCTACAGTAGACTGATTACTATCATATAAATATTTCTATTTAGTGACAGTAAGCTAAATTGCTGTTTCACAACAATGATCACTAGAGAATGCTGACAGGTTGACAATAAAAATATTGTATTCAATGTAAAAATAATAGAAATAAGTGTCTAGCCATGTTCCTGGACCTTGCCAAGGCTACTAACATGGTGATCTTCACCAGTTATTTGAGAAATAGCTCACAATTTGTTATAAGTGATGTACAAAAAAGTACTAGGACCAATTCTATTCATTGCCTATATGTATAAATTCCCTAACAGGCCATAAAGAGTGGGTGTGTGATATCATATGCTGATAATAATACTGCTGTGATGTTTTCGGGGGATTCTTGGACATGTGTAAAAAAATCTACTGTGGATGGTGTTAATAAAATTAAGAAAGTCAGATACTTTTAAACTAACACTGAATATTTCTAAAACTAAATATACCACATTCTCCCTGACTGCTAACAATACTGCTAACAATCATCCTGATTTCCAAAATAATTACATTGAAAACCTCAACTATAATATAAATGAAGTTCACTCTATTAAATATCTTTTATTAAACTGCAATAGATAAAGTCAAAGTCTAATAGTTGTTACATGTATTAAGAAGGACTCCTATATTATCATGAATACAATTATTGTTAGATAGAGAAAATGGCCAAACATAAAAATAGCACCTATATCCATAATAATCTATCCATTCATTTTAATCAGTGACAATCTTTAAAAATTAGCTATAAAAAAGACTTAAATTTTAAATTAATACAGTATATAATAAAAAGGATATGTACAAAAATTTAAAAAATATGTAACAATTGAAATCTCAGAATTAGAGTTTCAAATATTGTAAATTATTAAAACAAACAGTACTATTTCAATGAATTATTAAAAAAATTCCTGCACTGAATAATAAGCCCGATTTAATATCATAATTTTGACTTCCTTCTTAAACTATCTACAACAATCAATTTTCCTTAACCTCCTCTCCTGCAGGAGAATATTATAGAATTCTAAAGTGAAAGTCTTTACCAAAACTCTTTAAAACCCCTAAACGTGGTAGAGAATTATATCATGAAAATCACATATAGAAAAATAAACTGTTCTCTGCCAAATTACCATATTCTAAGGAAATTCTTGATGTCCAAGCACTCTATATCACGATAACTTGTTCATATGCTCATAAATCATCAAATCTTTAAATATTTGTTAAATATGGCTATGGAACCAGAAATCATTTAAACAAAAATCTAGAAATTCCTATTACCAATATATCTAAAAATTTAAGATCTTTAACCTACCTTGCTCGAAAGATATATAACCTATTGCCATTAGAACTAAGAAACATGCTAATTCTCAAACAATTTAATAGCAAGTGCAAAGGATATATTGTCTCTAATTTGAATACATTTATGTCCCTATTTTGAATGCATACTGTAAAGAACACATGCCTGTAGTGAATCGGTAAGTATTTATTTATTGAATTACTATATTATATATAAAAAAATTATATTAACTACATACAGCTGTTGACTCACCTAGATGTATTTACAATACCTCTAGACCCTAAAACTAATAGTTTGCACATATCATTAAAAAAACTATGTACAAGTTATGTTATTATTGAATAAAGCCCAATATTGTATATACATATAATATACGAAAATGTGACATTACAAATACTTAGTTAATATTGATTTGATCGCTCTAGAATTATCAAGGCCATTTAGTCAATCAATTAGTTTTATATGTAGGTAGTTGTAAGAATTTATATTATGGGAAACTAAAAATATGTTGTTACTTTTTGTTATAAACAATTGTTGCATTTTAAAAAAAATCTTTATCCTGCACATACGGGCATTTAGTTATTTGGGGCAAATATAAAAATGTATGTACTTATATATAAAACACTAGATCATATATGTTATAAATTGCAAAAAACCTATAAAATTTGTTAATAAATTTGAATTTGAATAAAGTAGTTAATTAACCAATAACATAACAAACAGCTTTTTCCAAGACTTTCTCTATACAAGAAAGAGAGATGATAGTCTAAATTGTGAAACATCTGTTTTATTCGTAATAAAATCATAATGACACAGACAATGTTATACTTGTGTGATTTTAATTTACCTAATGTATCATGGGTGAATGATGATTATGGTTGTAGAGCTGTAGGCAATTTATCTCAGCAAACTAGCATTTTATGTGGTAACTAATTTAGATTTAGTGTTTACTAACATGAGCGATACTCATGTCTCGACTTCCAACAATTCTATTATTTCTATTGACACTTTGACTTTTCAGTTTAGTCTGTTGATGAAACAAGAATATATGCCTTTTGATTATGAGTATTTAGATTTTCATTTAGCAAATTATGATCTCATTAATTTATATTTAGCAAGTATCAACTGGGATAAATTGTTCTGTTCTAATGATATTGACCAGGCATTAGAAGAATTTTACACTATTATTATTATAATAGATTTATTTGTACCCAAAAGAAGATCAAAGACGGCAACATTTCCAAGATGTTATTCAAATGAGCTAAAAAATTTAATTTTTGAAAAAAAAGTAACACAAAAAATACAAACATAACAATCAAGATTACAATAACTTTTTTTTATCTTAGAAGTCAGGGTAAAATAGTAAGTGAAGTCTGTTATGCCAACTATATAAATAACATGGAAAAACGTTGGTGAAAACAAAGGGAGTTTGAATGGCCCAAGTCAATGTCATATAATGATACTAGCAGATAATCTTTATGATATTACTTGCCAGTTTTTTTTAACTGTCTATTGTAGTAATGAGTCTAACAATGTGTTTCTTGACTGTGTTACTAATAGGAGCGTTGATATAAATGAGTGTAATATAACTTTACCTGAAATTTATGAATGTATTGATAATTTGAGTAGGCGTCTATCTGAGGGACCTGATGGTATTCCTGTAATATTTTTAAAAAATTGTAAGTGTATATATTGTCTCCTATATTTTTAAAATTCTTTCACATGTCTTTGTCTGGAAAGTATCATACATAACACCAATGACATGGAAATAACATAGACCCAGTTGTTTACATTTTGGAGGAATCCAACATAAACCCTGGTTTGCCAAACCGTTACTCTGGCCAGATTATAACAGATATCATCCTTTGTACTATTACCTAAATAAACAAGGAATTCCAGAAATCCCTAGTATAAATTTCCATATAGGATATTTTAAAACTGATAATTAAATAGCTTAATATAAATAACTCAAACCGAATCTGTTTTAAATGTAATTTAAATCGTCTGTAATTATTATTCCTTATTTCAAGAAATAAAGCCCAGAATAATCGGCAATGTCGGAATTCTACCTTTTTCGAGTTTACTACAGATTTCTTTCGGGATCATTCGGAATACGCAGAAGACGGTCGTAGTCATTCATGATTTCGCCGTATTTGTTATCCGGCGTTGTAATTGTTCTAGTTGGTGAGATAAGTGTTTTTCAAAAATCCAAGTGTTTTGTGTGGCTATTTTCAAGAATCTGCTTAAAAAACTTTAAGAAAGTAGTGAGAACTTGCTTTATTTGCAGAAAAAGGGACGATTTAAACCCAGAAGTTTGTTTTCGAAGGTAAGTAAGGTTATGTCATACCAGTGCTGTAGCTGAAAGGTAAAATCAACGTCTAATAGCGTTCTTATATTTGCAAACGAAATATTGTTTTTGTATTGCACATTTCCTTCGGGCTTAAATTAAATTTTTATAACTTCAACTTATCTATAAAGTCAAAGATACTGATGATGAACGGAGTACAGCGTTTTGCTAATTTATATATTTGTGAAAAGTCTCAAATATTCCTCTAAGATTTCTCAAACCACCTTTTTTTGAGGGATTAATAAACAACATAAATATACTATTTGGTAAAGCATAGGTACTAAATTTTAACTGAGTAAGCTGTAAGACCCATTATTTTATGTATGTCATTAATTACTTCAGGATGGTTTGCATTTTGGATGAAATTTTCAAGAAATATTTAGGGTAGTGTCGGAGTTCTCATATAGCAAGCATATACAAAAAATGAAAATAGCGGAATGGCGTTACTTTTCAATTTTTCATTTACTAGAGATTTTCTTTAATGAATTTGAAATGCTTTAATTTATTGCCTAAAAGTTTGGTTTTAAAAAATAAGTAATCAAAATAGTAAATAAAAACCATCCTGAGGTTCATTATCCCAACTAGGGGGAATTTGTTTTTATCAGGTGATTTCGGTAATATAAATAATAATGTAATATATTATAATGAATATTAAAAATATTAAACATCTTGACACAAAATATTTATACTGTCAATAAGTGAAGTGTATAGCGGGTAAGGTGGATGGTGGAGAAAAAAGGGATAAAAACTGTAAAGATATCTTTTTTCATAATATGGTTTTCGTAGTTTTTAGGGATACGAAGTTCAATTTTGTATTCATATTAAGATTTTCTGTAAATATGAAGAGATCCAATACATGTAAAAGTGGTGCATTTTTATATAATATTACTTGCTGCGAGCCTGGCAAACTTTTAAAAGTAGTGGACCCAAATGTTTACCTAACATCGCATAAATAGAACTAAAATGTGTTAGAAAAAGGGTGAAATCAAAATGTTTTGAAAACAAACCCGATTTCAAAAAATAGGTTGCATTAAAAAGTGACAAATTATATTTTATTACATATTTCCTATGAAGTCGGCGATAAACTGATGAAGAAAGGTATTAAATAAGCATTATACTTTTGGTATAGACATCAAAACACAAAGTTGGTCTATGTAACAAAATTTAGTTTTATCTTCATCTTTAGTAGCAATAGTAATAAGAACTCACCCTGTTATTGGTTGTATTTCATCATGGAAATGCTTGCTCTTTAATGACTAAGCTTATTGCTAATAATAAATATTGCCACATGAACCATTACATAAATATGTCTTTTGCAGGCACATAGCCAGGATTTCAATTCTAGGGGGGATCCAACCCAGTCAAAACCAATTCAATGACAAAGAAGAAGAATGCTTTTTTTCACTTGTTGCTAGCCTCCCTGCATGTGCAACAAAATATGAAAAAAAATTGCAAAAATTATTTATTAGCCAATATCTATTAAAACATCGCAGGTAGAGCAATTATGAAAATGTAAAAAATTGTAGGTATATCCTGAGCAAATATGACCTTGGCGACTTTTGCTTAATATTTTTAGGTTTTCTATATTTGATAGTATTTTAATAAATAAGTGCTTAGTCACTTGGTAATATCGAGGTTAATGTGGTGTTATCTTCCATAGAGGGTCTGGAACCATATTGTTACATTAAAAATCTGGATTTCTTTACGAGGTAAATAATCATAAATGTATTCATCTTACTTTTTAGTACTTTCTCGAAATTCTAAAACATTATTATATTAGCTAAATAAATATTATATATATATATATATACATATATATATATATATATATATATATATATATATATATATATATATATATATATATATATATATATATATATATATATATATATATATATATATATGTATATATATATATATATATATATATATATATATATATATATATATATATATATATATATATATATATATATATATATATATAAAACTTTAGGTTAGCAAGAAGCTGATTTAATAATATTTTACCAATAATTATATAAGGTATTTTAAATTTGCAGAGAAGTTTGGCAAAAAAACTGTTCTCTGTCAATATCTGACAAAATATTTCAGAGTGAGCAGATATGTAAATGTAAAAAATTAAGAGAGGCTATCCTAAACAAAGACGCACCTAATGATTGTTTCATAACTACAACAGTTTCTAACATAAATCGATAGGAAAATAAATTGCATTTTTCTTGCACAAAAATCTCCTGTCATAAGCAAAATTCCAACAAAAATTATTTAAACTTAGAATATATGGTAGCTGCTGAAAATTTCTGAACCATTTTCACACAATTTAGAAGTTTTTATCTTTACGTATACAAAACACTATTTAAGGAATAAGAAAGTTATTGAATTTACCTTTGGGCGTTGAAAATTATTATCTCCAAAAAATATTCGATTTTGACAGTGAGGGATATTTAGAATTCTCAAAAAAAGAAAAACTTTTAAGTAAATGCTCATTAAAAGTAGGCATTTGAAGATTTCTAGAGATAATACATATCTAGCTAATATAATAATGTTTTAGAATTTCGAGAAAGTACTAAAAAGTAAGATGAATACATTTATGATTATTTACCTCGTAAAGAAATCCAGATTTTTAATGTAACAATATAGTTCCAGACCCTCTATGGAAGATAACACCACATTAACCTCGATATTACCAAGTGACTAAGCACTTATTTATTAAAATACTATCAAATATAGAAAACCTAAAAATATTAAGCAAAAGTCGCCAAGGTCATATTTACTCAGGATATACCTACAATTTTTTACATTTTCATAATTGCTCTACCTGCGATGTTTTAATAGATATTGGCTAATAAATAATTTTTGCAATTTTTTTTCATATTTTGTTGCACATGCAGAGAGGCTAGCAACAAGTGAAAAAAAGCATTCTTCTTCTTTGTCATTGAATTGGTTTTGACAAGGTTGGATCCCCCCTAGAATTGAAATCCTGGCTACGTGCCTGCAAAAGACATATTTATGTAATGGTTCATGTGGCAATATTTATTATTAGCAATAAGCTTAGTCATTAAAGAGCAAGCATTTCCATGATGAAATACAACCAATAATAGGGTGAGCTCTTATTACTATTGCTACTAAAGATGAAGATAAAACTAAATTTTGTTACATAGGCCCACTTTGTGTTTTGATGTCTATACCAAGAGTATAATGCTTATTTAATACCTTTCTTCATCAGTTTATCGCCGACTTCATAGGAAATATGTAATAAAATATAATGTCACTTTTTAATGCAACCTATTTTTTGAAATCGGGTTTGTTTTTCAAAACATTTTGATTTCACCCTTTTTCTAACACATTTTAGTTCTATTTATGCGATGTTAGGTAAACATTTGGGTCCACTACTTTTAAAAGTTTGCCAGGCTCGCAGCAAGTAATATTATATAAAAATGCACCACTTTTACATGTATTGGATCTCTTCATATTTACAGAAAATCTTAATATGAATACAAAATTGAACTTCGTATCCCTAAAAACTACGAAAACCATATTATGAAAAAAGATATCTTTACAGTTTTTATCCCTTAATTTACCCCCCTTTTTCTCCACCATCCACCTTACCCGCTATACACTTCACTTATTGACAGTATAAATATTTTGTGTCAAGATGTTTAATATTTTTAATATTCATTATAATATATTACATTATTATTTATATTACTGAAATCACCTGATAAAAACAAATTCCCCCTAGTTGGGATAATGAACCTCAGGATGGTTTTTATTTACTATTTTGATTACTTATTTTTAAAAACCAAACTTTTAGGCAATAAATTAAAGCATTTCAAATTCATTAAAGAAAATCTCTAGTAAATGAAAAATTGAAAAGTAACGCCGTTCCGCTATTTTCATTTTTTGTATATGCTTGCTATATGAGAACTCCGACACTACCCTAAATATTTCTTGAAAATTTCATCCAAAATGCAAACCATCCTGAAGTAATTAATGACATACATAAAATAATGGGTCTTACAGCTTACTCAGTTAAAATTTAGTACCTATGCTTTACCAAATAGTATATTTATGTTGTTTATTAATGCCTCAAAAAAAGGTGGTTTGAGAAATCTTAGAGGAATATTTGAGACTTTTCACAAATATATAAATTAGCAAAACGCTGTACTCCGTTCATCATCAGTGTCTTTGACTTTATAGATAAGTTGAAGTTATAAAAATTTAATTTAAGCCCAAAGGAAATGTCCAATACAAAAACAATATTTCGTTTGCAAATATAAGAACGCTATTAGATGGTGATTTTACCTTTCAACTACAGCACTGGTATGACATAACCTTACTTACCTTCGAAAACAAACTTCTGGGTTTAAATCGTCCCTTTTTCTGCAAATAAAGCAAGTTCTCACTACTTTCTTAAAGTTTTTTAAGCAGATTCTTGAAAATAGCCACACAAAACACTTGGATTTTTGAAAAACACTTATCTCACCAACTAGAACAATTACAACGCCGGATAACAAATACGGCGAAATCATGAATGACTACGACCGTCTTCTGCGTATTCCGAATGATCCCGAAAGAAATCTGTAGTAAACTCGAAAAAGGTAGAATTCCGACATTGCCGATTATTCTGGGCTTTATTTCTTGAAATAAGGAATAATAATTACAGACGATTTAAATTACATTTAAAACAGATTCGGTTTGAGTTATTTATATTAAGCTATTTAATTATCAGTTTTAAATATATATATATATATATATATATATATATATATATATATATATATATATATATATATATATATATATATATATATATATATATATATATATATATATATATATATATATATATATATATATATATATATATATATATATATATATATATATATATATATATATATATATATATATATATATATATATGTATATATATATATATATATGTATATATATATATGTATATATATATATACAGTAAACTCCGGTTATAACGTACCCTGTAGGGGCAAAAATATCGGTACTCTATAGGCGGAGGTACGTTATAAAAAAAAACACAAGAAATATGTATGTACGTACATGTGTATTTTTATTGGGTATAAAAATATGTTTAAACTACATTTAAACCAAAAACAGTATTTATTATAAAAACTTATAACTTAAAACTACAAATAATACATATTTTAGTCTTTTTGAGTAAGAAAACTTGTTAATTTAGTTTGTTTTTGTTTCAATAATAATTTCAACTTCATATTATTTATGTGCTTTTCAACATTCAAAGCCGCTTGCATAATATCATCGGACACGTCATCAGAATATTGTAAAAACTCTGTAACTGTTTTAACAGCACAGAGCGCCTCAGAATAACTTGGTACCTTGTCCTGTTGAACTTCGTCGTCGCTTTCACTGTCAGAACTATGAAAATCATGTGGATGTAAAACTTCAGTAATAATATCATTATCTGTTAATGACTCCGTTGTTACTAAACTATCATCAATTGTTTGAAAGCTATCTAGCTCAGGAAGATACATTTCGACGTTGGTTAGATCTTCATAGTTGTTGTGCAACCAATCACTAAGGGGGACTTCCCAGTCATCGTCGTCAATATTTTTGTACTTCTCGACCCACTGAACCAGAGGTAAGTCATCGTCTGAATCAAACCCATCTACCGATTTTATCAGACCTGCATGTTGAAAGCAGTTTTTAATAGTGCTTGGCGTAACTTCATTCCAAGCTTGAGCAATTAATTTCATTGACTCTAGGATAGTTATGTTAAATGTCTCCTTATTGTCCAATGATTGGATCAGGCGATGCATAAAAGATCTACGATAATATGATTTAAGACACTTGATTATGCCTTGATCCATAGGCTGTACGACTGAGGTGCAATTTGGTGGCAAAAACTCTAATCTGATATTTGTAAGAATCAGGTTTTTTGGATGAGCTGCACAGTTGTCAACCAGAAGCAATATTTTTCTCTTCTGTCGTCTTAATTTTTCATCCCAATCCTTTAAATAATTTCCAAAAATTGCTGAAGTCATCCATGCTCGATTGTTTGACTTGTAAATGACAGGCAGATTTTTTACATTTTTCATGCATCTGGGTCGTTCATAGTTTCCAATAATAAGTAGTTTGCATTTTTCATTACCCGTCATATTTGCACAAACCCAAACGGTGTACCTCAACTTGGACTGCTTCCCTCCCACACACTTTTCCCCCACAAATTTAAGGGTACGATCTGGAGTCATCTTGTAAAATAGCCCAGTCTCGTCCCCATTGAAAATATCCTCACTGCTATAATGTTCTGAAATTTTGGGCCACTTATCTTCTAACCAGTTTAACACACTTTGCTTGTTAACATCTGCTGCTTCACCCGAAATCTTTCCGACCTTTATGCTGTGACGAACTTTGAAACGTTTGAGCCAACCTGTAGAGCAACTAAAATCGTCACCTTGTAATTCTTTAGAAAAATGCTCGGCTTTTGCTTTTAAAATTGGACCACTTATTGCAATATTTTCGGATCTTCGAACCTCAAACCATCGTAGAAGAGCTTGATCGACATCATGGCGTATAGGATTTCTAATTTTTTTAACACTGTGTGACTTACTTTCACTTGCTTTCTTGATTTTTTCGCGATTACTCCAAATTGTAGACACTGTTGTTTTTGCTAAATTTTTTCGTCTAGCAATTTCCGTTTTGCTGATGCCACTTTCAATACTTTTAATAATCTCTACCTTTTCTTTCACAGTTATTGACTTGCGTCGATCCGCCATATTTATCACATATAAAAAATCTTACTAGCGTACCTTTTCGTAAAACAGTCGAATTAAAAATGCCGACTGTCATCGCAGTAAAGCGCTGCGCCGGTTCGACAAAAATCCCGCAAACGATTACTGGGGAATTCCCGACAATGTCGGGGAACACCCGACCGGTAGTCTGGTTTTAACGTACACTCGTACTTTATAACCGAAATTGGGCTACTGAAAATCGTACTTTATATCCGGAGTTCAAATTACATAGGGTACGTAATATCCGATTAAAAATCAAGAGTATTTTGGCCGGGGCAATCAAAAGTGTACGCAATAACCGGAAGTACGTTATATCCCGTGTACGTTATTCCCGGAGTATACTGTATATATATATATATATATATATATATATATATATATATATATATATATATATATATATATATATATATATACAGTAGAACTTCGCTAGTTCTGACACTCCAGTAGTTCGGCGCCTCTTATCAACCGGACAATTTGATATTTTTACCTCTTTATTCCCGACACCAATTAAGTGCAAATGCAAATAAATTCCGCATTTTTCTGAATAAAACTAGTTAAAACCAGTCGCGTTTGGCGACAACTCAACGACTCTGGTCGATTAGATTCAGTCTTTCTTTATAATTGTACGGGGGTGTTGTAAATTGCTAAAAAAATAGCGCCAAACAAACGGCCTCATAAAACGTTGACTCTTGCTGAAAAATGCAATATACTGGATGTCATTGACAAGGGGGGAAGCATACGTAACATTTCTGATATATATGGTGTTCCAAAATCCACTATCCCGAATATTAAAAAGAACAAACTTAAAATAAGGAGTTTTGTGGCCAAATCATACCAAGGACCAGGGACGTAGACATGAAACTAACAACATAATGCCATTGTGTTGAAACTGTAAATACTACAAGCTAAGGCAAAATATTTTTATGAAAAAAAAAAAAAAAATATATATATATATATATATATATATATATATATAAGAGCGAAATCGCGATCGTCGTTTGACTAAAATGGATCATTGTGTCTGCTGTGATGCAGAACATATTCCAAACAAGGATCATTTTCTTGTTATGACGTTGGTGTAAGTGGAATGAAAATATATATATCATATATATATATATATATATATATATATATATATATATATATATATATATATATATATATATATATATATATATATATATATATATATATATATATATATATATATATATATATATATATATATATATATATATATATATATATATATATATATATATATATATATATATATATATATATATATATATATATATATATATATATATATATATATATATATATATATATATATATATATATATATATATATATATATATATATATATATATATATATATATATATATATATATATATATATATATATATATATATATATATATATATATATATATATATATATATATATATATATATATATATATATATATATATATATATATATATATATATATATATATATATATATATATATATATATATATATATATATATATATATATATATATATATATATATATATATATATATATATATATATATATATATATATATATATATATATATATATATATATATATATATATATATATATATATATATATATATATATATATATATATATATATATATATATATATATATATATATATATATATATATATATATATATATATATATATATATATATATATATATATATATATATATATATATATATATATATATATATATATATATATATATATATATATATATATATATATATATATATACAGTAGAACTTCGCTAGTTCGGACACTCCAGTAGTTCGGCGCCTCTTATCAACCGGACAATTTGATATTTTTACCTCTTTATTCCGGACACCAATTAAGTGCAAATGCAAATAAATTCCGCATTTTTCTGAATAAAACTAGTTAAAACCAGTCGCGTTTGGCGACAACTCAATGACTCTGGTCAATTAGATTCAGTCTTTCTTTGTAATTGTACGGGGGTGTCGTAAATTGCTAAAAAAATGGCGCCAAATAAACGGCCTCATAAAACGTTGACTCTTGCTGAAAAATGCAAGATACTGCATGTCATTGACAAGGGGGGAAGCATACGTAACATTTCTGATACATATGGTGTTCCAAAATCCACTATCCCGGATATTAAAAAGAACAAACTTAAAATAAGGAGTTTTGTGGCCAAATCATACCAAGGACCAGGTACGTAGACATGAAACTAACAACATAATGCCATTGTGTTGTAACTGTAAATACTACAAGCTAAGGCAAAATATTTTTATGAAAAAATCACTGGGAAAAAAGATTTTTTGGCGAGTGCTGGTTGGCTTGACAAATTTAAGAACAGACATGGAATACGATTTTTAAAGGTTAGTGGTGAAAAACTTTCTAGTGATGTAAGTGCAGTATCACCATTCCAAGAAAAATTTCGATGTCTAGTACAGGAGATGGGGTTAAGTAGAGACCAGGTTTATAATGCTGATGAATCAGCGGCCTTTTGGAGAGCTTTACCTGATAGCACCTGGGTCACAGGCAGGAAAAATCGGCGCCAGGTCGAAAAATATCCAAGGAGCGTGTAACATTTATGCCTTGTTCCAATGCTTCGGGGAAACATAAGCTACCACTCTTAGTTCTTGGAAAAGCTGTACATCCAAGAGCATTAAAAAACTGCATATTGCCAGTGCTTTACAAGGCAACCACCAAAGGATGGATGACAAAAAACCTATTCATGGAATGGTTTAAAACGTGCTTTATACCCAAAGTTAAAACGCTTTTAACTGAAAATAACAGACCTCATAAGGCCTTGTTATTGGTAGACAACGCTCCCTCTCATCCACTTGAGGAAGATATAAATTTTGATCCTGACTTCAGAGTTATGTTTTTACCACCCAATTGTACTGCTATTTTGCAACCAATGGATCAAAATTTAATTCAAAACATAAAAGTCGCATACAGAAAACGCTTGCTAGATCATTTAATCTCCATGGAAGACGGAGATGTAACAAAAGTTTTAAAGCAATACAATTTAAAAGATGCGCTTTGTAATTTAGATATAGCCTGGAAAGGCATCTCTGAAAAAAACATCAGAAAGTTGGACAGGTCTGTGGCCAAGCAAGGAAGAGGTTATTAATGCAGAGGAACTTGAAGAAGAAAGCATTTTGCTCACAGAACTTCGAAAAAGGCTTTGTCTGTTAAGCATTGCAGATATCGCTAGTATTTCAGACTCCTTGCAGATTATAGACCCAGAAAATAAATTAAGTGAGGAAGAAATTGTCAGTTGGGAGGTAGGAGAACAAGAATTTGTCTCAGGCTTAACTGAAGAGGAACTTATCAATGAAGCATTGGAAAGCAAAGAAACAAGTCACAGCGAATTAAGTGAAACAGAGGATGACAATGTTGTATTGAAAATGAAGCATAGCGATGCTGTAAAAACCTTATCACATAGTATTCAGTGGGCCGAGGAAAACGATGTTCCTACCCAAGATATTTTGCTTTTAAAAGGATTAAAAGAGAAGGCTGTTACGGCAGCAAAATCCAAAAGTGTGCAGACAAAAATCGATTCATTTTTTAAAAAACCTTCCAATTAAATATTTATTAATATTCTTTGCTTTTTTATGTAAATATTTAATGCATATTAAGGTACATATTGACACAATACATATATATGCACATTTTGTTACATATTACATACATTTAATGTTTTGTAAAGGATTTGTTTTTTTTAAATAAACATGTCTTTATATTTTGAGTTTAGATTGGAAATCATAAAAACAAGAAACAATAACGCAATCAAAAAAAACTCCAGTACGGATACTCCGGATACCGCACTAATTCGGCGGTAGCTGTTCCGATATGTGTCCGGATTGTCGAAGTTCTACTGTATATATATATATATATATATATATATATATATATATATATATATATATATATACATACATATACATATATATATATATATATATATATATATATATATATATATTTCCGATTTAGAAAAATGACAATGAATCATTAAATATGTAATAGACAAGTTTAATTATTATATGAATAATGAAATATTAAATTAATATGCTTTTACTTTTGTTTTGTCGATAATAATAATTGTTTGTTATTATATCAAACCATTTATAAATAAATCATACCAAACTTTTAAACTTTGTTTCATTTTTGTAAACCAGGTGTCCGGGTGAAAATTTATAAAGAAGTGCAGCATTACTTTCAACCTTGTTTTTAAATTTTTATAAAAAAAATTAAGTTTCAAATATAGTGCAAAATATTATACAGGGTGCTTCATAATCA
This sequence comes from Kuschelorhynchus macadamiae, assembly GCA_030620095.1. Taxonomy (NCBI): domain Eukaryota; kingdom Metazoa; phylum Arthropoda; class Insecta; order Coleoptera; family Curculionidae; genus Kuschelorhynchus; species Kuschelorhynchus macadamiae. The sequence continues at coordinate 507,603 of JAUTXW010000243.1, read as the reverse complement.
CCAAAAAGTTTCGATTTTTTTATTGAAACATCTTGCATTTTAATACATTTATTTACTTTTTTTATTATTGATTTCTTGATAAAAGTTGGTGGTTCAAAATAAATATTTTTGATAGTAATAAACTTTAGATCAGGATGTTCAAAGAAGTGGATTTCACTAACAATTTCAAAAAAAATTAAATTTTTGTGAGTAGTTTTAAGGGCCAATCGTAAATATAAACTGGGTAAAATTTTTTATATTATAGTTATGTAGATATTTAAGGTCAAACAGCAAAAAAACATTTTTTCTATTTAAATCTTTCCTTAGCTATTACTAATATGGCATAACTAATATTAAACCTTTATTTATGGTTTTTTATGGCCTTGAAATTTTAATTTTTGAAATACAGTTTTTTATATTTCTTGAACGCCCTGTATATCTGACTTAAAATTGAGTATTGTGAAAACTATTTTTTCAACAAGCACTAAGTTTTATCAAGAACAACATTTTTCGAGAAATTGATAATAAAAAAGTTTCCCATTTGGTGCAGACTTTTCCACGACATATCTAAATTAATTGTTTTTAAGTTATTATAAAACTCTCCCTTTTGCAATGTGAAGTCGTTCCTGTTCATCTTAGATCAAAAAACTGTCATATCAACCATACTAATATTTGGGCTCAAAAAAATATAGCAAATAATACGTTATCTCAAAAATAGCTATGCCACTGGTAGGCCTCGCGAAGATATCTGACAGCGTTGCAATTTTCACCGCAAACTATTCTTTATGCGATCAGTCCGTCTTTTTTCCACTCATACAGAACAACAAATTGATGTGTGATTCTATTTATTTCATTTTTATGAATGGGGTCTATTTCTTTTTGACGTCATTGCATAACACCAATTTTTAACAATGGAGATAATTCATTGGTTAACAATTATAGAGCATTTAGTAAGATCTCTCTCTTTGCCAAAGTATTTGAATCTCTAGTGACTGATAAAATGACACCAATACTAGAAAATATAGTATGCACTAAACAGCATGGGTTTATGCATGGAAGATCTACAACTACAAATCTATTGGTTTATGAGGAATATCTAAAAAATGCTTTGGAGGAAGAGTACCAGGTCGACACTATCTATTTGGATGTCTCCAAGGCATTGGATAGAGTAAGTCATTGTATCCTAGTGAATAAGATGAAAGCAATTGGTATTTTTTGTGGACTCTTGGAATGGCTTTCTAGCTATTTGACTGGGCATACTCAGATAGTAAAAATAAAAAACTTTTTGTATAACCCAGTCTCTGACATCTGGTGTCCCTCAGGGCGCACATCTATCATCCTTACTATTTAACATATATATGGACGACATTAGTAAATACATACACAATTGTAATTTCTTATTATTTGCTGATGATCTAAAGGTATTTTCTAGAGTTCACTCTGTTAATGATTGTGTGTTAATTAATACAGGAGGATATTAATCGCCTGTCACTATGGTGCCGCTTAAATGGTTTGTCTGTTAATATGAGCAAATGCAAGATGATGCGGTTTTAAAGTAAGAAAAGTCTTATTGATTATGACTATAGGATTGATAATTGTAGTTTAGAGAAAGCACAAATTATAAAGGATCTAGTTGGAACATTTGATAGGGAATTAACTTCTAATAACCTTGAATTATTGTAAATAAAGCATTAAAGCTCATGGGTTTTATGCAACGTATACTTACAAATTTTAATATTATTAACTGTTTTAAGATATCTTATTGTTCTTCTGTACAATCTATTGTTGAGTATGCTTACCCAGTGTGGTCTCCGTATTACAGTCTATGTTGACCAGTTGGAAAGAGTGCAAAAAAAGTTTTTACGATTAATTGCTTTTAAATTAAAAATTCCAAGTGAGCAGATCAATTATAATGACATTTTAAAACTACTAAACATTGACATACTAGAGAATCGACGAATTATAATTGATCTGTGTCTTTCCATAGGACCAATTATGGCTTAGCTTTGTACATTACACGATTCTGTACTAAGGGGAACAACATTTTTGAACAGAATGATATAGATATATTTAATATAAGTTTTAATTCATTTAAAAGTAAATTCAGTGATATTATGAAAGATAAGAATTGAATAAGTATTTGTTTTTATTAGAGTTTAATCAAAAATTTTGTATTATAGTATAAATGGCTTTTTAGCCCTAGAATTAAAATTAAATAAATAAATTTGTTCCTTTAGGTATCGGTGTTATTGAGCTGGTGTTGAGTTTCTTGAGAAAGTGTCAACTTTCTAAAGAGGAGTTTATGAAGTTTAAAATATTATTTGTGGTATTACAGATTTTAAGGCAAAATATTTTTTTAATTCTTGAACCTTTATGAGGAATTTGTCAAACCTGTAGTGCATCACATGTAGACCCTGACAAGATCATTCTGAAGTAAAGTGAACAGTACTTACTAGGTTCCTAATAATATTTATAAAATATGAGTTGAACTAACTGACTAATATTCATTTAAAGCTAACTTTTTACAATCTTTGGAGCCAAAATTTATAGATTTAAACTGCATTTTCTCATTATTTTTGCTTACTAGTTGTTTTAAACATTTCAACATTTCCTTTGGTTTTCCCTTGTCATTGTCTATCCTGTTTTTATAGCATTCACTGTTTTTCTATTTTAATATGTCCACTACTTTATTTCTTTTTTGCTTATAGTCATACCACCCTATCTTTCATCCGCTTTTATCTTAACCTCATTATCAAAGGGGGGTACATATACATTTTTTAAATAATTTCTTTTATAGGATAAAGCACACACATTTACAATTCTATCACATTTGTTACTTATATATCACGGTATAATCCATCAATGTTATTGGTGAGTGTATTCCAGTTGCATTCTAATAATAATATAATTAAATTAAATATATTAAATGCCTGTTGATTAAAACAGCTAGAGAGACTAATTGGACTTATATTAATATCATAGCTATTACTTTTAAAACATCCTAGTTTAATACCTACCATTGAGTCATCTGCCAATTTTGGGGGATAAAAAACTTTTGTCTGCACATTATAATTACTTGTTACAACAAAGTCAATGAGAGTTTTACTATTACTACATCATGTATATTCTGTAACTATTTGTTCATAACCTAGAACCTCACAAAACTCATTTTATTTTATTGGAAAAAATTGCACATCAGTTTATTTTAAGAATTCTAGTAAGCATTTAAAGGCAAATTTATCTGTTGGTAAATTCGTTCTTCACAATTTATTTTTCTTTTAGGTCCTTTATATTAACAATAGTGTACACCAACATGGATATGAATATTTATATTTGCGCACACAATAAAGAGAAAATGTTTTGAATGAAAATTCAAAATAATTTGTCATAGTATGCTGAAACTGCTAACTCTCAGTTATGTCATTCATAAAGGTCTAATCTGTGTTGGAGATAAGCTTGTATAACAGTAGATAGTTGACTCTATAGAAATTGTAGTTTTTGGTTGCAGAATTGTTAAGAAGGCAGGTGCTTTATCTGAATTGTTTAAATTTATAAAGATATTGATTGCACAAGAGGCATTTGGCTCCTAGTCACTTCACATTCAAAGTTGGCAAGAACCGGGTCAAGCATGTTGAGGGTATGCATTATAAATATTTTTATATCGAAATAGGTCATAGAAGGCTAGGAAGTCAGGAAACAAATCACATTTGGGATTATTATTATAAACGAGTTCACAAAAAATTAAAATCACCCCGCAAAATTACCCTTTGAATTAGGTTTAAAATTAGAAATATAATTAAAAAAAAGCATCTCGTGATCATCTAGTGGTGTGGTACCTAGGTTGTATATATATTGCAAATACATACAATGAGTTACAACAGTCACTCGGCATCCAACCATCCAACAATTCTGATTAAACATTTAATGATTATAGACACCATCCTGGATCCAGGTCTCCAGAACTGCAATGATGTGACTTTCACCAGAAGATACAGGCTTATAAAATTGGTGAGTTGTAGTGTTAAGGCCATGCACATTTTGATATAGCGTGAAAATTTCAGTGCTAGAGAAATCTACTGGCTTAAATGCTGTTTTATTGTGATGTTTTTAGGTAGACCATCATCGCAAAGAATTTTTAAGTTTGCCTCACCAGTAGCTATGCAATAATTCCTGCATGTGCATAGAGGTCTTATTATTGCAAATAGACAGCTGGTTTAAGTTAGGACTTGATTTACTTTGCATTGAATTACATAGAGTGTTCAAAGCCAATTCTGCAAATCCACAAATTGGTTACTTACATATATTTTCCTAAGCAGCAGGCTTTAAAATTGTCAGTAACACAGCGAGCATCTGGATTTTTAAAACTTAAAGAACAGTGACATATCTGAATTGGTCTTTGATTCAGAGTAGTTTAAAATTATGAAGTTGTTCTTTCTATTTTCTGTCTTGGTCTCTCTAAAAAATTGCTCTATACTACAAAACCTATCACTTCTTTGAATGGTCTGTGCGTGGAGAAGAATTGACATTTCCAGTTGAGTCCCATAGAAAAGTCAGATCTTTCTCCAATCAACTCATCCAAATATTTAATAGATTATTGTTACATTTTTTCTTTGCATTTGAGGTACCAGATAAATCTAGCCTGGGTGTGTAGGAGAGCTGTTCTCAATTCAATTGCAGATTTCACACCTCAACAGGTTTGACAGATCAGACGTAAATACATTCTTGCACTCTAGCTAATGTTAGCATTTCACAAGTTTTTAGCCAATTTTAACTGGAAAAACACTAATTTTTTCTTAAACACTAAGACCATAAACAAACAATATACAAGTACAGATTTTGTTTAAAAAAAGCCTTGTTTTAATATAGATACACTTTTTTTATATCAGTTAAAAAAAAAAGACCTAACAAGGGCAAAAAAAACACAATCCGATTTTTAAAACAGAACTACATACAAAATTATGTTTTGATAAAAAAAAAACAAAAAAAAAGTATTGCAAGAACAGGGGTTAAAACACACTCTCTTGCAATGCAACTCCAGAACCCTAGGTCTCACACTGAAAAAAGCTTTTTTATTCTCCACCTTAACCAATATTGTAAACAAAAGCCTTGGTCACACGAGTAAAAATGGTTAGGCTAGACACTTCTGGAAAGAAGTGCCCTGTAAAATTACCTTAACATTTTAATAGAATATATTATAATTTTAAACAGCTTTAACATATCAAATACAATTAACAGAAGAAAATGCCTATATACTGGACATTGTAGTCTAAGACATCACATGCATAGGATGGGGCTTGAAGACGAATCTGAGTGCGGCCTATATATGGAGGATGATGAGACAGCCAGCCATATGCTATGTGAATGCCCGGCAGCTGCCAGGACCAGGTTCTCTATATTTGGTAGGGATATTCTGCTGCTAGAGTTCTTAAAGAATACCTCCCCAAATGCAATGATAAGACTCAATGAGGAGTTAGAGTTGCTTGGGGAAGTAAAAATATAGGTGTGAGCCACAACAGACCAGAGTCGCAGTGGAGGGTTGGTTTGATACACTCACTTTTAACCTAACAGAAGAAACAACACTATCGCCAAGCAATTAGAAAATTATAATTATCAATATATATTTTCTTTCATCAAAAAAATTATATAAATCCTCTAAGACAATAGAGTGACCCAATCTGACAACACAGTAAAACCAAATTGACAGCACTTCAAACGACCCTGCAGACATGCTTTTGGTGAACTGTCAAATTGCATGACATTTTATTATGTTCTGACTAAAAGTTCTCATGGGCAGAATTCAATCGACTAGTTTCAGCTTGAGTTTCACATATACAGGGTGTTAAATTTTACCCAAATATAAAATATATGGGAAAACTAGGAACACCAAGTATTTTATATGAACATAGGCCCACAAATGCTTTATTCTAGATATATGGATGTTATACTGTAAACTTTATTTACCCTATATCAAAAAACAAAGTAATTTAAGACCTATATGTATTCATATAAAACTTTTTTCTTATTTTGAGAAGTACTATATGATAAATATGTTGAAAAAAGTAATTTGATTTTATGTTGCTTTCCCCACATGTATTTTATATGGGATTTGGGTAAAATTTAATACCCTGTATCTCTGAAACTGGTCATAGGATAGAGTTCTGCTCATGAAGACTTTTAACCAGATGGCTGAGATTTACAACATACCAAAATTGTATGAAATCTAACATTTCATCAAAAATCCATGAAATGTGTGCGGGGTTCTTCGAAGGCTTTATAATAATGACCCTAGGAAACAAGGTTTATTAAAGATGTAAAAAAAATCCAATAATTTAATATTTCCCATACTGAAAATTGTTTGTTGTGGAATTGTAATGGTGAAAATATATAAAAATTCTAATAATTATAGTGTAGGATAGTTAATCGAAACCCAAACGGTTATTAATTACCTCTAAGATCATCAACTTTGGATCTTTCCTCTTCATTTTTTTCTTCTTGAGGTTTCAGTCTCTCTTGGTTACGAATAAACTCTTCCTCCATTAACAAATAATCCTTAATTCTCTCCATCTTCAATAACTTTAAACGGCATCTGGTATGAGGTGTAACTGCAGGTAATTTCAGAGCAGTATCTGGTCCTTTAGTGCGACGCTTCTTCTTACCTACACGAGTTGGAATTGGGGGCTCATATTTTTTCTTTTTATCCTTTTCTTCTTTTTTGTCCCCACTATTTGCTCCAGACTGACTTTGACCCTAAAAATGGCAAAAAATAATAAATTTCAAGTAAAACGCTACCAAACTAATCAACGAACCATTTCTCCTGTATTAAACAAAGTCTGATTAAACCAAAGGATTTATATTTATAATTATTACTGTTAGCTGTTCTGTTTAATTTCCACAAGTCATCTACAATCTACGTCAAAAAAATGACAGTGACAATTGACAATATGGTGACAATCAGTTGATAATAGATTTGTATCGGTCCGAGTGGACCCGGTCCTATTGAACGAATCCGGAAGCGGACACGGTTGAAACGAATGCGGTACCAAAATTAGAACGTGTCCATATGCGTCACAAGCGGACTGCCACTGATTCAATTTTAACGATAACATTGAGTTCACGTCGCTAGTGGAACGAAGCATAGGATTTTCGGAACATGCACATGTGCACAATCGTTTTCTCTTTTGCGAGTAAATATGTGAAGTTTTATTAAATAAAACGTTTTGTAAAGTAAAGTTTTGCAGGAGTTTTGCCGGAAAATATACAGGGTGTCCCACTAAATATGACGATATAGGATGCCTCAGAAGCTATAGATGCTACAGTTTCGGAAAGAAAAATCGCCAAGGGAAATTGTTGGGTGCTCCACTCCATTCTTCTTAGGAAAAGCGTGAAAAAACCAAAAGTACCGTCTATCACGCTCCGTTGAGGACCTGTCTAAATGACAACTGTTAAATTTTGACAGAAAAAAAGTAAATGTTATTTCCGGTTTTCCGTACGTAAGAAAGGAGAAAGTTAATTGGTTTTAGGATATTTTTGAACTTTGAAGAAGAATAACTCGAAAAGGAAACGTGACCTAAGATAATTAACTTCAGGTTCATATTCCAATTACAGTTTAAATTTTTCATTTTTTTTTATCTCAATTGCTTAGTGTGAAACGACGACCCCCTCCTGGCTATGTGCCTTGTGAAAACTAACGGCCCCGCTAGGGAGTAGACGCTGAGAACGTGGAAGGCCTAGATATTTGGAATAAACTGGGTGTAACCGGAGTTTAGAGTTCGCCTTCTGGACATCCCACCGATAACGTCTAACTGGAGTAAGGTATAAATCATCTGACTAAGCCCCGGATGAAGAGCAATCTGGCAAGCTGGCTAGTATCCGCGCCAACAATCTAGAAACAACATCATTATAGCCTTGTTTATAGATAGATAGTTGTTCAACGTTGCGTTAGTACTGCACATCACCACCAGATGGCGAGTTCGAGTATATATATATATATATATATATATATATATATATATATATATATATATATATATATATATATATATATATATATATCTATAAATAATAAATTTCCGTCTTTTTTTGACGATGTAAGGGCGCTGATAAAATATGATAATCACTGATAATACGTTTTTCGACAGCTAATTGGAGATTTAATTTTTATCGATTTGGCAACATAATGTAGCCGCTATAGATCAACCGAACACGGCAAAACTGGTCTAATGACAAAAATAGACCAAAAAGACCATACGATTTATGTATTTGTTCCTGTTAAAAATTTTATTTTGTTTTTAGTGAAATAGATTAACCTATGTCAAGGTTAGAAGATAATTCTGTTATCACAAAATTTTAACTTTCTAAAAATATCAATGATCCATGCGATTTTAAAAAAACTCGTCCGTTCGCAATATGAAATAAATGATTTTAAAAATTAATGCAACATGCTGCATTTTAAAACGCGTATTTTTAATGTGCTTATAATTTTGGTGATAAGAATAAAAAGATCATTCAGAAGAAGAGTGTGCCAAAAAAAGATCATTTAGTGCTATAAAAGTATGCAAAATTTAAAATTTTTATCTTTATTGGTTCACAAAATCTATGGGGACATTAGAGATATATATTCAATACAATTTTTTTTAATCAGTATCAAATTTTAATTTTTAAAAAAGTTAATATCTATCGCGACGAAATTTAAAAGATCGAGGTATTAATTACATTGAAAAACTGTTTCGGTTACATTTTTGCAAGAGAATGGTGATCGGAATAAACAAGAAATTTTGGGGTACTTAGAAATAATATAAATATAAATGGGTTGATTTATGTACAGATACTGTAAAAATAGTTTTTAAACACAAAAATTTGGTCTGTAGAGTGTTTTTATACAATTATTATACATATTTTCATTTACTGGCTTATTGACCCTGAGTCACAAATTATTGCTGGTGGCTTATTGGCCCTGAGTCACAAATTATTGCTGATTTATAGATTTGCTTTTCTGCAATTTTAATATGGAGCTAAAATAATGACCGATATTACTACTTGTATAGGGTGTTTCATATTTATTGACCGCATTCGTAGTTAATTAGCCCAGACGAGAACCTAGTTTAATAAAGAGTGGTAATTAAGTGATATGATATCTTAACTGCTGGCAAAAATACTTTTATCATCAAAATAACAAAAAATATGTATTAACAGGGGTTCACAAATAGTTTGTTTTGGAGATACAGTGTGCTGATTTTTAAACATATCAACTTGAAATATTTCACACATATATAACTCAATGCAAGGAAATTTTTGATGAAAAAAAAACAATTAAATCTGGGTTTGACGGCTGAGCAGTCATTTTTTGAAAATTAGATTTTGCTGCTTTATGAGAAAAAATTCAGTCATTACCGGGAACTTCCCTAATTATGAATATTTCCTTTTGTTGAGAACAGTAAAGGGTGACCCAATTTAGGTACATAATTATTTAATAACACGTATATGCTGTCTTTCCAAGTATTTATATTAAGCAGCATTTTGTTCCACCATATTGGAATCCTATTAATATTTTACCAGTTCCTGCCTAGTAGTTTTTACATTGTTACACACCGCTATTTTGTTCGGTCATAGTGAATTCGTACCAGTTTATCCCTCTATCGAAGTTAATTTTTCTGCAAAATTTAAAGTCGGTTGAATAAGAAAATTTAGTTGATTTTTTAAACATTTTATTTGGCCGCCATTTTATTTCGCCATCTTGGATTCATACCAAAATGTTGTCAGTTGATTTTCTCATAATACTAGATTTTTGTGCAAAATTTGAGCCATATTAGAAAAGTAGTTTGTTAGTAATATTTTTTTTAACATTTCACTAGGCTGCCCTTCTGTTTCGCTATATTAGATTTTTATCAAAATATTACCAGGTTACCCTTAATGTTTGACCGACCGACGTTCAGTCGGATTAACAGTTGTTTAGCTATGCCACGAACAGACGACAGATCGACGGAATTGACAAAATATGTTTTTGGCATTTAGAGACCCAAGATTTCAACTCTATAAAAATATAAGGAACAGTATTCTCAAAATAGAAATTGTTTTGTCTTTGTTGCTCTCTTAGGGGTAGTGAATTTAAAAATATATGTTACTGAGCCAAGCCTCTCAAAACGCAAAATTCTGAAAAAAGCTCGGAGTGTCATTTTCTCACGATTACAATTCTTTACGAGGGAAGTAAAAAGATAATTCTACTGCAAAAATAACTGGAAAAATCTTCCTTCCCTACAATTTTTCTCCATTTGGTAAGAACAATGAAGTGAATTTAGCTCTGTACATAGTCACACTATATATTTGTTACATATACTGCCTTTCCAAACATGTTTATTGTGCGGCATTTTGTTCCATCATATTGAATTCTTACCAATATTTTACCAGTTTCTTTCTACCTATGCTACACTTCACTTTTGAACATATTTTAAAATCAATTCAATAAATAGTTTTTACATTGACATACCGCTATTTGGTACGTCATATTGAATCTATACCAGCTTATACCATTTCCACATTTAATTTTTCTGCAAAAGTCAGTTGAACAATGTTTTTTATGTTGAGTTTTTTAAAAATTTTAATTGGCCACCATTCTCTTTTGCCGTGTTAAATTATATCACACTTAATTCTTTATGATCCTCTTGTTGTTATGTTAGAGTGGTGTATTATTTGGGGTTAGGATTGAGTAACAAAAAACAAAAGTTTTTTTTTTAAATTGTTTTTTGTTTAAATTCTGCATGAAAACCAAATTATCAATCTTTACCTACTCCGTTGGTCCGCAGATATTTCCTAACTTCAAATAATACACCACTCTAACATAACAACCAGAAGATCGTTAACAAAAACTATTTAGAAACCTAATATCTGGGAAATATCTGCGGACCAACGGAGTAGGTGAATACTGTTAATGTGGGTTTCAAGCAGGCTATAGAATCTATATATGTGTGTCCTGAAGAGGCAACAATAAAGGTGCTGCAAAACGCTGACCATTTAAAAAATGTTTTTTTTTTACTGGAGCCTAACCCCAAATAATACACCACTCTAACAATTTTTTTTTAATGTTCCGCCATATTGGATTATTACAAAAATGCTATCAAGTCATCCCTATATAAACCTCAGCTTTTGGTTAAAATTTGAAGTCAATCGGGTAAGTAGTTTTTAAGCTAAGCCGAGAACTGAGAGACAGACAGATCTACAGACGGACCGACGGAATTTATAAAACATGTCTTTTGGTATCTAGAGACGCTAAAACGTGAAGATAAAACCTGAGAGGGTGATTTTTTTCATGACTACAAACAGTTTATTTGGCCGCCATTTAGTTCCGCCGTCTTGAATTAGTAACACAGTTTTACTAGTTGACCGCTATACCGCATATAGTTATGGCAAACAACTTGAAATCAAACCATTAAGCAGTTTTTTCAGGCTGAATTTCTAAATATTTTATTAAGGCGCCATTTTGTTCGACTATCTTGGATTCGTACTAAAGTATTACTAGTTGATTCCAACATAATATTTTATGTTGGTGCACTATTAAAGATAAATTGGAGAAACGGTTTTTTAATAATAGCATTTCACTAAGCGCCATTTTGTTTCGCTATATTGGATTTTTTAGCCACGCCACGAAGAAACAGACAAACCGACGGAATTGAGAAAACGTGTTTTTCGGCATCTACGGACCCTGAAAAGCGAAAATTTGAGAAAATCTCGGAGGGTGATTTTTTAACGATTTTTACAAGAGAAGTAAACATGAACGGGATATTATTACACAAAACGATTTTTAGATCAGTGTTGGAAAAACTGAATAAATTACTTTATTTTAAACTATTTAAAACAATTATTCTATATAAAAGTGTTTTTTCCTAATTAACCGGTAAAATTTAATTTTCAAAAAAATGAATGTTCACCCGCCATTTTGTAAACCAAAGTTAACTTATAATGTATCGTGATAAATAGGGACTACAGTCTTTCGAACCGTCTCGTTGAAGGCAGACCTTTGTGTTTTTAACATAAGTAGTTCCACGTGTCCGATTTAGCTGCTTTATTCCGGGGGGATGCGGGAGACTCAACCGCTCAATGCGGAAACTAACGACTACGCTAGAAAGGGAGCAGACGCTGTGAACGTGTGAGGCCTAGTTGTTCCTGCATGCTATCTTATTCGTCCGCCCAGATTTATATAAAATATTAGTGAAGTGGACGCTAAATGGCGGGAGTTGGAGGATCTGGTGGAAGTTAAGATGCATTAGAAGAGTTTTATAAAAAAGGAAAGTGTAGAAAGATGTTTGAAATATACGGGGTGTATCGGGAGCTTAGATATTGCCATCCGGGTATCCTATCGAAAACGTCTCCACACTGTAGAGATGACGAAAATCAGTATTTTGTTGTAACAGCTCCGTCCTGTTCCTGTTCCGAGTCCATACCTGTTACAGATACCTGTGACAAAATACTTTTCCCGGCTTGGAGGCTCGAGTCGTTGAAACCGTGACTAAACGGCGGTTTCGAGTACCGCAGCCCGCGGCTCGTTGATTATGATTATATATGTCATCAAAACAGTACCTATTCCGTGCAAATTCGAAAAAAGTACATCAACGAATTGGCTCACATTTTTACAAGTTTAGTTTTTAAGCTTATAAATTTATAATTTTCCTTTATATTTAAAACGACCTTGGTATTTTTGTGATAAAAACTGGCTTTGTAAAAAACATTTTTAATTTTTTTTGTGCTAAATATTTTAAGATTCACCTATCAAAACTATCAAATCTAAAATATGTTAATATTTTCGCCTGATTTGCGAATAATCTAATTCGTAGATTTCTTATTTCTAATTACGATACCGTTCCTTTAGTAGGAAAAATACTAGTCATATAGAAATACTGGTTTACCGGGGCAGGAGCAGAATAGAATAAAATACCTGTGACAAGGGTTTCAGTCCCAGCTAATATACTTGCTAATATACTACAGTAGTAATGCAGTTGTTATAATTCAGTTTAATTTATTCCGTTGTTTAAAAAATGATTGTGTTAAAGAAAGACACACAGAAGCCGATCGATTCAACTGTAAATAAAACATTATGGGAGGGGCTTTTTCCACGCAGCCGCCCGACGGCCCGCCGAGAAAAGCCGAAGCCCGAAGGGCTTTTTCGTTCGATGGATGATGTGTTGTTGCGTACCTAAATATCTGCGCCTCACGGGATCGCGGCCAGTGTTGCCAGGTTATTACAATTGTAACAGATCTGTTACCTTTTGGAGAGATTTATTACTTTTTTACCTTCTGATGAAATCTATTACCTTTTACTCAAGGCTTGAAATAAAAAAAAAACAAAAACCGTTATGAGCAAAAAAATTATTTATCTAGGAGAATGGCTAAATGACCAAATCATCAGTGTTTAACTAAAATAATCTTCAAAACGAATTTGTTACGTTTCTTCAAAATCTATTACCTTTTCGAACGCCTATATATTACCGTTTATCAAAATGTTCTGGCAACACTGATCGCGGCAAGCTGGTAAAAATACTAGGTGTAAGAACGGTAACCGATATGTTTGAGATCCAATACCTGTGACAAGCTGTTTCTAGCTCGTACCTGTGACGAGTATTTCTTAACAACTCTACCACACTGGAATAAGGCAACACCGACTGTACTAGAGTCGGTGTTGAATAAGGTGTAAATCATCTAGGAGAGTTGCTCCAGCTATGACTAAGTCCCCAGAAGTATAGCATCTGGCTGGTTTTAAAGTGCAATACAAAAAGCTTATATTGATTTTTCAATAACTACACTAGTACCGACAACCTAACCTTGTTTTTGGATTTATTTATTAATTTTTTTTCTAGAGTAAGTTTCTGGATGTCTGCATTTCTTGTTATCATACCGATATCAATAGTGTTCGTCTATGTTACAGAGTTAATTCTCCGTTGTCTCCTTACTACACAGTTGTAGTTGAAAATGGCAAATAATCAGCAAATTGTGAATAACCTAAAAGTAATACTGGGTAATGATGTTGAACCTAATATAGTGGCGTAAGTATTTTCAAATTATATCAGAAATTGATTTTTTGTCCCACCTAAGAATACAAGGAATCATTACACTATGGGCCTCAGTCTCCTGTTATTGGCAATTATTTACAATATGTATTTCTGCTATTTTGCAATTTTCTGAATTTTTACACATTTACAGTACCTACGAAAGGTATTTTCAATAATATTCCATGTCTCCAGCACTAATTTTCTCAATAATAATTAAATAAATAATATATTTTATCTTTTTTGAACTTCTTTAAGGTTAAAATCTGTATTTCAGCAATATTGTAGACTGTTCTCCTTTGGTCTTTCTACCTGAGTGTGCTTGAAATGAGGAATTTAGGATACATACATACAACTGTTCTAGTTTCTTTTCTAGAAAATCCTTTTTAACATCTAGAATATTTAGTAGAAAATGTAGGTATTTTAGTTAAAGTTTCCTCATATGATTCATTGAAAAAGAGTTAAAATATTCTTTAAAAACTGTAGTGGACTGGCAAAAGCAAGAAAGAAAGAAAAAAGAACAAGAAAAGAATAGAATAAAATAAAATAAATAAGTTGCAAGCCTATCACATCAAAACAGTTAAGTAAATCATATTTAAAATATCAGTTATTTTTAATGTATTCACAAATCAAGTTAAATTTCAGATCAGTATGTTTAACTGTACAATTATGAGAATGAGATTAATGCTGGGCAAACTAGATTATCTTCAAAAAATCTTATTACATCAAAAATGCTGGGCAAACTAGATTATCTTCAAAAAATCTTATTACATCAAAACTTACATTAAGATTAAAAAAAAATTCTCTAACCATTATTCATCACATGCCAAAGAACAACAGGCCACTAACTCAGCTTCTGATGTAGACAATGCACACAGGCTTGTTTTTTGTAGACCATATTAAAATGTTCTCAAAATCTTTAAACAAGTAAGCAGTATCAGATTTTATATTTAGTCATTGGCCCAATCGGCATAACAGCAACATAAAAGTAAATCAGTATCAGTTCTATAATATTCTTAACCTAATGTTGCAGTATTTCTTAAATATCTGTTAACTTATTTGACTATATATAGACCTAAAACCACCTGAAAAATTTACACAAAAAAAAAGCAATTATATTTGAACTGAGGGACGGATAACTACAAAAAATTTCTACACGGACCTAAAGTCTGTGTGAATTTTAAGTACTTTTGAATAAATCATAAATCTTTTAAGGGATGATTATGAATGAAGTATAAGTCTTTTAAGTGACTTAAATTAATTAAAAGTCTTAGTAGATTATGCGAGTCTGAAGTCTTTAATGGAATTTTTAGGTCTTTCCAAGGATATTTTATAAAAATAACAATAAGCAGATGTTTAATTTTGTTGCATCGTTTACTTATATACAGGGAGTTCGGGTGTGCCTCAGGACAACATACTAGATATTCCTGAAAAACTGTTATTGACACCAGTATTTAAATCTGTTTTTGAAATTTTGATTGCACTGGAATAATTTTTTAGATTTTAGTACTTGCTGCATGAATTCAAAATATTAATTTATTTTAAATTATTTAACTCTTAGGATTTATATTGATGTTTTGCTTTGTTATTTAAAAAGTTTGCCTATCATATTTTGAATAATTTACATAATAGTTGATGAATATTATAGTTGTAGATATAAAAAATTGAAGGTCGTGTAGCTGGGACAATATATCCTTAAGAGTCTTACAGCTGCCTGTATGTATAATGAAAGTTTTGGTAAAAAGAGTGAAAATTACACTTAGTGATGATCTGTCTAATTATAAACCAATTTCATTGATTCCCAAATGGCAAAAATTATTGAAAAATTGGAATAAGTGAGTCTTGTAGATTACATGAGCAAGCATGGATTACTGAGTAAAGTGCAGTTTGGTATTCAGAAAACAAAAAATACCAGTGATGTCATATTTTCTTTTCTAGAAAAGCTTTACCTTCACTTGAATGGAGGAGAGTCTGTTCTTCAGAGTCCTGTGATCTTAGCAAGGCTTTTGATTGTGTGAATGGAATACTACTGTTCATTATTTTAACAATGAAGGATATTGTTTTGTATGTTGTATGTTATATGTTTTATTTTTCATTTTACTTGCAATTACTGTACGATGTACATGATTCTAAATCAATATACATAAGTATGTTTATTAATCATTGGCTTAATTTATTTTTTGTATGTAGCTTTTTATATTTCACATTACTTATCATATTTTTATATCCCTCATAAAGGGGAAGTATTGTAGTTGTGAAAGAAATCACCCTCCAAGTTTATATATATATATATATATATATATATATATATATATATATATATATATATATATATATATATATATATATATATATATATATATATATATATATATATATATATATATATATATATATATATATATATATATATATAACGAGGGAATTTCAGGGTACAGGAAATTTACCGATTTTTACTTCCCTCGTAAAAGAGAAGTATTGTAACTATCACTCTCCGAGATTTTTTCAGATCTTTACATTTCAGGGTCCCTAGATGCCAAAAAAACATGTTTTCTCAATTCCATTGGTCTGTCTGTTCGCGGCATATCTAAAAATCTACGTCCCCGATGGACTTCAAATTTCGATCAAAAATTAAGGGTCATATGGGGATGACCTGGTAACATTTTGAGCAAAATCCAATTTGGCAAAACAAAATGGCAGCCTAGTGAATTGTTAAAAAAAGTATTACTAAAAAACTACTTATTCAATTTATCTCAAATTTTGTATAGAAATCAAGTATTATGTAGAAATTAACTGGTAAAATTTTCGTACAAATCCAATAAAAATTCAGCCTGAAAAAACTACTTAATGGACTGATTTTAAATTGTGTGCCATAATTAATTGTTATATAGAAATTAACTAGTAAGAGTGTGGTACGAATTCAAGATGGCGGAACAAAATGGCGGCCAAATAAAATATTTTTAATTAGGCGGTCCAACAAAGAATCTGACTGCTGTCAATATGGCTGGCTTAGGACAAACATTGTTTTATTCCATATGAGTCTGTTATAATTTAAAAGCAAATTTCAAGTATTTTTATAAATATTTAGTCCACATTTAGTAACAGAACACTGGCTATAGGAGGACGAAATAATGACTATCCAGGTTCAAGGTTTTAAATTGGCAGCCTTTTCAGCCAGGACACATTATATTGGTGGTGGAACTTGTATTTTTCTTAGGGAGTCTTGTAACTTTAATGTTGTAAATAATGCGGATTTTAATCTTGTAAAATGTATAGAATATTGTTGCATTTTCTTAAAGGAATTAAATGTAAATATTTTAACAGTATATCGAAGTCCATCAGGATCTTTTGACACCTTTTTGGACTCTATGAATGAAATTTTAGATAATTTGGGTACAGATAAGCAATTGGTTCTCGCAGGTGACTTTAATATTAACTTTTGTTCAGACAACACACTTAACTCTAGGTTTCAGGATGTTCTTGGTAGTTTTAACCTTTGTGTCAGACAATATTCCAGCCAACACGGGGCGAAAATTGTCTTGATAACGTCGTCCTGGACTCTGCTCTTTGACAGTTATCAAACTAGGGTTTTCGGATCATAGTGGTCAGATAGTTAGTTTTTTTACCCCCGAGAAGAATAAATATTTTGCAAAAAAGAAATCTACTTGCAGACCCATAACACAAAGAGATATGTTTTTACTTTATAACAAAGTTTCTGAAATTAACTGAGATTTTGTGAATGCAAATAATGTCAATGTCGATACCAATTTTTCAGTGTTTATTGATGTTTTGGAAAAAGCCTACTTAGAGTCCTTTCCTGAAAAAACTTATAGTATAAGGTCAAATCAGTCAGGTAATATTAACATTAACTGGTTTAATCGAGAACTAAAACAGATGCGTGAACATCTTCATCTTCTGGAAGCTTTAAGCAGGCAGTACAGACATCCTAATATTTCTGATATGTGTAAAAAATTTAGAAAACAGTATAAAGCTGAAATATGCAAAGCTAAAATTAGGGTTAACGACAATTTTATTCAAAATTCAAATAATCCTATGAAATCTATGTGGAATATAATAAATTACCATCGGGGTATTAATAGGCTAACAAAGAACATTCGTTTTAGCCTTATTTAATATTGAATAAGGCTAAAACGAATGTTCTTTGTTTTACACACTCAAAAAGACAAACTGACATTAGTGTTGCATTGTTTGAAAACTTACCTGACACGCTTGCGCCCATAAGTGAAACGAAGATGTTGGGTGTGGTTTTTGATAACGGGCTTACGTGGGCTACTCATATTATTATTATGGTTATTAGACAGTAGGTGGTTGTAACCGCTTAACTGCCATTATTATGTCCATGCACTTTAAATTTAACTATCAACACTTTATAGTTGTGATTACATTATGTAGTAGGCTTCGGAGAACCTGTTATGCATTAAGCTATCTTAGGAATCACTGTGGTCAGGACACTTTGCTGACTTTATACTACGCTAATTTTCACTGTCATGTCAAATATGGCATTTTGATTTGGGGCAGAGGTAAAGAAAGCAGACGGGTCTTTCTATTGCAGAAATATGCGTTAAGGATAATAGGCGGTCTTTCACATAGAGAGTCTTGCAGGACGCTGTTCAGGGGTTTAAAAATTTTAACAGTTTTTGACCAGTACATTCTGGAAGTATGTCTTTATGCATTCAAAATAAATTGCTACTTCAATCAAATAGACCATCCCACAATTACAATACACATGCTAAAGACCTGCTGTTGCCCGATAGTCACCGTACATCTTTTTTTCAGAAACGCACTTTATATGCTGCTTGTAAATTTTATATTGCACTTGATGATGATATTCGTAAGTCCCGCAGTATTCCTATTTTCAAAAATAAAGTCAAGAAATTGCCTTTGGGAAAAAATTGTTATTCTTTTCAGGATAAATATTATATAACCTGACATGTTTTTGCTTTGTTTTTTTTTGTAGGTTTGACTTTTTCTCTAATTATTGTACAGTGTATATTTTTTTGTATGTTGCACTTTTCAATTGAAGAAATAAAATATTATTATTATTATTAAATTCCAGAGAAAAATAATATATCCCCTAATACCTTTAATAATTATTTTTCCAACATTGCAAATAATTTAATAAAACAAATTCTAGCTTTAGATCTGAATTTAAGTGCAGTTGATATGATAACTTGTGCAAGCCCACTCACTGAATTTTCATTTTCTGAAGTGAGCTTTAACATGACACATGATACGATAAATGGCCTTAAAAATAAAAATAGTCGAGATATATAAGGCTTAAGCATTAAATTAATAAAATCTATAAAAAAACTCGTAATATCTCCCCTTACTAAGCTAATCAATTTATGTTTTAAAGAGAGAGCAGTTTTCCGTCAGTTCTAAAGAAAGCTCTA
The DNA here is from genome assembly GCA_030620095.1 of Kuschelorhynchus macadamiae. Lineage (NCBI taxonomy): Eukaryota > Metazoa > Arthropoda > Insecta > Coleoptera > Curculionidae > Kuschelorhynchus > Kuschelorhynchus macadamiae. Next base: position 488,177 of record JAUTXW010000243.1, on the reverse strand, counting down.
GTGTGCCCTATTTTCAAAAAGGGGAATAATACTCAATACTCAGTACTCAATTTATTCATGTTAAGGCATATTAAGAGATGCTTACATATGTCAATAAATATCTTCAAATATTATTATATAAATATAAATAAACTAAATAAATTTAAAATTACTACATTACCACAAAATATACATAATAAAATACAAGAATCACAACACATAGAAATTAAAATAAATAAATTCATGGAAAGAATAAAATGCATTTTCTATTAAAATATCCCTAATCCTATTTTTGAAATGTTTAAGAGGTAAAAGTTTTATATTTTCAGGTAGAACATTATAAAACTTTATAGCCCAGTACCCAGGGCCACTCTGACACCTTTTTAACCTCCAGTAGGGAGTAATCAGATTTTGTTTATGTCTAGTGTTGTGGTTGTGCACCTCCATGGGTTCTGAAACAGCTCTTGTTCTGCTTCACATAAAGCAAATTCTCGAAGATATACTGGGATGGCACTGTCGAAATTTTTAGATCTATAAATGATGCTCTGCAATTATCCCTATATTCAAGACCAGCCAATACCCTTACTGCCCTACGTTGTAAAGCAAAGATGCGGCTAGTCCCAGCACAGTGTCCCCAGACAAACAAAGCATACGAGATATGCGAATGAAAGAGGGCATGATAAGCAGTTCGCACAACCTCACTGGACACATTGTTTACAAGGTTGCGCAGAAGAAAGATGTTACTTCTTAGTTTTTTGCTTAAATTATCTATATGTGTGCCCGATTGTAGCTTTGTGTCCAGATGCACGCCTAAGAATTCAGCACTCTCCACTCCCTCATTCACACCTCCATCATCCCTCAAAGAAAACATATTGATCGTTTTTTCCTTATTGAGATGCAGCTTGTTCAGACTAAACCACTCTTCAGCCTTTTCCTGTGTCACCATTAAAGCCTCAAACGCCCCTTCAATATCATCAAATACACAAGAGATTGTTGTATCGTCCGCGAATAAAGTGTACCTACCAGGCATTTCTTGGTCAGTCAAGTCATTAATATATATGAGGAAAAGAATGGGACCAAGAACCGAGCCCTGGGGGACTCCAATATTGATTAAACTTTCCTGCCTCCTGTTTAGTAGATATGATTTTATTAACTCTATGCTTTCGGGGCTAAAGTTATATTTTGTAAGTTTTCGCAAGAGTATTTCATGGTAGACACAATCAAATGCTTTACTTAGGTCGCATAGGAGCACTGCATCAAACTGTAACCCATGGAAAGAGTCTATAATACAGGAAACCAAATCCAAAATACCCAAGACTGTGTTTTTGTCTTTTCTGAAATCATATTGACACTGAGAGAACAAGTTGTTAGTTACAAAATAATTGACAACCTGCACTGACATACATTTTTCATAAATTTTTGAAATAGTTGGCAATAACGATATAGGTCTATAGTTCTCCGGTTGTTCTGCATCCCCCTTTTTAAAAACTGGAGTTATAGTGGCACATTTTAACACTGAAGGAAAAATATTATTATTAATGCATTGGTTAATAAGTTTTGTAAGAGGAATTATTATAAGATTTTTAATAGATTTGATTAGCTCTATATTTAGACCAAATATATCTTTATTTTTTTATTTTTAAGACTATTTATAATATCTCTTACCTCATTAAAACTAAGTTGAGAAAAGTAGAATTTGTCTGTAGATGTAATATCCTTGACATTGTCGAGAGGGTTCCCACTTAGGATTGGGATGGTATTTGCTATTTTTTGAGCTATTTGCCTAAAATATTCATTAAAGGTTTGGGCAGAGATACTAGCCCTCGCATTGCTTGTTTTAATACATCTTTGATTATTTATAATATTCCACATGGTACGTGCTGGATTACTTGAGGATTGAATCAAGTTGTCATTTGCTTGTATTTTAGCTATGTGTATTGCATTTTTATCTCGTTTTTTAAAATCTATATATTTTAGATATATCTGCATGCCTGTATTGTCTACTAAGTTCCTCTAAAAATAACAATTGTTGCCTCATTTCCCTTAGATCTTCTGTGAACCAGCTGATTTTATGCGCTTGATCCGATCTTACCCGATAACGTTTTTCAAGGAAAGATTCCAAATATGCGGATTCAAGTATACTTATAAATCTAGCAACCTTACTTTCAACACACACGTCACGAATGACGATTCATGACGAAGCTCCAATCAGTCATATGGACTCGTTCATAAAATGCAAACTTACCCTTCTGAGTTATTGGTCTGCAGAGAAAACTATCATGAGTTATTTCAAAATCTCTTCCCATAACTGAAACCTTAGCTATCTGGCCTCTGTGGTCAGAACAGCACAGTTCATGGACTTCTGCAGATATAAGTTCCATTTCAGAATCTACAAAGATATATTGTTTGTTTTAGATTGAAACTTTCAAGAATGTCACAGACTTTAAGAACATTTTCATTAACTGCAAGAAAATTTACATTAAAATCACCTACCACAATGATTGGTTTATTTATGGGTAAATGTTTTAAAACCCCATCCAAGGAAGCCAAAAAGGTGTCAAAGTTGCCTGAAGGGCAGTGGTATAAGAGTACTATATTTAAATTAAAATCTTTCACATAAATACAATATTCAAAACATTTTTCAACATTTAAATCGGGACTAACGTTAATTAGATTAAATTTAAAACATTGTTTCATAAAAATGGCTACACCACCCCCAACAGAATCATATCTTGATGCACAGTTTGCCAATGCGTATCCTTCGGCCAGAAAACTATAGACCAATTTCGTTACTACCCATAATTTCAAAAATAATAGGGAAATGTATGTCCACACAAATAGTGAGTTTTCTAGAACATACTAAATGCTTCTCGGATTGTCAATTTCGATTTAGAAGGAATAAAAACACAATCCTAGGTATTTTAGATCTTGTCTCACAAATAGCCCAATCATTTCATAAGCTGCAATACACATCAGTACTTTTTTGTGATTTGAGTAAGGCTTTCAATTGTGTCGTCTATGGGATCCTCATAGAAAAACTCAGTAGGTACAACTTCTCCGGTGGAAGTGTCAGACTCATTGAGTCATACTTAAAAGATAGAGTACAAGCTGTGAGAGTAGCTGGGGTGAAGTCGGCAGAGAGTGTTATCGATATCGGAGTCCCTCAAGGTTCTGTGCTGGGCCCAATACTATTTTTACTGTAAATTAATGATCTTCCTGACATTGATCAAACATCTAAATAAACACTGTTTGCCGACGACACATATGTTCTAGTATGTATTTATTGCATTTTTTATATTTATCATTCATTGTCGTATGTTAGATATTATTTATACATTAACATGAATAAAGAGTATGAGTCCATTTTTTTATACAGGATCATTTTGTACAATCGTGTGTTTGCTTTAAACTTAGTTATTACAAGTGAATACTTTTTGAACCTTCGAAATAAGAAAGCCGAAATCGCCGAGCGGTGCAAATAAAATATTTTCAATTTTTATAATTGAAAATTAGATTCTTTTGTAGTGTGGATCCAAAAGACTTTCCCCCCAGTGACAAATATGGACATTGTTAGTTACCCAGTTGTTCAAATTAAATTATGTATATCCAAGTTAAACTTAGTTCAATCTGTGTTTAATATTTTGTACTGCACCAGTTACACCTTTTTTTATAAATAAAAAAAAAAAATATATATATATATATATATATATATATATATCAATAAAACAAACATGTTTTTATTTAAATAAATTGTCATGCATGTCAGAGTGAAACAATATATAAAATTTTCAGAGTGAATAGAATATTAATAAAAAGTTGTCTTCACAATAAACCTGATGACTAGTGTAAAGGAACTCAATTTCTATGAGCATAATGAAACCTTTACCCTTTACTAGACTTAAACTTACTTATGTCTAGAAAATGTTTTATACTTGCGCTGTAAGACAGGATTATACCATGGGGCGAGCCCCTAAAAAAAATACATTATTTACATTTTGTTCCCGTCTTATTTTTTTGAGAAGTTATTGAGAAACTCAAAATTTTGAAAAGATTGTCCAAGCTTGTATAATAATCCTCTATTTAGCACTTGGCTAATATACAAAAGAACAATAATAAGAATTGTCAAATTGTCAATTAAAAAAAATGGTCACAATGTAAAAAAAAACATATCTTGAAATACCAACATGACAGATTATATATAAAAAAAAACAACAATACAGTCACATGTGTACTTAATAAAAACTAAAGAAGTCAATATTCATATAAATTCACAATACATATAAATTTAAAAGACAGGAATACAGCAATTTTAACATAAATAAAAATTTAAAAAGTTATGAGGTCAATACATTAAAATTTCAAACACAGATAAAAAGAAACAACAATTTTAACATAAAATTATCCATTTTCATTATTAATCTAAAACATTATACTTTATACAATTAATTACCTTAGGTAGTCCTTTAAATGTTTTTTAAACAAATTTAGGCTATCCAATTTTTTAATTTTTTCGGGAAGAGCATTAAAACAAATAACCCCCTTATGGAACAAGGAGTTTTCTGTGCTTTTTTTATTTTTGGTGACTACATAAAATTTTTTTCCATTTCTAGTAGGGTACTGGTGGACAGAATCATGAGTGCATAACTTGTCAGATAAATAATTTGGTGTTAATCAATTACTTATCTTAAATATTAATACCATAACCTGAAACTCCAAAAACTTTTGAACTGGAAGCCACTCTAATGTTCCGAGCATGTCCCTTATGGGAGTTTCTCTCGTTTTTTGTTCAAAATAATGCGCATCGCTCTATTCTGCAATTTTTGTAACCTGGAAATTTCATTTTTATTTGCTGTGTATAATATGGAAGAACTGTAAATTAGGTGGGGCAACACCAACGTATTATAAACAGTGATGTTAGAAAACTGAGACAAAAACGAGGCTCTCTGAAAGAAAGTTCACATTCTTAGACACTTTGTCAATTATATATAACACATGTTCTTTAAAATTTACATTCTTATCAATAAGAAATCCTAGGTATTTCATTTGATCAACAGCCTCAACTAAATCGTCACCTATTTTTACATTTATATCCCTCACAATAAACTCTTGTTGATAGTTTTTATTTGCAATTAGCATACATTTAGTTTTTTTAACGTTTATTTTCAAAATATTTTTGGTAAACCACATCTTCAGTTGGAGAAGATCTTCATTAATATTAGCGATAAGGTAATCAAGATTTTTAGAATAAAAATACAATAAAGTATCGTCAGCAAACAAATGAATGGAAGACGTTTTTACCACATTTGAGATATCATTTATGTACAGTAGAAACAGCAATGGTCCTAGTGTGCTACCCTGTTGCACTCCAGCATCACTCGCAATCTCAGATGATACTTTGCTATTTATCTTGGTAACCTGCTTCCTATTATCCAAGTAGTCCCCAAACCAATTCAAAACACCTTCTACTATGCCATAACTTTCCAATTTTTTCAATAATGTAGCTCTGTCTATTTTTTCAAATGCACGTTGCAAATGAAGAAACACAGCTCCTATAGCATAATTGTCATCTAATAAGTTTTTCCAGTCATAAAGAACATTTTGCAAAGCTGTTTCACAACTGTGTTCTTGTTGAAATCCAGATTGGTTTACAATTAAAATATTATTCAAACTTATGTAATCTATCAGTTGCTGGTGTACTATTTTTTCCAGTACTTTTTCAATTGTCCCAAGCATGTTAACCGGTCTAAAATCATTCACCCTGATTGAACCTTTAACCTTCGGAATAGGAATAATTGTTGAAACCTTCAATAAAGATGGAATTCTTCCCATTTCTAAAGATGTTTTTATTAAATTTAAAAGAGGATTCCTTATTACATCATAGGTATGCTTTAAAAACTCAGCAGCTATGTCGTCAGGACTTGCTTTATTAGGCAGTAAGAATATGACTTTTTCAAGTTCTAGGTGACTAATCAAATGAAAACTCGCAAACCTTTGACAACATTGAACGCCTCGATTTTCACCACATACTATATCTCTACCAATATCCCGAATAATCAATTTTATGCTCTCTACAAAGTATTCATTCACACTCTCTGCCATCTCCCTACTATCGGTTTTGACCTCCCCATTAACTTCAACCCTATTAATTTTAATATGTTTCTTTTTGTCACTAATCAGTTGGCCAAGTGTTTCCCACATTTTTCTGGGGTTATGCTTTTGCATATCAATTTTTTTGTTGATAATAAACCTTCTTTTCTGTCTTTATTACAGCAACTACTCTATTCCTACACTCCCTATACTTAGTTCTATCATTATCCTTCCCAGTCATTTTCCATGTTCTATATGTAGCATCCCTTTCTTTAATTGCACTTAAAACTCTATCATTAAACCACTCCTTATATCTTGGTTTTATTACTTTTTCTGTTTTTGGAGTAACTTGGTCATCCTACTTGTAATCCTGTATCTGGAATTTCCACCCTTCATAATTTAAGAACTTCTGTCCTGAATGCATAACAAGATTTTTCTTTATTCGGTCATAGGTTTTGCCGAGAGACGCTTTTGGCAGATCTTAATATTAAGTAAGTAATAATCCTGTATATGGTTATCGAAGCTTCATTTATTATACATTAAAAAGATTGTAAAAACTGTAGACCACACTTGTGCTAGGATAATATCAATATAAAAAGCATACATAGTTCCTAAAGTATGGAATAAACTTCCAGCTTCCACACAAGATGAATTCATTAAGTTTAAGATATAAATAGAATATAAAAAATATTTATTACTCATATAATGAATTTAAGAACTATGAGTCTTTTAGGTAGGATTACCTCACTTTCTCAAACAAAAAAATAATTACATTTCATAAAGGTTAAAATTAAATTAAATTAAAACATAAAAAAATAATACAACATTAAAATATGTGACGGCACAAAATGTAATATAACTTTTTCAAACGATTAGATTTTTAATCAGTCTCTATTGAGAATCATAATAATTGTTAACTAGCTAGATTAATTTTAGTTTTTTAAGAAATGATTAATATGAAATGTTTTGCATACACTTGGCCGAATTTAATTTAGTAGTATGTAAATCCTCTTCTTATTGCAGTAATCCACTTCATATCGAAAATTGAAAATTTTTGAAACTTACAAATAAAAGTAACATTGTTTTTTGTCCCTCTACATCCACAATTTGCAATACAACAAAAAGAAGGCATTTTAAGGTAAAAAAGTAGAAATAAATAACAAAACTCATATATACTCCAATGTAAAAAAATTGATTTGTTTGTCTTACGTTCGTCAAAAACAGCTGATCGGTGACGTTCAACTGACAGATCGTTGGAGTGCCCAATTGAGAAAAAATCACCCTCAGGTTTTGTATATTTTCAGGTTTTAGTGTCTTGAGATGCCAAAAAATATATTATCAATTTCGTCAGTCTGTTTGTCAGAGTGACTTCAAATTCTAATAAAAAAATTAAGAGTCCTATGGCGATGACCTGGTAATATTTTGGTAAAAATCCAATATGTCGGAAAAAGATGGCGGTTAATGAAACGTTAAAAAAATTATTACTAAAAAATCTAATTAGCCAATTTCTTCTTTTGCTCAGAAATTAAGTATTACATAGGAGTGAACTGGTAACATTTATTTGTTTATTTGTCACCTTCATGTTATTACAATAATAGCTTACATACGTCAGGTATTGAATTAAATAACTAAAATATAATTAAAATGAATTACACTAAACTAACAATTAAAAAAGTCACAATTTCAAGTTCAGTAAATACAAAAAAAGGATATTAAAAAAAACAATGACGCTTAAGAAGACTAACCAAGTTGAACAATCACCATCTAAAAAGTCAACATATATTAGACAATTAAAAATTTAGGAATAAAATTTAACATTTACATTATACAGATCTGGCGTTCCTCTAAGAATTCACTGTTACAATAGTAAGCTTTATTAATCAAAAAGTAAAACATTTTAGTTAGTTTGTTATGAATGTAAGATAGCAAAATAAAATGGCGGCCTAATAAAATAGTAAAAATCAAATATATTCTAATATAACACAAGTAAAAGAAAATATTTTTAAATATTTGATTTGGTTATAAATGACTTTGGTGGTAAATGTAGGTAACGTCGCCACTGTTAAAGGTAATATATCGAAGATGCAAATAATAGCTAACATAAGATAAGA